>JAGPOW010000304.1:33610107-33641971 GCA_030014935.1 Caiman crocodilus
CCCAGGTGGAGTACCTTACATTTATCTTTATTAAATTGCATCCTATTTCTCTCTGCCCATTGATCCAACCTGTCCAGGTCAGCCTTAATCTGCTCCCTGCCCTCCAGTGTACTAACTTTTCCCCATAACTTGGTATCATCAGCAAACTTGGAAAGGGTGCTCTCCACACCCTCATCCAAATTAGTGATGAAGATATTAAATAATATCGGTTTGAGGACTGAACCTTGTGGGACCCCACTGCCCACCTCCCTCCAGGCTGAAAAGGAACCAACCAGCCACCACCACTCTCTGGGTGCGGTCTCTAAACCAGTTGGCCACGCACCTGACCATGTAGGAGTCCACTCCATAGTCTGCTAGCTACCCAATCTTAAACCACAAGGGGTATGGGACAGATGTCGCATAAACTAGTTTCATCCAAATCAGTTAATTCTGATACTACATTCAATTAGGTTTCTCTCAAACTGGTTTTAGCCATTTTCAAACTGGTTTATGTGCACTGACCATCTGTCCTATTACAGGTTTAAACCAGTTTTTGATCACTTAAACTGCTTTATGTGTAATGTCTGTTTAGCTGTTGGATCTGGAGGATCGGATCCAACTTGAAGCTAATCCAGGCAGAAAGGCTGACTTTCATCCCCCCTCTTCCAGTTCCATTGATATCTCTGGATTGGAGGGGGGAGAAGGCAGGGGAAAGAGGTCCTTTTGGAGATTTTTCATCCCTGCTGGAGTGGAGGGGTTGGGATGATTATAGCACCCCACCCAAGGTCAGGAACTCTAATCCACAGCCCCTTCAATCCAGTGGGGCCGAGAAAACCCCCAAAGGGACCTCCATTCCCTGCCTTATTCCCCTCCCAGAACCTGCAGTCCACTGTGCTACAATTGGAACAGACAGAAATTAAATTGCTCCATATAGGATTGGCTTCATTTGAGCCCTCATACAATGAGGGTTAATTTGTCACACAATCAGAGGACTCTGCAGCCATGATCTTCTGTTTTGGCATGACTTCAGAGCAATTTCAAGGGGCTGATTGCACAACAAATGTCATTTCTGTCTGCACCCATTATGTCTATTCTATGTTTTAGTGAGGACACAAGCTAACTCTGATACAGATCCTTATATGTACTAGTTATTTTTTTTTTTCCCCTGGAATTGCTTGTGTCCAATTTTCATTTCAATTCCCATGTGTTAAGCTTCCTCCCCCTTTTCTGTTCACTTTCCACAGCTTTTCATGAGACAAAAGTTGTTTGTTTTTTATTTATGATGAAGAAACTGAAATCCAGCGTTACGTGTGTGAGTATTCATGGAACCATATTTTAGATTTAAACACAAACACAACTTTTGCATGTGCTTGCATTCTTTACATAATCAGGCAACAGAAACAATGCCACAGACTTATCTGAGTCATTGTGATTAACCAGCAAAGATTAAGTTTCAGATATTAATGATCAATCCATAGACTAAGAAGCTTGAAAATAAAGTCCATAAAATTGCAATATGCTCGTAGATATTCCATAATAAGAAAAAAATGCTTTTTAAATAAATTGCACATTTCATATTATTCTCCAAGTTCTACCACATTTTTGGCTACATTTAGGAACAGAAATATCATGAGTTTTTAAAATTTTTTTGGTATTCCTGAAATAGATGAGATCATCTAAACTTTAACATAACCCATCAAATGAATAAACGACATTTTAGTACAAGCTGATGATTTCCTTTAAAATTCTGTTTGCACTGTGTCTTTTCCAAAGGCCTTGCAGTCGGTGCATTTTGGCTCCAGTACGGCAATGTCAGTCCAAATTATGTACAACAGAAAGATCAGATTTAGATATTTCCTTCCCAATTACCATTCTGTTGTTCTTCAGTGAGCAGAGTCAAAACTAACTCTGACAATTGGTGGGAAAGTTTTAACAACTTTTCATAAAGCAGTTAACTCACCATGCTGCAATGAAAGATTTCAACTGTATATTATATGGATGTAGTTTATTCTTGTTTCAAAGACAGAAAAAATACAATGGTTCTAGCTAGAAGTTAGGGAAAATAGATAATAGAACACAGTGGAAATGTTTTAACTTGATTAAATAATTGTACAGATACATTTAATGCAAGTGATAGTCTTATTATTTAATGAGCAATAATTCCCTCTTCCCTTGGTAAAGGTCACAGGGAATATTCTGTAAGCTATGTAATTTCTTCCCTTCTGTCTTTGCTGACATGTGTTTCAATGCTTGCCCCTGGGAGGGTCACACACTTTTGCAGTTTTCACTTTTTTAAAACTTTTTTTTTATTATAAAGGTTCAAAAAGTAAAAACATGTCTCTTTCGCTTATTCTCTTTATTTTGTTGTTATAACCTATGACCCTTAACCATAGTCAATGTAGGTTGTAGGTGTGCTCTCCCTGGCAGAATCACACTCTGCAGGAGATAGGAAGCAGAAAGCAGAAAGCCTCTTGAAGTATTTAATTGTAAAGGAGGGCAGTTAATAGTCAGTAGAAGCAAAGTACATTTGACTACAGAGCAGGAAAATACTGAAGTTCTATGAATGTAAAGTTACTTGAGTTTTACACTGAATCCTCAGGATTCATTTGGGCTTTCAAGTTGTCAAATTCTGCTTCTACATCCATACAGAGACTGCTTGCTTCACCGCTTCACCTCTCTACCTTGCTTCAAAGCTTGGTGTTTTTGTAGATTTAGGAGCTCTTAGCCATCGGAGACATTACCAGGTATCACTATGTAGAAGCAGTTCTTATTGATTCCCACACAAAGTTATTATATCTAATAATGTCTGCTGTCCTCAAGGCTTTTGAAGGTTCAGCTTCTCTCCCCCATCCTCCTAAAAGTCCTTACAAAATTCTGTTCTTAGTATCTGATGAAGTAGGCTATCACCTGTGGAAAACTGATATCTCTCCAAAGAATTTAGTCTCCAAGGTGCCACCCTACCAAAGCCATACACATCTGAATTGGCTGGCTTTGTTGTCAAATATTTGCAAACTCTTATGTTATACTTGAAAACACTTATGCCATGTTTTCTTTATGCTTATTAGCTGTTCTTGTAACCACTAATATGCATTTGTGTATTCATGTTTACATTTCCATATATTTATTTTTACAAAAAAAGATTGTCTGTATTTATGCTAAACTGTGAACAAACTTCTCATAATGCCTAAAGGCTTATATGAAAAGTCTTAATGGAACTTTGTATAACTTTTGGCTTGCAAAATATCTCAAAGGTGTTTAGCAAGGTCCAGGTGCCAGTTATAGATGCTGCTGGTTGCTGTTTGGTAAATATGTACCTTTCTAGAATTTGGCTATTACAGGGTCTTTTTTTTTTTTTAAATGAGCTAAACTTCTAGGATCTTCTGTTCAAACAAGATAAGAAGCTGGAAGAAACTGATTTGTAAGGCTTCTGTTAATGCTTGAAATACCTGCTCAGTTACTTAATTGTAAATGAGTGGACTATAAATTTTATGGCATTAGATAAGTATGACAAGGTTGTTCCATAAATTGCTAAATCCCCCACAACAGACACAAGGACAGGTAACATATGTCCATGGTGCTGATTGATTTAATGGTTTAATTATCATAATCCATACACTAGCTGAGCATGATCAGATTAGTGTTTTATACCTTTTCTAAAAAGTAAGTAACAAAAAGTCAAATTGTGTCCCCTTGTATTTTCCCCAATTTATTACAGTATTGCTGTATTCTGTTTAAGAAAGGCCATGTGCCATTTCAGCAGTAGCTGCATTTCCATGGCAGTTGAATTTAAGCACATAAATCAAGGCAAATTGTGTTTACCTTGTTCATAGCTCCACACTGAATTCAGTGGAACTTATTTTTTGATGAAGAAATTTGAGCAGGATTTCATTCAAATCTTGAAATCCTATCCTAAATAATAAAATTCCCATTCATCTTGATGGAGAGAAGATTTTGTCCACAGTGTCTTTTTCCATGGGTTGCTGATTGTGCAGTTGTTACTGCACAGTCATTTAGTACTTGCATAACCAAGTACTAAATAACTGTACAATAACTAGCATTACTGGGCAGTAGCATCTGCACATGGTTCCTTAGTGATGTAGATAGTGCAGTAACTCATTACTACCATACAAGAGCTCACTACTACAGCTCAGTAGCATCACGTCATAGTTCGTGCTGCAGGATGCTACTGTGCGGCAGTAATGAGCTACTGCACAGTAGTAACAAAGCATCTAATGTAGACATGAGCAGTTTGTAATGTAATTGATCTCTTTGGAATGATATTTACTATAGAAATATGTGATACAAGATATTAATAAAGAATACATCTACATATGATAGTTTCTCAGTGCAAAGGCCATATATTTTATTCTGGATTTGTACAGTACTTAGTATGATTTGTAGTAGCAGAGAATTGAAGATGTTTTGCTGTCAGTTCAGATGTGTGTGCACCTTGCTCCAAACTCCAGTTAACTCAGATCTAAATGTGTGTTTGGACCTTTGGGGTTTGGAGTCCAAAGTAACAGGACATGATGGTAACCACGATATGCCGTTGTGTGGTCTTGGCTGTAGAAACTGATATGCCTTAACCACATTAGCCTGCTGGGCAACTAAGCTTAGGTAGACTTTTACTTTTTGACAATGCCTACCTGGTCCATGACTAGAGCTTCTTAGCACTACCATAATACAAATATCAAATAATAAATCATGAAAATATTGTTGTAGGTGGTATCTTCCACAACTTTTGAGTTTAATTCATTTGCCTGAGGTACAAAAACATACTTGGATATTGCTGAAACCACAATAGTTGGTGCAATATTTTCTTTCCTGCATTTCCACAAATAGGCAAAGAAAATATGCTTTTTGCTCTAAGTACGATCCAAGTGTCCTAATGTTTTTAATTTATTTTTTCCCACCAATAAAGTTTAATAGACACTGTTCTCCTTGACTGGTGTTCCCACTGTATACATTTCTCATCAGTGAACACACTCGTGCATCTTGATTGTGCTCTATTCCACAGGACATTTTTTGGTATTTTTTTTGTTCTATTTTCATCTACCACCAGAGAATTTCTGGAATTCATTTTTGAAAAAAAGAAGTGTGGAAAATTATTTTAAAAAGTAACACGAGTTTTGAATATTTGTTAGAAGAATGCTAGGTCAGTACCTGCCACTGTGTCATGGGAAGAGCAAGGAACATATTAATGAGCCTTTAAACTCTCTTTAGAGATAAAGAAATGTCATAATAGCAATGGATGAACTATTTAAAGATATTAAACATGGCCAAAAAGCTTCAGCCTTGGAAGATAAAAGGAGCATTTGCTTAAGTTGCTTGAGATAATTTCTCTACATGTAATAATAGCACCCCTCCCCCTAACATCTTAGCCTTGAGACCTGGCACACGCTGATAAGGTTCATGACACAGAATTTCCCAGGTTTAGGCCTTCTCCCACCTCCCTCCCCCCTACGTTTTGCAGTTGTTTCAAAGAACTTTATGTTATCTGCTCCTTGACGGGAAGACAGACACATGGTGGTTTTGATATATAAGTTCCTCTCATTTCTTCTAATCACTTCACCCTGTTGGGAAAGAGAGGAAAAAAATCCCTGGAACTTGGGAACTCTGAGCCAAGGTCAGCTCTAACTGGTTTCATCTGCAATCTTTTTTTTTTTTCTCCCTGATGTGCCTGCCAGATTGCTTATGGTAGGAGAGGAATAAAGTGAGGCTTGAACTGTGTTCCCCTGGCTACTGTCCAGGGTTCATCCAACAGAGATACAAGGCGATCAGCACTTATCATTGCATGTTTTCAAGTTTTCCCTCCTCTTACTTTTTTTAACAATGTTAAGCCGTAGAGATCAGCATGTAATGTTATAGGTCTTGAAGATTGGTAGTGTCTTTATGATCTGGTGTTCATCTGGTGGCCATAAT
Source organism: Caiman crocodilus (assembly GCA_030014935.1). Classification (NCBI taxonomy): domain Eukaryota; kingdom Metazoa; phylum Chordata; order Crocodylia; family Alligatoridae; genus Caiman; species Caiman crocodilus. Next base: position 33,616,009 of record JAGPOW010000304.1, read on the forward strand.
AACTTAGTTCAATTAGCATGTCAAGCATAAATTTGAAATGTCTCCAAACACAGGAGGAAGAAAAGAAAAAAAAAAGTTTTCATCCTTTGGTGGTATTAGATTTAAATGATAATAAAGCTGCCAAAGTAATCTGAATGCTGTAGCCAAAAGGGGTGATGCCCTTCCTGGCTGACTGATTTTCTATTGGATGCCTGTCATAATTTATAAAGCATAATCCACAAAGCAATAAGAACAAAGGGACTCCAGGCATGCCAATGTTGATAAGGGAACTTGGGGAGACTCTGCTAAGTAGGAATAATGCCATAAGGTCATTTAAGATGGGTGATTTTTTTTTGGATCATCTCTCAATTTCTTCATAACCCACTCTAGTCTAGTCCATTTAAAGGAGAAGTGTTTATGTGTGAGAGAAGCAATAATGAATTTAGGAGTATTTTGGTTTGGATGTTTTTGTGTATTTTTTTAAGAATGTTACTTCTGCTCTGTAGCCATAAAGTAGCTGAAATTTCTTTCTTCAAAAACAAGAAAGTAAGAGAGAAAGTCTGGTTTAGATAGGTCTCCTTCCTCCTTTCTTTTTACATATATCCATATTTGCTCAGCGTTTTCCCCCTTCTCTCCCTCTCTTTTTCTTCTTCTTCTTCTTCTTTTTTTTTTTTTTAAGTTTAACATAGACCAGAGCTCAAAATAATTACACAGGCAAAGATATTTCTTCAGAAAGGCTTGATCACATTAATGATTCATGTGATTTTAAAATGGATAGATAAGATACTGTAGGCAAAAAACAAAAATAGGCCCTTACTTAAATCCACATTGGTGAAGTTTTTGCAGACTGTGCTAAAATTACTGAGGCTGAAAATCAATTTCCCTAGTGCCCATTCACAGTCTTACTAGGCTGTCCAAGAGGGGTTACACATCTCATCCTCATCCTAACCATATTCTATGTCAGTACCTAAAATTGTACTCTTTATTTTACTGGTATGTGAAACACGTTGGATTTCTTTCTTTTTACAGATATCAGTAACAGCTTCATGGGATCCTACTTTATCAAATTCTCTGGAAATTTTCTGTAATTTTCTATGCTCCCTTGTGGTATTTTTTAGGGTAGTAAGTAGCTGTTATACCCCTCCCCCTCTTGCACATATTCTTTTCTGTAAAAGGACATAGACGCATATGTTTAAAACATCTGCTTTCTTAAACTGTTAAAAAATGGACAGTCTCTGTATTCCAGGGACACTTATATTTTCAATTTGTTTTACATATACTCTGATTGACTGTTCCACATAGGAGCAAAGGATTATCAGCAAGTGTGTCAAAATATTTGATTGCTTAATCTGTGAGGGATTTTAGGGTTAGGCAAATGTTAGTATCTGGGAGCTTGAAAGCTGTAATTGTGCATTCAAAAACATATTTTACACATGCAAATATGTATCTGCTTAATGCAAATTAAGTGCTAAAGGGACAAAAACACCTGGCACCTAAGTTTCATCTTGAAAATCCCACGAGGTGTCTCTTGTATTTCTGAATCTTTAGGTACCTAAATACTTCTAACAATCTGGCCCCAAGTGGTTGCAGTCTGCATATGGAAATATCAGTTTTAATGTTATAAATATGACCATAATGCAAAAATGATCTATCATGAGAACAGGGGCAGGGCACTGACCTGGGACTAAGTAGACCTGGTACTGTTCCTGGTTCTGCCCATAACTCTAATGGGACCTTAAGCACTCTACCTTTCTTTCCCCCTCTTCCTCCTACTCATCCTTTGTCTATTTAGAGATTCAGGTTTTAGGGGAGGACTGTCATCTCTTACATTCTTTTTGTACAAACTCTAACATTCTGATCTTTGCAAAGGTTTCTAGGTGTTTCTAGACATGATCATTCATAATTAAAACAATATTTTTTTATACCTTGGAGAACAGTGAGGGCACAGCATACCTGGATATTTCAGCTCTGTGGCAGGGCACGGTTATTTTAGGACTCAGCAACAGATTTTTATCCATCCAAAGGACCTTTCAGAAAGAGATTTGGAAGAAAGATATTTCTGTATTTTGTTTGCATTCTTAACTCCTTAAGATGCTTTGTGGAAAACAAATATGTGATTAGGTCTTATTCCGGTTCTTTTGTCCTAAAGTCTATGAAACTCCGTTAGGGGGAAAGAAAAAAAAACAGGGTAAAAGGGTTTGAATAGTTTGCTCTTCAAATAATTCAAATTCATTATTCTAAAATTCTAACATTGTTAGGGCAGGATTTGAATCTGAAGATATTGAGACATTAATTGTAAGAAATAGGAAGGTGAAAGCAAAGAAACAAAAGACTTATTTTGCATATGACTTCATGAAATAGAATGCAATCTTGGCTGAAGCCTACTGTCTTTGAGCAATAATTTTCACTAGATATCTCTTAAAGTATTGATTTAGAAGAGTTCCAGGATGTTTGTATGGTTACAGATGAAGATTTCAAAGAGGAATTCTGCAACTCCTTAAATCATGTGAAATACTTAGAAGGGCAACTTTCTGTATATACCCTTCATTAAAAAAAGGAAGTTACCCTTTTTGCCAGCCACTGGAAAGAAGTTTTGTTTTCCTTTTTCTCATCTGTCCTTATAACTCAATTAACACTGACAGATCAAGAGCTACCACTGAAAATGGTGATGACAAAAGCAACCCTATAGCTTGAGGAGGAGCTGTGGCTCAAAACTCCATTCAGGCATCAGCTGAAGGCCAGCAGGCCTAGTAAGCTCCTCCAGTGACGGAGAAAATATGTTGGAGACTACACCAGAGTTCATTATTAGCTATTAACCAATGATTGAATTGTAAAGCAAGACTAAGTCTGACAAAATGGATCTTTCAATGAAAGAGCCACTGTATTTGTTGACACAGAAAAGTAATAACTGTTTTTGCTATACTTAAGATATATTGATGACATCATCATCATTTGGACTGGAAACCTGCAATCTCTGATTGAGTTCCATCAGAAATTCAACAATCACCATCCCTCCATCTGACTATCTCTTGAATACTCCAGCACCAACATCTCCTTTTTAGATACGAGGATCATACAGACCATGTTATACAAGAAATCCACAGACCAACATACATTTCTGCACAGAACCAGCAATCACCCTAAACACACCAAGAAAACTGTGATACACCGCTAAGCCCTCAGATACCACTGGATTTTCACTGAGAACACTCAGGATTGCCACCTCACCAATCTTAAAAAGGCTTTCACTCAACAAGGACGCTCCTCCAGGGAGACAGATTGCACATTTGAAAGAGGCATCTGATACCATGTGAAGAACTGCTGCAGTACAGAACCTCCCCCCACTCCTCCCACACTAATCACACGCTGCTGGTTATAACATATCACCCCTTCCTTGAACCTATATGGAAAATCCTCAAACAATTGTGACCCAAAGTAGAAGGAGACCCTATTTTTAAAGAGATCTTCCCAGAACTATCCTTCCCAGCCTTCAAACAAATACTGAACCTTACTAACCTCATCACCAGACATAAACTTCCTCAGGCCCAGAACACACTGAATGGCTTCAGACCGTGCCATGACAAGAAATGCAAAATCTGCCAACACGTCTCCACCACCCCCACTATTATTACACCCCACAACAGAGTCATCAGCATTCCTGGATCTTACAGCTGCATCTCCAGAAATGTAATATATCTCATCCAATGCACCAAATGCCCTAATGGAAAATATGTATGAGAGACCAAACAACAACTGTGCACCAGAATGAATGCACACCAGAAATCTGCCAAAGACAAAAATACCCAATTACCAGTGGAGGCACATTTCTCTCAAGAAAACCATTCTGTCTCCAATCTCTCATTTCTGATCCTCATGGGAACTTACAAAACACTCCTCAGAGATGAGCCTACAAATTTCACTTCATCAACCTCCTGGATACAAAAAATCATGGACTAAATATAGGCATTGGATTTATGACACATTATAACCTCCCGGACATCTGACTCCTCAGGTACCTCTCCATTATTTAACTGCTACATTCATTCCCCTTCATCCCCCCTGCCGCCTGTCTCTTACCCAATTACTCCACAATTTATATCTTCACTGACTGCCTGGCTTACATGCTTACCAGCCCAGCCTCTGGCTTCTTTACTATTCATTCCATCCAAGAAAAGCACCCACCAACTGCAGAGACTTCCTCCACCTGATGAATGGTTTTTAAACCCAAAAGCTTGCTAAAATTTTTTTTCCAACTATTTAAGTTGGTCTAATAAAAGATATCAGATTTACTCAAAGAACTATGTTTGTTTAAGTAAGCATATTTTCTTTGTGTCAAGAAGTATAAGAGAACAATGTTTTCATTAAATGTGAGGGAAATAATAGATTCCCTAGTCAAGATAAACTTTTTGAGAAAATTGTTTGAGAAAAAAGGGCTTTTTTCTGCTTCTTACCTGTCCAGGAAAAGTGATTAACTCATCCAGTCTTCCATGATCATGCATTGTTTTCATGTTTTGAGGACAGATACCCTCAGCAGTCTGGCCAGTAAAATAAGATTGCTCTTGCTGCATTGATATAGCCTCTGCATTGACTAGATAACACTTTAGCTAGAGGCTTTTTATCCAGTTTACCTCTTGTAGGTACTGGAATATACAGTAAGACATTTGACAACATTTTTTTTGTTGAAGTATTGCTAGTGCAGAAGTTCAGTGTGCCTAGGAAGGCCAATATCTTCTAGAAGGCTATGATACAGGAAGAGAGAAGGGAAGAGTTATTTCCACAGATCAATGGACTTAGACAAAAGGACACATTTCCCATCAAATTCACATAAAAAAATACATGGCTGATGGGCAAACTTCTTACCTTCTACAGCCAGATTACAAGGTCTACTGCACTCAGATGGGGTTGGCATAGAACCAGCCCAGTTTAGTTTGAAAGCATGCACCAGGTGGTCAGGCTGACTCCATGCCAGCACATGCAGGCCCTGGGACTTAGCCAGAGGTACACACTGTCGGGGGCTTTGCCTGCCATAACCATGGGCGCAGCAATGGACCAATGCCTGCTGCTGTTGAGTTGCTGGCAGTGGGAGGCTGTGGACCATAGAGGAGAATGTGTTGTGGGGGGTGCACACCCATCTACAATCCCCAAATAGATACACACACTGTTTCACAACTTCCCCCACAAACCCCACACCCACCCACAAATCCCACATAAAGTGAAATGGGATTCTGCTATATTTGCCTTCTGTATCTTGGATATTATCCAGCTTCACAGGCTACATGAAATTTGACTTTTAGTTCTAAGTTAAAATCTGCAACAATAGGAATGTTAAGAAAATATATGTATGCAAGCATGTAGCCTGAACAATTGTTTTTTTTAGATAAAGATTTAGGCTCTTTTGAATCTGTGCTTTCTCATATTCCATTTCATGTGTTTAGTTAAAGCATTGCCTAATATGCTAAATATCTTTCAATATGCTAGTTTCATTCTGTTGGAATATTTTGAGTTATCTGAATGGCAAATTCTAATGGCAAATGGGAAGTAATTTTGAAATATAAGGTTTTTTTCTACTACTACTTTCAACCGCATTTTTCAAGTTTTGATCAACCACCTATTAATTTCTTTGTGTTTGTCTTTAAAGCTCAGAAATTAATACATGCTGCTTATTTGCAATAAAATATAGCAATGAGAGGATGCTTGTTTCTACAATGGAAAGCATAGAAAATAGCAGGCATGCAAACAGAAACACTGAGACTTCAAATAATTATACAAACATTTCTGAAAAAGGCAGAAAAAAGTGCATTAGAGCATTTAGAAACAGATCCATTGATTATATACAAAGAAAACAGGATTCTGCTACTTAAGAAATGTTGACTTCTTAATCTCTTTTGCTAGCAGAATGTCAAAGTGATTGAGAAAAGCCCAGGTGTGCTCAATTCACAGGCCCTTGGGGAATTTCTCTCCATATGTTTATTGAGCCATGTGGGCAATAGCATTCAAAAAACTACTTTCAAAACATGAAGATATGTACTCATCTTAGAGTCAAAAGGTAGGAAAGTGATTTCTATCCCCTTCCCCACACCTTTTTTAAGGCCTTATAGTACTAGACGAGTCACAGTGAGGCTACATTCTGAGCACTGCCACAACTGTACAAGAGGTCTTAAGTGTTACTTAGAGTAGCCTAAGGCTGTTATATGTTGTTGCTGCAGCAGTGGTCCTACAGGGACAGCTACAAATTGATGTGAAGGACAGGCAGTGTAAGCTAGTTTGACCTGTTGATTTAACATGTTTCCATTTTCCATTCAGTCCTTGTCCTCTGTACTAGGACTATCAAGAAATTGCCAGTGGTGTTTTTTTGTTATATTTTGCACTGTTGTTGTGATGTGAGCACAGTCCTGATAGCCACTGAGATGATCAGTATATTCCTGTATGACAGATAACAGCTATTTGTTGAAAACTTTCAGCTGCCCTCATCTGGGCTGGATTTCAGCTAATACCAGTCAAGGAAAGTTTCATATTCACTAATGAAATTATTGAGCCATTAGGTAATTCCTGCAGGACTGGGACAAACACATTTGGAAAGCATAGAGAAGGTGGAAATAGTGCTGTTCTTCAATAGACATATTATTTGAGATAACAGCATTCTTTTGGGTGAATAACACTGATACCATTTGGGTTTTGCTTTCTGGATCTTCATCCTGTTCTGAAATGTGAACTCAAATTTGCTGCTTGTGTAAAGCATTATGGCTACCTAAAGTAATTGAAGCTGCACCAATTTGCACCACGAGTGAACCTTGCCCTATATTTCTGCCTTTTGTGGATGTTAGTCATAAACTGAAGCACCTAAGACTTCTTGCAAAGCTAGCTTCCCTCAGTGTGGACATAGAACTACATTACTCATCTTAATATTTGCTAGGTGCTGATGTGATATTTAAACATACACAACTAGTTAGCAACCTATATGGATGCATAGATAGACTTTAAAATGGTTTCAGGAAGCCAATTGGAGCTTTTACTTTTCCTTTGCTGCACTCGTTGTGTTTGTCTGTCTGTCTGACATGTCAACATCTGTCATTTTATTTATATTTTGTAAATCTCTTTTCAAAATGAATTTCTTGGGACACACAGTGCTTGACATGAACATGATTTGACAAGCTGAGACAAATGCTGAAAGATTTGCAATCTCAGATTGTTGATGTGCTTTGTTTTAAGCATTCTGAACTAGTGTTCACATGCTTTCAGATATTCACTCTGTATTCTGGCACGTGTTTGGAGAAGCATTCACTCTGTCTCTCATGGTGAGAAAAGAACATGAACCATTGTGCTTGTAATTTCACTTTACATAATATGTCCTTCATAATGAAAAACATTAAAAGTTCCAGAAAATGAAATGACCAAATCCCGTTTATTAGAAGAAAAAGGTATCTAAACAGGACTACAGATGTTTTGAGAAATTTGAATCTTTTCAGCTTTACACTGTAACTAGTTCACCAGGCCCCATGTTAGTTCTAGGACAATTATGCCTTGATTAGTGATTGTGGTCATTTAGTTACAGTTAGACTTCAATATGAAACAAAAGCAAATAATTTCTGACCTTACTTGTCCTGTTTGTGTTCAGTAATTTTGTATGCTTCTGTTTACATACTGGAATACAAGAGGGACATTGTCCTAAGAAACATTCTTCCTTTGTGCAGACGTTCAAAGATCTTATGCCTTTTAGAACTTAGCCTCTGATCTTGGAGAAGATTTCCTTGGCAGGCTGGCCACCTGTTAAGAGTTTTTAAGATTTTAGGATTCAGTGGACATGTCTACATAAAATGCTATGCTTGAGATTAGTACAAATTACTGTGGAGTAAGCATCACTGTCTACACATGTGGATGCTTACTGCACAGCAAATTGGCTCCCAGTCAGCACCACCATCAGGGAGCCACCTGTAGCACAGCCCCAGGAGCTTCTCCAGCCTCAGGACTGGGGTGGTTCTTTGCCTGCTACAGCCCCAGGCCACCAGGTCCCACTCCAGCTGGTCCCAGGCCACCCACAGCAGCCTTCCCAGGCATACTGTTGCTAGATGTCTGCTGGATACTTCAGGGTTCTGCTCAGGCCCACCAGAACAGCTGCATGGAGGCCTAGCAACATGTAGCAGGCCAGTAGGGGGTGCTCCCATGCTGAGCCACCCACCTCACTGACCACCTTCCAGGACCCGACTGCCTCCCTGGGGGTGCCTCATGTTTGGCTGATCCCCTTCCTGGAGCACACTCACTAGCCTGGGGATAGAGCTGCCACCACCCAGGACAGGCTTGATTCTGGCACTGCACCTCCTGGGAAACAAAGGCCAGTAGCCTTTGAGGGTACCTGATTTACTTCAAGAACTTGGGATGCTTGCCTCAGTCAGAAGGACAAGTAGTGGTCTCTCTTAGCCAGCCAAATCAAGGGGACACCAAGGCTTAATCTAGATCCACGCCCAATAAGTTTCCCATGCTAAGTACAAAGGACAACTTTATTGGTTAAAAGGAGTAGGTTTGGAATAGGGTATAGAGTACAGCAATCTCAGAGAAATTCCATAGAGCAAACAGGATGGCTGAAGTAGCCTTTGATCAGACATCTGAGTTACTGCAAGCTATATATCTAGTTAGCTCTCAGGTAGCTTACTCACAAGTATCATTCAGAGGCAGGTGGAGATTCCCTCTGGAGGCAAGCAGTACCTTGATCATAAGTTCTGAGACAGAGAGCAAGTTTCAGATGGTCCAGCTTTTCTCTATCTCTGAGTTTTCTTCATGGCTGTTGCCCCCTCCTCTTGGGCAGTCCTTAAATTATAAAGCCCTTATGGCCTCATTTACCTGGTCCAATGGAGGCCAGCACCTGTTGGCTGTCAGCCAACCAATTTAAAATGCATCACTGGTTGCTGGGCAGACTGGCAGTCTCTAGTCCACCAGGGAGCCCAAGCCCCTCACCCAGGTATGTAATGCCTGTCACATAGGCAGAGGGAGCAGGTTTCCCTTTCCCTCTGGAATGTATCCAGGTCAAGTTACCTAAAGGCATAGGGTAAGGTGTGTATCCTCTGCAGGGTCCATCTTAACCAAATAGTTACAGACCAGAGTTTTGGGGGAGAAACAGAGGTGGTCTTCTGCCACACAAGCTATTGAGGGATCCAGGCTGTCATCCACCCCAATGCTACATGCTGTCTCTTGGGGCCCCAAATGGTCCCAGTAGGAGACCACAGACCCCCCACCTCAACCCCACACTGTGGGGTGAGGCTAAAGTCCTTATCCACTTTCTGCAAATCAGGCACTCCAACATGCTCATCTACAAAACCCTATCAGGTTGCATGCGGGAACATGGGCATGACTGGTTGGTGCACCAGGGCTGTATAAAGGCAAAGGTTTTGAGAACACAGTGGTTTACCATCACTGACTACAACCACTGGTCAGGACTGCCCAGAAGTCTGTGCCTTTTATGTGGCATCTGGATGACATCTTTGGACCCTGGAACCCTGGCCACAGCCATGCTATCTATTTAAGCATGGGCAGCCTCCTAAGCTTCTGCTGCAGCCTGGCACCCATGGTCATGTGTCACTGGGGGAGGACCTCTTGGGCCCCCAAGATCCCATTCTGCTGTACTTCATGCCCCAGGGCTCCTCCAGCAGCTCTGGGAGCCTGAGCCAGTGCCTGCCTCACCCAGGAAGCCAGGTTGTCCATGGTACCACTGGTTGCCAGTAACTGCAGCTCCTTCCTGGAGGGAACCCCTGCCTGGGCAGCTGAATGCCACCTCCCTGCACCCCAGGACACTGCCAGGGGCTGCATATCCTCACCACCAGCAAGGAATCACTCAGGTCACTGGGAATGCCTGCCACATCCACCTGGTAAGTCTAACAAACAAGGACACATAGTCTGAGAAACTGGGGCCACGTACTACAGTGTTCCATAACATGAAATAAGGTGGCACTAGCTCACAAGGCCAAAGAGCGGGCCCTGAAATTCCTGTTTGGGGAAAGGTGTGTATGTGATGGGCTTAGACTATCCTGACAAAACAGAATATGATGAGCACAGCAAGAGACTAGTAAGTGATAATCACAAATGAAGAATCATCAGGAGGGAAGAAGCATACAAAATGAGAGACTCGAGAGTAACAAAGGGTCCTCCTCCTCCCTGCTCTCCTCCCTGAAAGGGTCTCTGAGAGGGGTCCCCAAGGCCACCATGGCTCACCACCAGCCAACCGTATCCACACCACTAGAGGGATATGGGCCTCAACATCCCACCTCCAGGCTGCTGACATCTGACACCTAAGAAGGAATGTTCAGAGTGAAGCCTGAATCCTGGCCAGATGTTTCTTGACTCTGAAGACAGCCCTAGGATTGGTACATATATACAACTGTTTGATTGCTTGTATTGTTTCTTTTCTGTAATCACTGTGTATCAATACATTTGCCTATTATGAAATTCAAAGTTTTTGTTTGGTTTGAGGGTAGGTCCCTGGTCCCCCTCAACAAAGTATCTGGGTCCTAAATGCAGAGCCAACATGAGCCAGGCATCAACTGTAGTGGGTCTGCCAGGGGTCCATCTGGCTGATGTAGGGGTGTGTTAGCCAGGGGAGAAGAAGGTAAGTGGGGTTCCCAAAGAAGAGGGGTAGGACGACCACCACCCCCAGCTGGAGGTCTGGCACTCTTGGCACAAAGAGACCACTCTCCACAAGGCCTTGCCGGGGCAGTGTAGAACATGAGGGTGTCATGGGCAATGCCTACCCAGCCAGTCTTCACATTTGTGACTGTGCCACAGTGGTCAAAAATGGCCTGGAGCATGATGAAGTAGAAGCCTCACATCTGTAGTGGGGTGGTCAGCAGGGAGTGGGCAGGTGATGGAGTTGTGGGCCCCCAGTGAGGCAAACCAAGGAATGGAACCCCCCACCTCTAGGGGTTGTGTACCTAGAGTATGGTGTGCCTTAGAACATCCTGGAGGGTGCTGAATACTTCCATGACAGTCTCCCCTGTGGTCACCTTGCTCATGCTGAAGAGTTGGCTGACATAGCAGAGGCTGGCAGGCATGGCCAGCTTGAACAGGGTGATGGCCAACTGGGTCTCCGTGGGGAGGGACCACCACATAGTAGCATACTGCCAGTCCAAGTGTCGGCAGAACTGCATAAGGATCGCCTAGAAAGTGGCCTGAGTCATCCAGAATGACTCAAGCCACTGCTGTCATCCCTGGTTGTCTGGATGACACGCAGCCACAGTCCTGCCTGGCCAGGTGGGTACATAGGCAGTGGGAGTGGAGGCTCAAGAGAATGTGAATGGCCCCAGTGGTGGTATCCAGGACCATGCCATCCCTGCCAGGGTCTGGGCAGCAGCATGGGGTCCAGACAGCAGCAGTGCAGTGGCAGGGGGCCTGGAATAGCATGGGGGCCACCAAGGCTGAGACTGACTTGAGCTAGGCAGTGGTCCCTACAGTGGGCCAGCAAGGTGAGCATGGTGGTCAGCAGGAGCTCAGGGCAGTGGACATTGCTCCTGGGGCCTGGGATTGCCATGGCATGGCAGGAAGAGGCTGTGGTGACACTACTTGCTTCCACCATGCTCTGCATAGAAATCAGGTGGCTCAGGAGCAGGAAATCAGGTGGCCCAGGAGCAGCACACAGGGCTGCCATTTAAACATGGTCACTGGCTGCAGGAAGCTATGACCACAGCCTCCAGCTCCTCCTAATGGCAGCAGAGGGCCATGATTGCCATGAGCTGCCATGTGCAGCTCCTGCATTCCTGCACGTGTAGACTCCTGATTGGGTTGGATTTACTCTAGAGTAATTTGCTCATTTTGCAAATGTGCATTTGCACATACAGCTGTGCCCAGTGATTCTAAGTTTTAAGACTGTTTTTTTAACATAAAAACTGGACTGCATGGATATAAATCTAGGTATATTTCTTGCTACATGTTATCTGTATTGTATTTTCCTTAAATTGCTAGCAATATTTATTTTTGGAGATGTTTAATAAAGTTTTGCTTTACTCACTCCTTTGAAATATTTGAGAGAAAATATACTGGTTTCCCTTCTGCTTCAGGGCTTCATCAGCAAACACTTTGGGGTCTCGATACATAGTGACATTCCAGCCTATCAATTAATAGCTGATTGGTCTTCAGATGCTGCTGAAAACAAAGTTCTTTATCTAAAGCAATGTAGTTTTTAGGGTCCAGCCCTCCCAAGGAGCACATCTTGCTCCCACACCAATCAGCTTCTTAAGCTTTCTTTATCATCGATTCTGAGGCTCTTAGTAGTTGATAATTTTGAGAAGTCTGAAAGCTACACTTTCACAAAATAAACTATCAGAAAAACAGACACAAAACTGTCTTGGTGTCAGATTATATCATGAAGATTATTTCCTGAAATAGGATATGGTAAGGCAGGAGAATAAGAATGTGTAGAGCTCATCAGAAAGTGGAAGGAAAGGGAAGTTGTATTAGACTAGTTCAATGTTATTACATATCTGCCTGCATGAACATGATGTCTCATGGGAGCTAAGGGTGAATTAGCAGGTCATAAGTTATGGCTAGATTAGCATCAGTTTCTCACTGTTCATAAAGCACAAAGGGGATGGAATGTATTTGAAGGTGCTTCTCAGTATAATTTACTAAGAATGCTCCCCACAATTCATTGCTTCTGTGTACAGTATTTTCTTGTGTGCCCATATAGGAACCAACAAACATGACTATTTTAGAAACCTTTTTATGATTTTCTTTTAATGCTTGTGGTTATATCACAGCTAAATGAAATGGCTGGTTTCTGCATAGTTTTAATCGGGTAAATAATACTATATAACTCCCCTCCCCCAGCCACCTTGGGAGTTTACAAGGTACTAATGAAACCAAAAGTAAACACTGAAAACCAGTAAAAACCTGAAAGCACGAGCCAGTATCTCACTATATGAGATATTAAACATATAAAATAAACCCTAGGCACCCCATTTTCCATGGCAGAGAACCAAGAGAGAATTGCATCTCTGAAACCCAACCAATTTGCTTGTGCAGCAGTTTATACTTTGTTGTATTTACCTGCAGGGACGGCCCTTTCCCATTATGGCTAATAACCAATATATTATTATACTTATTATACTATTATACTGGGGTACTTAACGGCTCCTCACTTAAAATCCCTCATGCAGATGCTGATCGGTGAACTACTCCTAGTTGACTTCTGTTGCTCTACTACCAGAAGGTCCCTTTGTGGTGGTATACTCACCTACAGTAAATGACCCACATAGAAGCAGCATCTATCATTTGTTAACAAACCATTTCTTTTTAAAGCAAGCTGTGCAGAAAGAGCCTCACCCCACTGGAGAAATAGTTGGCAGAAGCATCCACTATATTATACTAGTGTCATTCCCCTCCCCTGCCCAACACCTCTCTCAACAACATATTTAAGGTCACAGAGCTATATCATGAAATGCTTATGAAGCAAGTGTTAGTCATAACAGCTTATTTCCCATTTAAAAAAAAAAATAAAGTGAACATAGTATTTTACTCTTTGACCTATAGTATGGTTATACAGGGATGGCATTACTACATAAAAAGTCTAAGTACGAACATATTGTAATTGTTTCCTATGTTTTTGAGTCACATTTCACTTCATCTGAAAACAAAAAGAAAACATATACTGACTTTGATTCTCTCAGAAAAGTTCTTAGCTGAGTTTTGTAATAGAATCTCTATTTCTGGTGGTGACTTGACAACTTGCTTAATCAGGACTGCTTCCTATTTGTTTTTTTTGACTGTCACAATGTTCTATTTAGTTGTGATGAAATCAAATCCACAGTGCCCACCTCATATGCACCCCACCCCAATGACTAAGTTTCCAAAAGAATCCTAAGGTTTCCTTTTGGCCTTTTTGGGTGCATTCATGTATGCTTACAGCAGCTCAGACAGAAATGGTGCAAATTTGAGCTGGGGCTTTTTACCTCAGTGCACATGCCCAGACATGCACTTCAGTGTGAGGCAAATTGTGCCACTTGGAGCAAAATAACCCTGCCTGGCTCCTCCTGAATCTGCAGCCAGGGGGAACTAGGGCCTGGGGCCACCACCTATGCTGTCCCCAGCAGTAAAAAAAGCTGCCCTCTCAAGTAGCTCAGGATTACTTGCCCTCAGGAGCTTCTGAGGGAGGAGCCTCTGGGAGGAAGTTTGCCACTCCCCTTCCTGTCCTAGGGGCTGCTGCTACGGCTGGTTGCTGCATGATTGGTCTCAGGAGCTTCTGGAGAGAATATGGCCAGGCCCTTTCCTGCCTCTGGCTACTATTAGCTGCTGGCTTGGTCTCAGAGCATTTGGAGTAAATTGGCCACACCCCTTCCTGCCTTGGGTTGCTGCTGCTATTGTGGCCACACCCAAGGAGGTCCCCTGCTGCATACTGCTACCCCCTCAAGGAGGGACCCCAGTGCACTGCATTGCACCCCAGAACTGCACTCCAACTATTATACCCCTGTTCTGGTCTGCTGCCCAGCCTGCCACCAAGATATGGTTGGGGGACAGACAGGGGAGGGAGCCTGCGCTGCCTGTGGGTCCCTCCCCAACCATCACTGATAGAGCCTAAAGAAACCTTGTATTCCCTACGTTCACCTCCATGTTCACTAAAAACATATCCTGAGTGGCTGAACTAGACAGTTCCTACTGTCGTTGCTGCTGCCATTGTTTCTGTTGCTATTCCCTCTCAGGAGAGAGGGAGGTTCCCTGCTGTACCATCTTGCACCACTCAACACCACACCGGCACTGGATTACTCCCTAATTGGCTGATTGCTCCTGCCCTCCCTCAAAGCTGCCTCACTGCATCTGATCTTGTTTTGTTTTCCTGCCTGCTGCTGAGTATCTGGCTGCAGACCTGAGAGGCTCCTGAACTGATCTCCAACAAACAAAGGCCCTCCACCTCACTCTAGCCATCTCTTACATCTGCCTCCGCAGCCTTTCCTGTGTGTTTTGCCCTTGTGTGGTAATCCTTGTGGTCCACTCCCCCTGGTTTTTGCTGTGTGGATGGGTAAGCCAGCTCATATCTCCCCAGCCCTTGTGTGTGTTTTCCTTATCCCCCATATTCCCCAAGCATAGCCCTTGGGGCTTTTTTCCTTACGTTTTGGGTTTCTTTATTGCTTTCCCCTCCCTGATGTAAAGCAATGGCTAGGCATGGAACCTTTGTGGGGGCAGATGCCCACACATAACTTTCTGCAGCCCCCACTATCGGGACAGATCCCAGCCAATTCCCCAAGGGGATGCATGACCCTGCAGCCCCCAAACCAGAGGCACAGTCCAAACAACCTCCTCCAGGGGAAGAGAAGTCCAAGACCTCTGCTGTGGGCACAGACAAGACTCTAGCAGGGCCAGAGGGTCTCCCCTGGCCAACTCCATTCCCCACCATCAGGGACCAAGGGCAAGGGTAGTGGAAGGGCTTCTCTTCAGGCTCCTCTGCATCTCAGAGTGGGAAAGGTAAGGGCTCCACCCCCAAGCCTAGACTACCAGAATCTGAAGGGACCAGTTGCACCACACTAAGTGGCACACCCACTTGGCCTGTCCCTGGCCTTAGTCCCAGCACCACCAATGCAGCCCCCCTCAGTGGCAGAACCACAGCTATGCACAGGCAGCTGTGGGGTCTGGATCCTCTACCGCTAGCCCTTCCAGCTCAGGCACCAGGGCCTCCTTTCCAGCACTAACCCATAGCCATAGGGTTAAGTGCCAACTGCCCAGATGGGAGAACCTGCATTTTGATACCCGGGTGCAGGCCCTGGCTCAGGTAGTGGGAGCCTCCAAGATTGTGGAAGCCTCCTGCTTTCATGGCAAGAGAGTCTTTTTCTTTGTCTCAGAGGCCTCTGCACAAAAGGTGATGGAGATGGGGCTTGCAGTGGAAGTCCCTCTTGAACCTCTATAAAAGCTGGGTACCAGAGTGGTCCTCAGCTTCTTCCAACCTTATATCCCTAACTGGATCCTGCTCCCCCATCTCCAAACCCTGGGTAGAGTTATGTCTCCGGTGGTGGCCCTCTCACTGGGATGCTGAGACCGTGGCCTCCAATGCACATGCTTATTCCGTCATCAGGTCATGATCCAGCTGGTAGTGGAAGCATGGCTGGAGGCTGAGGGCAGCCTCATAATTCCTTTTCAGGGGACCTTAGTGAGGGTTTTCTATATGCTGGGGAACTTGTGGTGCTTCTGGTGCTGTGCCCTGGGGCACATGCATTATAAATGCCCCATGAGTCAGGCAGGGAGAGCATCTGAAGGTCCCACTGGCAAAAGTGGAGCCCCTACTACCAATGCCCCTTCCCACTTGGGCCCTCTGGCATCCCAACCATAACTACCAGCCCTCCCTTGAGCTCAGGGAACCCCGCCCCCATCCAAGTTTGGCAGAGTCCCAGGGAGGGGTGCAACAGCTGGGTAAGGACAGAGAGAGGTACCCCCTCTGTCCCCAGCTATGCCCACTGAAACTCCCCCACCACCCCAATCCTCACCTTCTACTGGAGCCTACCCACCCAAGGACCACTCCAAGGCTGAGTCGGTGCAGGTCCTCTCCAGGGACAAAGCCAAGCCTGGGCACAGCTGGAGCCCTCTGACATAGAGGACTCCTCCGCCCACTCTCCCATGACCATCATGTGGGGAAAAGGAGCAGTTCAGTTTCTGGGGGCCTCACCAGCTGTGCCCAACTCTCCACCCCCGGGGGAAATTAAATGGGTTATCCCAGTAGAGGAGGTCTCAGGGCTGCTGGACACTCCTGAACAGGAACCCATGCTAGAAGCCCCTCACTCCACTGGCCAGGGCCAACCCGTTAGGTTGACCCAGAAGAAGGTCTGGCAGCACAGCCCCCCCTCCCCCTCCCAGAGCTGGGGGAGACAGTGGCCCTGAGGCTCACCCCAGTGATCCCTGAGAAGGGAGGTCCCCTTTCCCAGGACCCTGAGGCAGACACCAAAGCCACCCAGTGCCTGATGGGTCTCTTCCCTCCCCCTCCCAGAAAAAAAAAACCTCACTTTCCACCTGCCCCATGGTCCCACAGCAGGCAGAGTCAGGGTTGGGTCCCCTGATCAACAAGTCAATTTTTGTCAGGGACCCTGCACAGACCTCCTGGAACTCCAGCTCTACCCCACCATCCCACCTGGATCCATGAGAGGGGTGCTCTCATACTTCTTGGCTCCTTGCCTCCTCTTCAGGGCATAGAAAAAGTGGGAGCCACAGTCCATCTCCTGAAGGAGCTAGATGTGTGAGCACACAAATGCAGCGCGGGTGTGGTGGTCATCCAGAACATGAAGCTCTTCCTACACTCTCCACAGAGGGACAGGTTGGTTGGGTCAGTGGCCAGATGCATCTCCAGCTCTACCACTTCCCACTCAAGCAGCTCCTTCTGCCTCCCTTTACTGGGTGTGCCTCTTAGTGTAGCTGCAGCAAAAAAGGCAGATGCCCACCTTCCCCACACCCCACCATCTCCAAGCTGAGGGGAAAGGTACCTAGTGTTTCTTATTTGAAAACTGAAAAAAAAAATCCCCAAATCAATCTGTAAAATACCGCAAAATCCTTTTCCTCCACAATTAAAACAAAAGACCACTAGAGAGAGAGCAAGTGAGCAATCAGTTGGGAAATGTTTTATTGATATATCTACTGTGTTAAAGCAGTTTGGAAGCCTATCAGTGTCTATATCACAGCTCATGGACTACCTCCCACAGCCTCCTGAACAGGGGCTACAACCCCCCCCCCCCAACGCAGGACCCATATGCCTCATCCATGCTTTCTCCCTGAGCCCCCTGGATTGCTGTCCCATCTGGTCACATCCCTGCCAGCTCCTGCAGCCCCCTCAATGGCTTCCCCACACAGCCCCACCCTTCACCTGCTTCCCCAGACCCCGCAATGGCTGCCCTGCTTGGCCCCATCCCCTGCTTGCACCCTTCCCCCTGCCCCATGGCTCTTCCTAGGGCCTCTGCCAACAAAAAACTTAATAATAATAATAATAATCATAATAACAAGCCTGGAACTCATAACAGGGGCTCTGGGGCTACATGACAGTGAGGAAGAAAAGTGAAAAAAGAAGAAAAGGGCAGTGAAAACTGAACTGAGACTAGATAGAACTAGAAAAGGGTGTAAAATAGATTTTCTGGCCAATGGAAAAACAATCAAAATGTTGCATTATTTTTTTTTTAAGTGACAGAAAGTGAACAAGCTGAAATGTTGAACTTTTAAATATAACAAAAGGCAGAACAATATTAGGGTAAGTAAAATGTGTAATTTCAATAAACTGTACTTTTACATTTGATTTTATCTCTAGGATGAAGTTCAGTCATTTTAAAAGAAAAAGTCAGAAGGAAAGTACAACAAGATTCTTCATCATTACTATTTTTGCCTATGTAACTGAATTTCACTGTAAATGGTAAAACATCATAAAAGGATGTGTTTAATTAAACAGCATTTCAAAAGGGAAACTATGTGTATAAATATTTTCCTGCCACTTCTATGTAGCAGGAAACTGAGTAAAAAGTAAAGTTAAGAAGTTGGAATAAATAGTGAAGGGGTCACAATAAATACTGCTTGCTTTGCTCCGATTCTTTATTGAAATTCTATCTTTCACTTTAGAAGCTGAAAGGAGACACGTCTGGATCACTTCAGGACATATTGTCTGTGAACAAGGGAGATTTCACTTTTGAAAAATTTCTCAATACCCAACATGGTCATTTTCTTAGAATGGCTGTTAGTGGTTCTATTTTCCCAGCTTTTGTTTCTGTAATCTCTTGGGGTGATTAATCCATATTCTCCATTTACTTCACTAGGGCCCATTCTTTCTCTCCAAGCTTTTTTTGTGTTCTGATTTTGTTCTCACTCTATAAGCTTCTTCTCAACTCATAGTTTCAGTCTTACATTTTGTCTTGATAGGCATGTAATCACCTATAAGTATATTTTAATCATGTTTAATGAAAGATCAAAACTATATCCCTCCTAATCACTGGAACATAACCACAACTCCTCTGTTACATACTTATAAAGATAATTCTCATTCACTACTTTCATTATTCTTTCAATCACTTACCCATTTTTCTTAGATGAAGATTTTCTGAGTAGCTGACTGCATTTGTCTGAAACCACAACAGACACCCAAGAAAAAGGTAACTTTTGGCATCACCAGATGTGTTTATACATTCATTAAAGTGCTTTTGTGAATGTGCAAGAGCTCTGAGAGCCACTTTAATGAAAGAACTAGGAGCAGTATCAGTATCAGCCTCCACGTGTCATGTATCAGTGTCATCATGCTTCAAAATGCCTGAAGAGGCGCTTCATCTAAAACTCATCAAATGAACTTTAGTTAAAGTGCCTCCACTGCCATTTTGAAGTGCAGGGACTCTGATATATGAGACGTGGAGGCTGGCTGCAGCATGCTAATTACCATGCTCCAGCAGACTTGATTAATTGAGCTTCTCTAACACAGTGTAATTACACATGAGAGCAGTCTCCCAGATCATGTACAAACACCCTAAGGTACTAGAAAAAGGTGTGTTCACCTATTTTAATGCACATTATTGAAAGTGCACATTAAAATAGGCTAATGTCCATTAAAGCATGCATGTAGATGCACCAAATGAGTAAAGAAACTAAAGGCAGACAAGGTTCTTTGGGTGAATCTGATATCTTTTATTAGACCAACTTAAATAGTTGGACATTTTTTTTAAATCTTTCAAGTTTAAAAACCCTTTGTCAGGCTGAGGAGGTCTTTGACTTGGTGTGTGCTCTTCCTGGATGGAATGAATAGTAAAGAAGCCAGAGGCTGGTATGCCTGCAATATAGGCAGTCAGTGAAGATGTAAATTGAGGAGTCAGTAGGTGAGAAAAAGGCTGGGGGTGGGGGTGGGGAGAGGAGGAGGAGGAGGAGGAGGGGATGAATGTAGCAATTAAATAGTGGAGAGGTATCCGGGGAGTCAGATGCCAGGCAGGTTATGTGTCATAAATCCAATTTCTATATTTAGTCCATAATTTTTTTTGTACCCAGAAGATTGATGAAGTGAAGTTCATAGGCTTGTCTGTGAAAGGTGTTTTATAAATTTCCTTTCAGGATTAGAACTGAGAGACTGGAGATAAAATTGTTTTCTTGTGAGAAATGTGCCCCCACAGGTAACTGGGTATTCTTGTCTTTGGTAGACTTCTGTTGTGCATTCATTCTGGTACACAGTTGTTTGGTAGGAGAGACCTCTCCACTATTTAATTGCTACATTCATCCCCCTCCTCCTCTCCCCACCCCCCACACCCAGCCTTTTTCTCACCCACTGACACCTCAATTTACATCTTAACTTACTGCCTATATTGCATGCATACCAGCCTCTGGCTTCTTTACTATTCATTCCATCCAGGAAGAGCACATACCAACTGCAGAGAATTCCTCAGCCTGACGAAGGGTTTTTAAACCCAAAAATTGTTAATTTTTTTTCCAATTATTCAAGTTGGTCTAATAAAAGATCTCAGATTCACCCAAAGAACCGTGTCTGCCTATCTCCTTAGACCAATACACATACAACCTACACACTGTAAATAAGCTATGAAATAAGAGCAGAATACTCTCATTAATTTTTGAGCAGCAAAAATAACTACAGTTATTCAGTGATTATGTTTCACTTTTTTAGGACAATTAGAACTTGCACTTTGCTGTAGGATTTTGGTGGAGCAAAAGGTAATTTCTTGTTTGATTTGGTTCAGGCATTTTTTGAAGTTCTCCCTTCTTTTTTTACACTAGGATGAAGAAGTTTGACATGTGATAGTACAATGTCATCTGGTTAGAAACACAGCACAATGGGAGTCAAAATATCTAGATTCCATAATCAGCTCTTCTGATGACCCCCTGTATGACTATGGGGTAAGTTGTTCAGCCTGTATATCATGATACCTACATACCTCAAATGGCTGTAGGAAAATCTGACTAATTAATATTTATAAAGTACTTTGAGCTTTTCAGAGAAATTACTTTTTAAATTGAAAAGAATTATTATACCACTCACATATTATTTTGTATTTGATTATAACAAGATATATCCACCTGTTGCAGAATTTCCGAAGAAATGGGTGAGTGATCTAATGATGAGCATAGAATTCCCATGCTTCCCAACTGCATGTCTATTAAAATCCCTTAAGATCTCACTTCACTCCTGTCTGCCTTAATTCAATTTCTACCTGAAAATTTTCAGTCCAGAAGAAAAAAAATAAAGATGCCAGGTGGAATATGGTTCCCCAAAGATACTTTGAGTGCTGTCATATAATTACAAGCATTTTTAACACGTGTTCCAATTGATTTTGTACAGCTGTGTAGTGCATTATTTAACAGTGTTTATCTTTTTTTCCTCTTGAAAGTTATCAACGTTTAGGATCTCCTTTGCCAAAACCAGGGGTAATCTATCTTTCTAATATTCTAACACACACACACACACACACACACACACACACACACACACACATATATATGACTGGTATCAAAGTGTATAAATAAAATTAGATAATATGATATCACTATAGTGAGTCTTACTCATTTATTTATTTATGTGATTTATATGTCACCCTTCCCAGCAAAGACTCAGGGCTGCTTACGATAATATACACAGAGTTTATTCATCACCAGAGATAAGGTCAGGAATTATTTCATCTCCATCCTTCTCAGGCAAGGTACAGACCACCTTGCTTTGTTTTCTTATCTTTAATCATCCACAAAACTCATCCTAAGCAGGACTTGCTAGTAAAAATGTAATTGGAGCATGGGAACATAAAATAGGTAGACCTCAGTTCTTTCCATTTTATTTCATGTTTCTGCATAAGGATCAGAATTCAGTGTTAGCTGATAAGGCTTTAACCCTGCAAAGAGCATTGTTTTAAGGCAATTAAACTGTGACCAGCACCATACACCAAATGAAGTGAGGGTGGAGGCAGTGTAATGTCAGGAAGATCTTGAAATCCTTGCTTGGGGAAATGGATTAATAAAAATTGAGGATGAAAAAAGATGGTTGTACAGTGTCTATCCTACTCTTATTTCCAATACAATATTACCTCTTTCATTAGCACAGCTTTAAATGTTCAACAAAGAAAGACAGCTCTCACCTTAATAGGTTGTCCCTACAGTTGAATATTCATTTTACATCATATCCTCCTTAATATTAGCCCATATTCCTTTTTAGATGTCTAGGTACCATCTTAAGCAATTCCTCTCCCTCCTTAGTGTTTATACTCTCCAGATCATAATGGGAGATCAATAGAAAATAAATAAGTTCCTGAGTTAGCCTTGCTGTGCTTGGATGTTCAACCTTCTGGAATCATTGAGTTAGCTAGCTATTAAAGCACCACATTTATTTCTGGCAAGTGCTAAGTGCCATAGTACTTGACACAGGAATCAAGGGAAGATTCATGCTGTATTGAATGGCTAAGTGGGATTTCATAATGTGAAAAAATGAAGCAAGCTCTTTATGATTGCAGGAATAGCCAGGATCTCCTTTCCTCTTATATTATGGATGAAGTTTTATTAACTTCACTAACCCTAATTAAAACATGATGTAACTCATACACTTCTTGCAGGTCAACTGTTATTACAATTTTTATGGACTTTAAGGAAAACTGATCTACTGTATCTTTTAGACCTGATTTGAGATTAGATGTGGGTAAGAAGATATTTCTTCTCTCTGCAGTCTGCATTTTATTGATAGAAAAAAGTCAATTTTATCGGTGTCCATTTATACTTATCTAGAAGTAGTATATGATATAATACAGAGATGTCAAAGATATGGTGTGCAAAGCCCTATGATTTGGCCGACGCTGTTGCCTGTAGGTCTTAGATCAGCCTCATGTGCTGCATGTAGTGCGCACTCTGGACTGGCCCTGTATGCTGAGTGCTGCATGGGTACTGACTCTAACCACACATGCCATATACAGCATGCAACCTGGACCAGCCCTGCAGTCTGGATCCAGTGTTCACTGCCAGTTTGTGGACATGATCTGGCCTACAAATTAAGCCCACACCTTTCTTCCAGCTTGTAGTGTCATATGAGTTTGATACTCCTGCTATAGTATAGCACATATATTATACATGTGTGTATGCACCTGTGAAGATATTAATGAGTTACAGGGTTCCAATTACAATTGTTTCTTTCTCTCTCCTTCTATGTATGTGTTTCAGATTTGAATAGCATTTTAAATATTTTTTTTTTCTTGAGAACAGCTCAAGGAATCAGAAAGACAGCAGAAGAGATGAATGCTTACCCAGGTAAACAGTAGAATTGAATTTGGGCCTAAAGTTTTATTCAGTCTGGACCTGCATCATTAGAATCCCACAGAGCATCAGAGTGACATAATCAGTCCTCTGTGTGCATAGGGTAACAGTTCATAAACATAATTCAAGAGCAGAAGCGGATCCAAAGTAGATAGGTATATCACAAAATTGCTCTTATTACCATTCCATAAATGTTTCCTTAGGTCACCTAATGGTTACACAATGAGACAGAAAAGATGCTTTGACTGGTCTTTCCTACATTAAAATTTTTGCTTTCACTATTAGAAAGAACAATTATGGCCATGGAGCTCAGAGCACATATAATGTAAGATTGTTAACTGGATGGCCAATCTTCTTTCATCAAAGCAATTGCCCCATGATAGACTCACAGGCCTCAAAGGCCTTTACTCATCTTCCCTGCTTTTCCTCACTAATGAAAAAGAAAGTGAAGAAGTTATTACATGCAATTTACTTAAAACTAAAATAGACAAGTGAAAGTTTAATGTTTAAAACTTAAAATAATTAAATATATAGACTGTCAGCTGTCATCGCTAGACATTAAGACAAAAAATGAAACAAATCAAGAATGTGATGGCACTTTTCTGGACTTCACTAGAAAAATTATGTAAAATATAATCTGAATAGGTAGAGGAACAGGTTAGACAATCTACTAAATCTTTTTTTTTCCTTTTTTCCTTTTTAAAAAAATGACCTCTATGAGGCTAGGAAAGCCAGGACATAACTATTTCGCAGATGACTAAGTTCAGAGGTCCTGAGTCATTAAGGCCATTCAGATTAATAATACATTTATAAAGGTGGGAAATTTTGCTTGATTGAGCTGCAATTCCACTTAAAAGTTACAGTTAAGGACCATGTTGTTTATGCTCACACTGCCTGCTTATTGTTGGAAAAAGAACAAATAGAGCTAGTACATAAAATGTCCATTATACTTGCTGTTAACTTTTTCCCTGGCTTTCTTCTCTGATCACAAGCAGTTTCTTTAATTTATTAGTCATTTTTCTATTTGTTGCTTGAAGTTCTGTATCTGTCTATCAACATTACTTACCATGTTAATAGCATCTGCATTTAAAGTTGACATTAATATCATACATCTGACAAATACAATTATGCACGACAAGGTTTGTAGGTGTTCTGGGCTATCCTGGAGGGATACAAAAGTCTTACCACATTCATGAATGGCATGTGCCTCCGGTGGCTGCTGGGGGTATGGCTGCGGTGGTGGGAGCATGGTAGTGGTGGCTGGAGTCTGGCAGCAGTGAGGGGGATATTCCAGCAGATGCTGACAGCATTGTCGGCGGCGGGGGGTGGTGAGCACCAACTAGGGGTTGGTGACCACTGACAGGTGTTGCTGACAGCATCAGCAGTGGCCATGGGTGATCACTGACCACCTGCAGACACTGCCGGTGGTGTTGGTGGCGGGGTGGTAAGTGACGCGTGCACGTGTTGCCCTGACCATATCCAATTTGTCTTGGATAAACTGCCAAGCAGGAGAGTAGCATACAATGCAGATGGTTAGTTAACATCCAGAATTCAATGGCAGCTAAGAGAATCAGTTCCATTTGGGAGTTACTTAGGTGGAGACGAGTCTTGCTTAAGGAAAAAGATGTTTCTCAGAAAAGAGATGGAATGGATTGGACTAACCATGAAATGACAGAAATTTCTGGGAAATCTTAGCTGTGATCCAGTACACCTGAATCTAGTTAGCATTATAGCCTTAATTAGGCCTCATTTTAAGAATAGAAGAAACAAAAAGACTAGTAAGTAACAGTTTGCCTTGACATATGCAAGACAATTTCCTATTCAGTCAAATGTCATTCTAAATAACAATATTTGAATAACAATATCTGACTGTATAAATTTTCTGCTCTTCCTTTGGAGTTTTAAAAGATGAAAAACATCAATATCATCCCCTGCTCATAGAACTGCCAACTTCTTCTCAATATTTTTTATTTGTTAAATTGCTGCTATTAAGACCCATTTGCTTCTCTTTCTTCATATTATTTTTACTCTTTGCCCTCTTCCTCTGAACCTGACATTTACTAGGATTCAGTAACATGACCTTCAGTTATAGTATTTTCAACATAAGATTTGCCAAAATGAATCTGACAACAACTTGTTAAGGCTGCAAACTTATCTCTAGCTGTGGCTAATATCTGATGTTTTACAAGATGGGGGGAGTTATTAGCATAAGGAATCTGATCGATTGTGAAACACTAAACAGAGAAAAGGAATCCTTTGTTGACCCCCACAAGCAATTAGTTTAGGAGACTGAGGCATAAAACTTCATTAACAGCTCTTGTGATAGACAATACTCCTCCTGATCTCAATAAGCCCACTCAACATGTGCTTAATTGGCTAATTACTGTTCATTTCTTCTTTATCATATTCAGCAAATGTGATGCAGAAGATGGATAAAACTGTAAATCTTCCAACTCACTTCCAAGACCATAAAGTTTCTGACAAATTCCAGTTTGGGTTTAATAGATATTAAAGGCAGAAACAGCCCTTTTATATTGCACTAATCTCTTTCTGAGAAATGTCTGATGATTAAACTCATACATACATACATGCATATCTATCTATCTATCTATCTATCTATCTATCTATCTATCTATCTATCTATCTATCTATCTATCTATATCTATATCTATAGATAGATATAGATAGATAGATAGATAGATAGATATGCCACCCCCCCCACCACCTCTGGCAATCTTTATCAAAACAAGCTGTTATATATATAACAGCTTTCAGCTAT
>JAGPOW010000304.1:33648172-33667052 GCA_030014935.1 Caiman crocodilus
GTGTCCAGGCAATGGGGCTGGGTCCAGTGGCAGCAGCCAGAAAGAAACACCAACAAGGGGGCTGCTGGGACATGAAGTCCACTGCAGGCCATATCTAGCTCACAGGCTGAACTTTGCCCATCCCTAATTTATAACTTAAGCAGGTAGAAGTCTACATAGATGGCTGTTTCAGCCTACCAAACAACATTAATGACTTCTTCCTCCATAAATTACCAACACGCTAGTAGACTGGATTATAGGTGTCCCTCAGCCTCAGGTAATTTGAACTCATAACTTCCATGACTCAACAGAGTACCTGAGGCACCAAGCTCTGGAGCAGGGATGGTTGTGAGACTCCTCTACCAGTCTTCTATTGAAGGTGGCCTTATAACAGGAAAGTTTTGTCTGCCTTGTGGCTGAAACATTGCCCTGTGATGTCAGAGATAAGGTCATGAATCCCCTTGGGGATATGAACTTCAAATCTGGTTCTCCTCATGTCCTAGGTAGGTGTTTTAACTATTAAATTACTGGGCAAACCATAAGAAATTGGCACATGATTCCAATTTTTCTCAACAAACTACCTATGAATTTTAGTCAGTAAATGTCTGATGTAAAAATCCATAGTCATGGATCTCTCTCTCCCCTAGGAGCATGTCCTAGATAAAGCTATGCATCCTCCTACTCACTTTCTCTATTTTACTGATTTGGCCTGGGCCCTACACATCTAAGGGACTGCCTCCTCCCTTATATTTCATTGCTGCTCCTTAGGGCAGCTGAGAGAAATCTCCTGCGAGTTTTGCTTGCATGTAAAGTTTGGCAAAAATACTTGGGATGTCATTCTTGTTAGTTGTGCCATCAACTTTGGAACTCCCCCATTCTTTGAGGCTTGCCTAAACTTGAGCTTAGATATCTTCTAGAATCACTGTAAGACCTCTTTATTTGGGGTTGTTTTAGCAGTTAAGTTCTAGAGTATTGTTTGGGACATTGTTTGGGGAGTTGCTTTGTTACTTATTATTTTATTTTAATATTTTATGGTTTTGATGATGTATCTGTTTTTTATTATAAGTCACCCTAAGCCTTTTTTGGGGGAAAGGTAGCATATAAACCCAATAAACCTATTAACTGTATACATTGTCTATGCAGACTGAAACAGTTTCAGGAGGGGTTGAAAATTTCCTTGTTCCTAACTCCAGTGTAGCCCTTAGCTTTGTAACTAGATCTAAAGGGCACTTTTACATGTGCTCTGAGGGTGGTGGTGGGGGGGTGCTTTAATTAAAGCACCACAGTGTCTCCTGGAGGCACTTGAACTAAAGCTCATTCAATAAGCTTTACTTCATGTGCCCTGCCACAAATTTGAAGTGTGGGGATACTGATGCATGAGATGTGAGAAGTTGCTGGAATGTGGTAATTACTGTGCTCCAGCAGGCTTGTGTACAGGCACCCAAAGCCTTTTATATCCTGTGATATAAAAGATATGGGTTTGAATTTTTTCTGGCGTAAGAAAACATGTAACATATATACCCCAACCTATGTTCTAACCACTGAACTATGGGGGAGGGGGGGGGAAGAAGAGGTTGCAGAGACTCTTTGTAACAGCTTTTAAAAGAAAATGTTAGCCACCATTGTATTTTATGCAGAGATTAATTTGAGAGACATACTCTGAATGTACCTACCAGATTAAGGTTCCCCCTCAACTCCCTATGGGAAACACGAGGAACAAATGCTCATTCATAAGCAAAGGTGTGAGTTAGGTACAGAGCTGCTCAGCTCTGTCAGGAATGAGAAGAATGAGAGACTTCTGAAAACTCACAAAAGCATGCCCTTGGAGGACACAAAGGTACCAAAATGGGGCACCTAAAGAGTTTGGGGGTTTCCAAAGTTAGATGTGTTTAAAGTCTGCTGCCTAACACAGACAGTGGGCAACAATGTAAAACTATGAAACAGGTGTCAGCTGCCCCTCCCGGCCTCCCCAGTGTCACTTAGATTGGGGAGAACCTCCTTAATCTGAAAAAAACACCGAAATGTCATTTACAGCAATATGACTCCATGCTCAGGGATTTGGCCCCAAGCATTTTATCCAATATGTTTTTGGCCACAGTTTTATGGTAAAATTTGTACAAATGAGATTGTGCATGTGTGAGTGTATGAAGGGTTGCTTTATCCTTTCTTAATAGGCAGCACATGTATTCATTTAGAAGGAAAAAGAGCTTTCGACTATGTCTGTTCTTGTCAATTCATTCTATCCATACAGGAAGCTTCATTGCTTTGCTAGTTGAAACAAAAAAAAAAATGCCAAAGCCCTTTAGAACTTACTTAATGACACAAATTCCCTCCATCACACAAGCTCTTTTGCATGGAAACAAGCCTATCTCCATCAAATGTCTGTTCTGCTATGAGTGGTCTGGGAGAAACTCTGTTTATTAAAAAAAAGGGAAAAAAAGGTGGTGGGGGGTGCAGAAGCAAGCAGGGAGTTTTCCCTGGGGCAGCGGTGTTAATTACCATAATTTACCAGTTCTTTGTAATGTTCCTCAGTTCAAAATGTTCCTTTGAAAAGAGACTAACTTAGAAAATTGTGCTGTATTGATTTGTCTTGTACAGGAATGTGAAACTGGTGTCACCTGCACAATAGCTCAGGCACTAAGCAATGTGAGATTCAGAATTCCCCTCCCACCATACAGTGAATCTCTCCTTTCAGAAAACATAGGTTGCATCATTTCAAGACAGCTGGCATAGTTTAATGAAAGCCCAAGGGACTTTGAATGCCAGATTTCCCTTAGCCTACTCTGCCCCAGTATTTTACACATCTCTCCAAACATCATTCCCAATTATACACCATCCTGGTCCACACACTTTGTATATGCTATCAACTCATAATAACTTGTATCATTAACAAATAGTTAAGCCATTGTTAAAACCTTAGGGAGTGTGTAGACAAAACGAGGGGCATGTGTGCATGACACCTTCCCTCTGTAGCTGTGGTGACCCCTGGCACCGCCTAAGCTGGGTGCCTGCAGGTGGGGGGGCAGGGCAGGCCCACTGTTGCCGTGGAAGGAAGCACTAGCCCCCCACCTCCTGCAGCCCAGGAACTGCTCCACCCACCGGTAGCTCACTTTCCCCTCCCTGCTGCCAGAGAGGCAGGTAAGACACAGATGTACACAACGTGGGGGTTCACTTTGCCCTAAATTCAAGTGGTGCTTTTAAAAACTCACCGTTTCAATTTAGGGTCCCTGTTTCATTTACACACGCCCTTAGTCATATCTCAGCTACCCACAGCTATCATGTGGTCCTTGTAGTCTCATATCTGACAGGATGTTAAGGTGCAAGGAGGTGTTATTCCAACAGAGATGTATCACTGTAGCTCCAAGCCCCTAACCAATCATAAGGCATGGGGCAGCAGTACCAATAGTGTTGGCAGCTTTTTTTCTATCCCCTCAAAGGCTGGGCTAGGGTCTTTTGCCCAGTTGAATCCCTTCAGTTATGCTACTGCCTTCCATCTATGCTACTTCACAGACCCTGTATTCACAGCTGACTGGTATGGGTATGGTGTTCTTTTTCACCAAAGGGGCAAGATTAGAAATCAGGAATTACACCATTTCTTCAGAAATCAAGTATGTGATTCTGCCCATCAGTTTGCACAGGGTAGGGCTATGGACAGGTCGGCAGTACCCTTCTCTAGTGCGGGCAAAATATGGCCTGTGGGTCAGATCTGGCCTGCCCGCTGATAGGATCGGGCCTGCAGGGGACACCTGCCAATTGACTGGATACAGCCCATATTTGCCACTACAGTGCTTCGAATGGGTTGATCCCAGCCTGGGGCAGCCAACACTGAGCTCCTGCCTGCATCTGCTGACCCCAGCCCTGCCTCCAGCCAGGGTCCACAGCTTCCAGTGGGGCTACTCCTAAGTGGCTGCAGTCCTGTGTATGCTGCTCAGCTCCCCTCGTTCTAGCAGGTGCTCCTCCCCTTGCTCCTGCCCCTGATACACTACTCAAGGCTGGGTCAGGCAGCTGTAGCTAAGTGGCTCCTGCACCAGAGCATGGGGCTCTGGCTCTTCATCCCAGCCAACTTCTGCCTGCTCCCCCCTGCTGGCATGATAAGCAGCCACCTGCCCCAGTGTGGCATAGGCTGCCCTGGGTGGGAAATGGCAGGACTTAGTCCCATGTGGAATACAGTGGACTGTGCCACCCAGGCCAGCTCTGCTACATGTACTCCCTCCCCTCCTCTCTCCTCACCTCTGGCCATCTCCTTGGGCCTAGCACCCAGGCAGCCCTCCCCCCTCACACATATAGTACATGCCCTGCCACAAATGCCCCCCACACACAGGGGAATGCAGGGAGTAGATCACCTATCCTGCATATGAGCACCACTCCCTGCCTGCTGCCTGCCCATGACCCCATCCCACATAGGGAGTTTTCATAAGTTGTTGTGTGGAGGGAGGGGCTGCTTATCACAATTCCCTATGTGGTCCCTGAGCCCAAATAATTGCCAGCCTCTGGTTTAGATAAATATCCATCCACCATAGGAACTTATACTCACAATTTACTAAAATTTGACTCTCCAACAAATTATTCCCTACCTCCTGATTTGAATTAATTAGGGTCCTGAATCTGCTAACAGTATGAGCAGGTTTTATAAAACCTAACCCAAATCTATTCAAATAGAAAGAAAATATTTCCTTGACTTGAATGGACTTTTAATGAAGCCCATAGCTATTACCAATTTAAGGTCCCATTCCCATCCTATATGTTGGCTTCTGGTCACCTTACAGTTCAAATCAATTGGACTTCTCTTATGCACAAGTAGATACAACTATTGGATGCTTATGAATGCCGTCACAGGATCCCTGCTGCTAGAGGCCTACTAGCACCCCTGCTCTCTGACCCATCCTTTCCTTATTCAGTAGCCTCACCTACCACATCTTGATGCCAAAATTAGTAGGGGAAGCTGTATTGATAAAAGGCACACTTTTGAAGGGGATGGCCCTGTCTGGTCTGAGGCTGCCCCCTGGCCTTATCCCAATTTTACTCTTGCTGAGGCCTCTAGTTCAGGGCCCACCATTCAGGGTCACAAGGTCCTGGCTCAGCTCTGGTCACACCCCATGACCTCAGGTTCCAGGTCCCACAATATCTGCTACATAGGCAGGTAGGTGATTTGAGTCCTGTTTTTCCTCTGCCACTCTCCTGCCTTACAGCTCAAGCAAGCTCAAGCTCATTCAGCCACAGGACATACACTACTTTGTATCCTTTGTCCACTTAGTGGGATTTCAAATTCAGAGTCTCCTTAGTCACCCCCTTTCAGTAGCCTCTGCCTCTCCCCTAGCCACCATCATGCCCTCCAGGGAAAGAGGAAAGCCACAAAATACAGCCTTGCCTCAAAGGAATGTCCCACATGGAGTTCACCACACCCTTTGGTGGCCAGCTCTAAGTAGAAAGGAAAACAAAACAGAAAATGCCTGGGATACTTAGCTTGCTCCCTATGCAGTTCCTCAGCTTCTCTTCACTTGGGGCTGACTCCTGAGTCCTCTTGTTGCAGCCTGGACTCCAGCCCTCACGCCTCTCCAAGAAGCCTCTGTCCCCAGTGGCTTCTACAGCTCAACTACCCCTTCCCTGGCCTGAGGCTTGGGCTTATGCAGGATAATCTGGGTCATCTGACCCCTCTACTTCTGCTCCTTGGGTCATCAGGGTCTGCAGGAAGGAAACAAGGGCGGTGGAGGATCAGAACCACAGTGCAAGGAAACCAGGGGGAACAAACATGTGAGGAAAGGATGCACCAACAGACACACAAAAGACAAGACAGAAAAAGGTGGAGGGAGAGGGATGAAGGAGGGGAAAACAGCCACATACTCCTGGATCCTTGTCCCATCCTAGTAATGGGGTAGGGGTCCCCTTACCTCACTTTAATTATCAGTATTAAAACCTAAAATTTTATGGAAGGAAGTGCATGCTGATAGGATCAGGCTTTACCTTGGTCAACAGTAGCTTGGAAGCTATTGTTGAAGAGGAAATAATGGCTTGCTTCTTTGTATTGATTATTATCTTATTCAGTATAGCTATACACTGCTTAATACAAATCCTAAAACAAAGGGGGACCCCCAAAACAAACAAACAAATAAACAAACAAACACTGTCAGCAACAGTATATCTATCCTGTGAAACAATGTGAGGTATTCAGCTTTTGCTTTTATTTTCAACCTATGTTAGAACACAAATCAAGTATGTATGTGCATGTGTATGGTGAAGGCTATTCTGTATGCAGGACAGAATAGCCCATAGCCCTTGGGCTAGAAAGTTAATAGAAACATTGTAAGACACCCACAAATGTCTCTGGGTGTGGGAAGTAGCCTTGAATAAATCAATGCTAAAAAAAAAATCTCTCCTTGAAGTGTATGCATGATTGCCATCAAGACTCACAGGAGAGGATTTTTATGAGCATAACAAGGAAAATACAACTGCCTCCCCAGTTAGCTTTTCATTGTCTGCAATCATGTCCTGAATTCCATTTGTTAAAGCAATTGCAATTCAAATAGTAATTAAAGGGATCTGTCTTAATTCCATGTAAATCCTTGCAAATTATTTTAAACTAAGAATGTTAATTGTCTTATTTGGCCCATACTCTATCCTGTCTCCAAAAAAGACTCTCCATCATCCTTATTACAAATTTACTTAGTGTTGTTCTTTATTAGTAAATGTTTGCCTTCTTTGCAGTTCACTATTATTTTGCATTTTACTGTTTAATTTTAACTGTTGTAATTTAAATGCTTAATGTATGCTGTATGGCTTTCTTTATGGTAACAACATCATACAAAGCCTGCATTTCTATTCTATTCAAGAGTATTTCCTTGCTCAGACTTTTAATATTTTTGTAATTTGTTCTCATTATTTTTACCCTGTCCCCGCCCTTAAAAAGAAACATTTGCATTTATTCTCCCAAGCACAGACACTAAGTGAGAAGAATGGCTTAATGAGGCTCCAATGATGGCCAGATCCTGCTCAAAGATGCTTATTTCTCTAGGTCCTAACAGTGTTCAGTACCCTGATGGATTATTCCTTCTTGAGCTTCCATTAAAAACTCTACACATATTTTCCTAATTGAAAATATTATGGTAATACTTCACGTTTCTATAGTCACAGTCATCTGAGAATCTCAGAGTGACATACACATTCATAAATTAGGCAAGAGGTGGCCAATGTAAAGTTCAAGGGCCTGATTCTACTAGGTACTGCCTGACCATCCTTAGGATATGTCTGGCCCTGGCATGTACCGAGAAGATCTCCCCTGACCAAAACCTTTGCTTCACTCCAGCTAGCATATGGCAAACAATCCAGGAGCACTCACCACAACATTTCTTGTTTTGGCTTATGCTAGCTAGAGCAGATGGATACAGTGTGCTCAGAAATGCAGGGAGCAGGGTGTAGACATACCCTTTATTCCTTCAATGCCACTAACTTAGACACTGCATTAGGTTACCTAACTCTAATTGATTTCCAATCTTTCCTTTGCACATCTGTGGCCTTAGAGGCAGACAAAGTCTAGCTCACAGGTTGGATCTGGCCATGGTAAATTCCATTTCCCAGAAGCCCCTGCTTATGTCACTGCAACCTGTTACCATGGAGACCCCAGCAGGCGCAGAGCAGTGACATCATGGGGTGGAGGTTTCCATGGAGACCCAAACAGACACTGTCAGGCCAGGCAGCTGGGTGGGGAGCTGCTCTGGGGCTGGAGCAGGATTTTATGGTGATGACAGTGTGGGCCAGGGCTAGGGCACAGACACGATCTGCTGGCTGCATGTCCCTGACTGGAGCATGTGGGCAGCCAACTGTGGCTCTGCCCTGCCTCTGGACCATGTTGTCAGCACTGCAAAATCCTGGTCTCAGCTTCAGGACAGCTCCTCACTCAGCTGCACACCCTGGCAGTACTGCTTGGGCCAGTTTCCATGAAAGCCCTGGCCTCTCATTGTCATAGTGCCCTCCCTCTTTGGGTCTCCATGGAAACTGGCCACAGTAATTTGGGCAGGGGCTGCTGGGAAATAGAGTCTGGCCACCAGATAGGTCTATCATTATGCCCACCCCTACCTAAGAAGGTCACATCCTAAGCTTGGAAAGGAAATGCAATTGATTCCTTTCACATAAAAAAAAAGCTAGGAAGCATCCTGTCCATTTTAGGGTTTCTTCCTTATATAACAGATACTTGTCCATGTTTCTGTCCTATCCCCTATACACCTGAGCCCCACAAAAAGTATGATTGTGAATTACTGTCGTGCTTGCAGCCTAATCAATGGGTAGGCTGTGAATGCCCCAGATGGGAACTGCCCCCTACTTGCCTTCATACAAAAATGGGAGGGTTAAATGATATACATGAAAGGTCCCCACGGGGTTACTCATGTGATCGTGGATGGATGACTTGGGGCTCCACCTCCCCTGTACCCCATCCGCTCACCAGCCATGGATGCTGATGACTCCAAGGCAGTCCTCACTGCTCCTGGCCCCTGTATCACCTCCAGTGGTCCAAAAGAAAATGGTGCAAGAGCATCTGGCTCTTGACCCAAGTGCTGCATGTTAAGACAATTGGCTCTGCTGTTTCTGACTATGAGCTGATGTGGCATTCCTCAGAAAGGAACCAAACAATGAATTCCTGATGGCAGAAAAGAATAATTCCCTTGTAGACAGGGGCTGGGGTCAGTCATCTCTTACTCTCGTACTTCTTGCCAGGTAGGTCAGTGAGGGCTCTCTCAGCCTTTGCCTTCAGGGCTCACTTTGGGCCTGGTCCCTCAGGTCTTCTCCAGCTGGGGTGAGGCTCCTTGATAAACCAGAGAGGAAAAACAAATCAAAAATGAAGAGAGAGAAAAAACTCACCGTCTCTTCCAGTGCCCTCTCCAAGGAGAGGGTGGAGGGAAGTGAGAAGAAGACCTGGTCCTCTGAACCTGCTGCAGCTGGGACTTGACCTAGAGGGTGCCACACTGCCCAGGAGCCTGCAGGACTGTCCTGATACTGGGCTTTCCTCGCTTGGTGCTCCTCTCCCTGCTCATAGCATGTCCTGGTTGCCTTTTAAAATGGCATTGGGGCCACATTGCCCTGACATCATCCGCAAAGTGCTGCCCAGGTAGATGGAAAGGGAGCTTATAAATCAGCACAGCTGTACCAGTTCGTGCTTTCCTTTTTCATTGTGTAAGTATTGGGGATTCCCCACTGGTGTAAGCTTGCTTTCTGCAGCTCCTGGAGGGCCCCTTGGGGGGGTGGGGTTGGGTGGTCCTTTCTAGTCCCCACTACCACAGTCACCTTTCAAACCAATATCACATCAAAGCTTAAGAGAGGTTGTGTTTGGAGAATTGCTTCAGTCTTCCACTATCCATATTCAGGCAAATAAACGTAAGCAGATTTTAGAAACCATGGTGTGGCCCTCCGTTTGTTGGGATTCCCTTCCTCCCCTTCTCCATGATTGACAAAGGTGTAGCTTATTATTTGCATTCTCCTTTTTCTAAATATTTATATTTTTGCCTAAGGAAAGACTGTGTTATTTTAAATGAACATGACAAATGAGTTGAGCAGCTGAACAGATGTGTTGAGAGTCTAACAGATGGACCTATATTTTCATAGCTGAGGTGATCCATATCCATTTTCCCACATTATAGGAATGCTACCTGGATTAAAGAGGAGAATGATAAAGAAGGGACCAAAATCAGATTTGTTAAATACTATGTTATTGGTTGAAGACTTGCAATTAGTTATTCAAAAGGAAGTATATTTGACAACCTATGCTTAGTCACATTACTTTCTCTCTCTCTCTCTCTCTCTATATATATATATATATATATATATATATATTTATATATATATGTACATATATATATAAGGGTGATATAGACTAATTTGCAGTTAAAGTCAAAAGGGACCATGGTTTCATTTAGCCTGTGGATACATCCAAATTAAAACAAGGCAGGGCAGCTGCTAAATATATCAATATCCAGTTTGTATTTTGAAAAGGAAAAATTTGGCAATATCAGGGCATATTCTGGGCTAGATGTATGAGGAGCATTTGGGTATTCCTGAGGAGCATTGGAATACAATGCAACAACAGGTAGTGACACCTGCCACCTTGGTCAAATTTATAATCCCAAATTCAGGGATAGGTGCTTCTAAATGGGATCTATAAAACCAGCACATGAAATGGTTAACCATCTATGCTGGTCAGTAGGGAATGTGGTGGAGAAGGATGGGACCTAAGCCCTGCACTTCTCAAGGACTGATGCATCTAACTCTGAGCTTCAAGGAGATACCTGTCCCATGGGATTCACAACCCTGAAGCTTCTCATGTAGTTTAGCACCTAAGAAAATCTTTCAAAAATAGGGTTCAATCTTTTCAAAGCAGAGCCCCAGAAATTTGATTCTGCCTATCTTTGGCTTCCAGCACAACATTCAAACACCCTGTCAAGGGTTAGGGATCATCTAATCACCTTTCACTTCATAGTCATTGGAGGAAGTAGATGGGGAGCATCACCAAAGACATGCCGTCCTACCAAAACAAGAACTTAACTTCCAGCTTGTTCTCTTCTACTTGGCCGCATATATCTCCCTCTCTTAGCTACCCCCGGTGCCAGCTTCAAAAGGAGCAACAGGTAAGGCTGTGGATAATATCTAATTTGTAGTGTAGTGGCTCAAGAATTGCGCTGGAAAGTCAGAGGTGCAGGTTAAGTTATTTTCTGAGGGGGCTGTAAGCAGGTCACTCACCCACCTTCCTTCACAAGGCCCATCAGCAATATGTTCTGGGTTTCTAACCAACTTATTTTCTATGGGAGAAACTTGTCCCTACAAAAACATCACAAAAATAAAATAAACAAATATGCAAAACAACCAATAAACAGACAGATACATTCAAACCTACAGGTTTTTTTTCTCAGGCTCTGAGAGGGCAACCCAGGTTCTGGGCTTCTCTCTCAGCACCACAACTTGCTTTCCTTCCTACCTGCCTTCCTAACTGCTGACTGCCTGCAGCTGGGTCTCAGGCTGAGACCCTTAGAGAGGCTTTGGTAAAGAGAACCTAATACCAAATCTTCCACTCCCTGAATGAGTGCCATAACCACTGTTACTGACGCTAAAACATGGGAGGGTCTTCATTCAGCATCTAACCGTGGCCAATAATGAGTTTCTGACCACCTAAATTTTATGCCTTAGACATCAGTAGGCATCTACAAAGAGCACATGTACATAATCATATATGTGCCAGCCAGTGCATAGAACTGTGCATTACTACAAGGAGAACAAACTCACAAACGCCATAAGTTACAACGAAACCACTTATGCCTGTAGAAAACTGCTGCTTAGATGCTCAAGGGAAAATAGAATTCTACCAGTTCTTGAACAGGAGGGAAAAGTTATAGTTATAAGGCTATTTTAGATGGAACTCCCTTAGTCTCTCATGTTGAAGCTGTTCTACTTTGCATAAAATATGGAACTCAGGCATTTATCCACTCCAAAGGGAGTAGAGAAAAAGAAGGGGGTTTCTACCAAAATCCTCTGCTTCTTTATCCTCCAAGCAAACTTTTCAGAATCAGGCCCTGAAAATGAGACAGTGAGAAGAACACTTAGTCTGAAATTCATCACAGGACATAATTGTAATATAGGTGCTAAGCAGATCACCATAACCTGGACTCAGTCAATTCTGCAGAAACCTACTAGCAGAAATATAGTAGAAAATTCGGAACTTTTCCAGTGACAACTTTGGCACTAGGAGACCTCAGCACCTACAATGACACATTACTGTCATTGCCTACATTCCTGAGCCACATGTGTAAGACGTGTAACAGGGAGCCCCTGCCCTGCTACTAGGAGGGCATGACTAGATAAAGAACCAGGGGTCAGGCAGCCAATGAGGCAATTAGCTATAC
The DNA here is from genome assembly GCA_030014935.1 of Caiman crocodilus. Lineage (NCBI taxonomy): Eukaryota > Metazoa > Chordata > Crocodylia > Alligatoridae > Caiman > Caiman crocodilus. The sequence goes on from JAGPOW010000304.1 coordinate 33,660,031, forward strand.
TGGGCCCTAGGGTACAGCATTGGAAAGGCCAATTACATTACTGGAAGAAAGCTGGGCTTGGGAGAAGACCAGTCCCAATGCATGAAGGGGCAGCCCCTGGCTTGCAGCAGGGATATGAGTTGGGCCTTTCAAGCTGCAGGAAGCAGAACTTGAGGGAGCAGATGGGGAGGCTAACTGAGGAGAAAGGACTCAGTTTCAGGGGAACAGGAAGGAAGCCCCTGCAACACTTGACAATGAAAAACAAGTGTTTTGAGCCAGTGCAGTATTACCATGGTGTAGGACTAACCCCAGGTGGAGAGTCTTTTATTTGGAATGCATGCTCATGGGGTTTTTTTTAATTGTGCTTAATACCAAAGGACCAGATATGGCTGGAATGGGTCAACTGGAGGCCACGGGGATGCTGCAGAGGAACCCAACGTAGAGGCCTTCCCAGGTTGGGGACCTGGTGGGCTGAGTTGGGGTAGAAGCCCATGCACTTCAGAAGGAGGACTGTTGTTTGCAAGAGGACTGCAGTAGCTGGGTCAAAGACTGGGATGTGCAAGCCCAGGGCCCATGAGGGTAAGCTGGAGCCTTGGAGCCTAGGGTCCTGGTACAGTGGGCCTTGGGACCCAGCTAGTGTAAAGTGAGCCAAGGTCAGAGAACCTCAGCCCAGACAAGAGCCTATTTCTCAAAATCCCCTTTTCCCCTTTAGGGTCAACCTACCTGTCAATTTTTAACACCAAGGAATGGCAGGTGAGATAGCAAGATGGGACCATAAGGGGCCAGAAGGGGCAACAAGGTTGGCTCTAGGCAGCAGCAAGAAAAGGCAACTTTACCACTCCAGAACTGGGCATTTTACAGATTTGCATGTAAGAAAGTGGGGATGGCTTCAATTTTCTGAAGGATACTCTTCTGATTTATACCTGGAGGTATCTTGAAAGACTGCAGAGCACAGTGACCATTTTTTTTTTCATTAAGAGAGGGCTCTTATACCAAAGCACTTTCACTTCTAGTCAGTTAGGTCCTAATCTTAAGATTTCAGCCTAGATTGTATCTATGTACTTCTAACTAATGTCTCTCTACCCCAAGAAGTTTTTCTTGATATTATAGCAACTCTCTTTTCTTGATTTCTTTCACTTACTCCCAGCAAATCACCTTTGCACACTTCAGTTTATAATCTCTTTCTCCCTCTATGGTGTTTACACCTCTGAAATATTTGTAGACCATTATCACATCCTACTTTAGTCAGCTGGCACTTCACTACTCTGCACATATTTAACTCTTTTAATCTTCCTTATAAGTCAATCCCTCCGGCACCATAATTATTTTTGTAGCTCTGCTCTGCTCAAAAATCCCTCCAATTTTCCAATATCTTTCCAGTTATGTGGTGCCCAGAAGTGAACACAGTTCTCCTATATGTTTGTCAATGTGGTGAAATATTGTGCATTTTTTATCTGTTGCAACAAATATCTTACATTTGCATAACCTACAGGGAAATTCCAATTCCTATGCTGTATCCTAACAAGCTCCAGTTTGGTATTTTCAAGGCTTGAAAATGATTACATGATTGAATGCTTTAATAATCCTTTGGCATATTAGCAAATATATAATATTTACATAATCTAAAACAAAATAAATCCTTACCAAAATGCTATTAAGGATAAACTGTAGCAGTCTGCATAAAGTCTTTCATAAATATTTTTCACTGAAAGCAACCTTGGAAATTCCAAAACAAGTTCTCTTGTTACTTCTCTGAGAAGTAAGAGACACTTCTAGGTCCTTGAATAGCCAAATCTGAAAGGCCATACCTTACTTATGCCAAGCCATCAGAAGAAATTAAGATACATCCAGTTTAAACACTGGATATTTGCTTTAAAGCTTGGTAGAAAATTCTACGTGGAATGTAAACATGGGTAAGGTTTACACTTTTCATTATGTTTATCCAAATCTCCATGCTCCCTAATGCATATGATCCCCAAACTGCATGTGTGCCCTCACAGTAACATATCTTCCCAAAGGCTTCACAACTCTGCTGGAGAAGTGAGATGCTTTGACCTGGAAAGGGCTGAATCTGAGCCCCTTATTAAACAAGGATTTGGGCTTGTTGAAAACCATTTTCAGTTTTCACTAAAGAAAAACTAAGCAAGGAAAGCCTTGGAAATGTAAACTGATAGAAGACATTATAAACTGATGTAACAAGTAAAAAAAAAATCAGTTATTTTTAAGGGTCCCTTTGTTGATTTTCCCACTATCTAAGGCCAGTCAGGTGAGTAACAGAGGAATTGTGGTGAATATGATTCAGTTATGTTTGAGAGGACAGCTAAAATATTGATTGCATCCCCCTCTCCACAAAAATGCTAGGTTGAGTGCTGCCATGGTCATAGAAAATTCTCTTCTTTTGCCCTCAGCACCCTCCATTTCTGTCTACAGCTGATGAAACGACAAAACTCTTTTCCTACTATATTCAACGTTGACCATGGCTGTCCATTAAATGGATTGTGACCCTGCCTAGCAATGCATGCAATATCTGTCAGTGCATCTCCAATGCCACCACAAACAACTTCCTTTTCCCCCTGTCCTTTGGCATAACAAAACCATCAATCAGAATCCATTGACCCTAAAAATATTAAAGTTTTCACATAATCTGGTATATCTTGTAAAGTTTGTGCCTTGCAGCCTGGGTTGGCTCCATAAAGCTCAGGCAGACTCCTGTCCTGTAGTCCTTGTTAAGTGTAGCTGACCCAGTTACAACTAATCATAGCCAGAAGACCTTAGACCCTTCCCTCTGATTGGTTCTAGGGCTGCTTTTAAGGAGGTCATCCAGAACCAGAGCCTTGCTACACAGCCTACTGGTCTTAAGTCTCTGAATAACTCCTGTCTTTGTTCCTGCCTCTGGCTTTCCTGGTTCCTGACCCTGTCTTTGGCTTGTTCTTGGATTTTGGCTTTGGATTTTCCTTATAAATCTGTTTCCTGTCTCCTGACCTTGGTTTGGCTTTCTCTTGGACTTCACCCTAAGCATGTCTACATGTGCACATTTACTGTGCAGTAACAGAAAATTGCCACACAGTACAGGTACGTGTTTGCACATGCATGCCCATACTATGCAGTAACTATGGTGACTTACGCCAACTTCGGCATCATGCATCTATCAAATTTATGTCCAAATAGTTACTGCATGGTAACACACATATGGACATCTTATTAAGCAGTAACACTATGTTTGTGGACTGACTTGGGACTAACTTGAGTCCCAAGTCAGTCCATCCATAGCGTTACTGCACTTTAATGGCTGCATGTATAGATGCCAGCCTAAAAACCACTTATTGCACAGTAAATGACTGCACAGTAAATGCATGTGTAGACATACCTTCTGTGGATTATCCTTCAGATTTGATAAATAGACTTTTGATTAATGGATCCTGACCCGGGCTTGGCATTTGGCTCTGTGTGGTTTCCTTCTGGTTTCTGACCCCTAACCTTGTGATCCCCAATTCCAAGCCTGGCTGAACCCACAAGGGAAGCCAGCCTGGTGGACCATGATATATCTCATCTAATGAACCAAATGGTCTCATGGTAACTGTGGCTGAAACTAGACAAAAAGTATGCTTCAGATGAATGAAAAAAAATACAGGACAGACACACATAATCAAATGGGAGTACACTTTTCAGAAAAAAAGTATTCTGACAGACCTGAGGAATGTCACTGGATACTTAAAAGGTTGCCCATCAGCTCTCCCAGCTACATAGCTGGTGAAATAAAAGATATCACAAAATAAATCTACCTCTCATAAATGTTCTCAACCTCCATGGCTATAACAACACAGGTTGCATATGTTGTAATAGCTTCCTCCTTTTTGAATGATCTTGCTCTTTTACATAATTAGGTTATCCATTCAACTGCATTTCCCTCATTTTGAAACTTTGCTCCCCCTTCATTGCCATTCTCCATTCCTTAAGTGACAGTTTTCCATTACATGAATTAAACATAGACCATTTTTTCAAAAAAATTCTTGCTTTCTATATATGGCCATCAATACATTTGTGATGTTCAGGTTTTTTATAGCATTCTAATCTGAAATAGGATAGATTTTCACTATGGTGGAGTAAGAGGGAGTGTATTTTAGCTACGAATCTCCACATATATCTCTAGGGAAAAAACAACAAAATATTGGAGGGGACCCTTTATACTTCCCAGTACCATACTCTGATTTTTACATTACACTACTCAGATGGTAGTCATGTCACCTAATGAGGTTCTGAAACTTGTTCAGATATTACAGTAATAAGGGTCATATAAAAATCTGAATACAATGAATCAGAACATAGTTCATAGTTCATTGAAACTTTTGGGCAGGTGTAGTAAGCTGAATGTAAATGGTTAACCTAAAAATGTAAAAGCAATATGGTGAACTGTTGACTATGAGTCTCATTTAGAAGTCAAAGTGCTGGGATCACATACTGGGTACAACCATATGACACATTTACCAACACTTCATATATCTTATACTTTCCTATGAATTAAAACACACTGGTCTGATATATGGACAGCTAACCAGTTCTTCAGAGGTTTCTGTCTTCTGTAGGCACTATTAAAACAGTCTGCCACTAGGTAAAGAAGCTGCTATGCATTGTGGCTACATCATGATGAAATTGGCTAGAGCTGCAGACAAAGCCTTGTCTCATGGGTCACTAGAGATGTGTTTTATTTAGATTATAGTAAGCATTGTTGTGCCATATTAAAAGTTAGAACATGTTCTGAGCCATCACACAGTAATCTTTAACACAGTCTTTACCACATGCACAGCTTGCTGATTGCTGACCTTAACCCCAGTGCCACACCAGATTCTTGAACTGCCTCTGGTGTGGAGCTGGGGCTGGGACCAGCAATGGAGCATGGTATAGCAGAGGGATCCCTGTCTGATGTCATGGTTGAATATAAACTGCAAATTGATTGTATTGTTAGACCATTCCATGGAGATAATTGCTGAATACATATTACTGAATACCATCTGGAGATATTCCTTGTGCAAAAAATCCTAAGTTTGCTATGATATGATTGCACTTAGCATGTGTTTTTCTCCTCGAATGTGTGGATGCTCACATTTTAAGTGCAGTTAATATATCCTAAGTGTTTTGTGCAATAAGGCCCATGTAAAACATATACTAGTGTAACTTTATGTGGGGTGAAACTATTACAGTTGTATCCTGATTTAAATTTTTAACTAAATTGCATATTACACTTTGTATCCTCTCTACTTTTACTATGGAGGAAATTAGTTTAATTCAGAGTAAATTTGTCATGGGCCTACACCCCAAGACAAATACATGGTTAGACAGATATCTCCACCTACACCCAAGAGGCAGACAAGACAGCTTAGAAAAATGGGTGGGGATTTTATGAGAAAAAATTCACTTTATGAATTTAGTTTTTAGATTTTTAAAGGCAGCCCTCTTCAAATGTTCATTCTGCTCAAATAACATCTAGCTATTTCCTCCAGGCTAAAATATGCCCTCCTTAGTAGCCTTGAGTAGGAAGCTTTGGTGCAACTCTATTCAGAGAATCTGTTGGACTAAAAAATGCTGACAGAGTCACTTGGAAGCAGTAAATGCAGCACTTCCAACTCCAGGCATGTGTGTCTCACCCATCTTCTCTTTTAAATTAATCTATATTCAGCTCTCATAAAACTGAGCTTCTCAAACTTTGCTTCATGACTGATACAGAAGAACTGCACCTATTATTCTGCATATGGAATCTTTTCCACTGCAGAAATGGGAGGCCACAACTTTCCATTTTGGGTGTATATTTAATTCTATTAAGGCCTAGTCAGTGACAGCAGCAATCCCTCAACTCAAAGATGATCTCTACTACAGTTCATTGACGGGTCTTGATGTGACTTAAGAATCCAATTCTTGAGCCGCAGGTCTGTTTGCAAAAGTTGCAGGGCTTTCCTCAGGAAAGAGTAGGCTGAAGACCTCTTTTTTTTCCCCCCTCTGGTCTCTCTTCTGTGCTTTGAGGGGAAGATACTTTACCTCAAAATGGGCTGCTGCTCGTTTGAGGTTACAGCACCACTGAAGTAATTTGGCAGCCAGCTCTTCCCAACTCAGAATGTAGGCACCCTTTTTTTAAGGTGTGACTTCAACATTATCAGTGCCTGGTCCATCAAAGTTGGCACTTGAGGATCAGCAACTCAACACGGGTAGCACTGGCTTCAGCAAGGATACCAATGTTTTTGTAATGAGCTTCCCATTTGATCTGGAATATTTTCTGGAATCATCATTAATGATGCCTCTCCAGGCTCTTGAAATGACAATGGTAGGACCCACATATCACATCCATAGAGAAGGGTGAGGGTGATGACTGCATTGTAGACTTGGATCTTGGTGTATTTCTGGAGAGCACAATGAATAAAGACACACCAAAGCAAGGTCTTAAAGGAGGCACTTGCACACTAGAATCCCCTTGTCAATGTTCACTCTCCCAGAAAGCTAATTACTCAGCTAGGGGAAGTCATAAGAGTCAAATTATTTAAATACTGAATCACCATCAGTAGAGGGTGACTTTTCTATTTGCTTTCTCAGATTATCTGTGCTATGATATTGATAGAGTGTTTGCATTTCTGTCCCACATTGACTTTCTTTCCATGGAGGTTTTAAATAACTGGGAGGCAAATGCTAGACCTGATCTTTTCCATAAATTGGACACAAATGAAGAGCAGACAGCATTTCTTTCAGATTTATAAAGCAGATATATGGGCAAAATCTTATTTGCTTTACTTCTGAAAATGTTCTCATCGGGGCAAATAGGACTAGTCATGTGGAAAAGAAAGGCAGAAGTTAGTTTCTTCATCATGTGCATTTAGAATCCAAGAGTTGCAATCTGTTTCTTGGACAGCTTCAATGGGCTTTTAGACTCTTTGATGGTATAATTAGAAAACAAGAAATAGCAACAAAGTACATTATTATTTTAATGCTCAAAATATCAGAGCAAAAAGTCACATATTTCAAACTAATATATATTTTCTTGCCTGTGCTATTAATTACCA
>JAGPOW010000304.1:33673772-33684806 GCA_030014935.1 Caiman crocodilus
CCCCCCCCCGGGGAGTCGCTGTGTCCAACTTGGACCTCCAAATCAATGCAGCCCCCTATCAGGGGTTCCCAGTGCCTGAACTTGGGCTACTGAATAAATGCAGTCCCCTTTTAGGGACTCCTAATGCCCTCACTTGGGCTTCTCAGTGTGGCACTTCCCCCTCTGGGGCTCGCTGTGCCCAACTTGGGCCTACTGTGCCCAACCTGGGCTTCTCAATAAAATGGCGCTTCCCTCTCCGAGTCCAACTTGGACCCCTTCTCAGTGCTGCCCCCTCTTTGGGGCTTGCTCTGCCCAACTTGGGCTTCTCCAAATGCCCCTCTCTGGGCTGGGGTCTATGCATCCCCGAACTGCTGCGCCCTTGCTGGTGCTCCGCTGCACCTTCTCTGGCGCTAGGGCCCCACACCCTATGGGCCCCTATGAGGCCTACTCCAACCCCTACAGCCTCACCTAAACCACCGGTCATATATTACAACAGAACACAAACACAAACCTCCTGGCCATAACTTAACTCCAAACTGCCCATCTACAACAACATTGCTCCCAGGACCTGGAGCCACCATCCTTCAGTTTGCAGTGCTCCAGGAGCTCCTGCCTCTCTGGCTGCTAACAAGGAACTGCCAGCCTGGCCTCAGCTCCTGGGCTTTATAAGGGCCAAGACCTGCCTTTGGTCAGCTGATCTTTCCTTGTTGCCCTGGCAACCACCAGCTCTGCAGCCTAATCACTGCTAGGGCACCCACTCTGGCAGTTCTCCTTTCCAGGCACAGTGCACCTTAGTGCTCTGTGACAAGGTTCCTTAACTAAAGCTCATTGAACCAGTTTTAAAGTGCCCTATCACCATTTTGAAGGGCAAGGTGCTAAAAACATGTGATGCTTCAGGTGCTTTATTCAAGTAGCTTTCATATCCACTCTAATTGAAGTGTCTCTCCTCCATCCCATAGCACGTGCATAGAAGCCCCAAGTTTTTCCTCTCTGCAGTGCCACGTGCCCCAAATAACAGACCAAGGTTGCCCTGAGATAGTTTCCTGTCTCAGCACCCCAGATCCTCTGACCTTGAACCTGGACCCTGCTGTTGCAATGAGGGATCTCTGTTGGCCCCAAATGACTCCTCACTTTTCCGTTATGGAAGAAAATATAGGTCCCCTCTCTGGAGGTAGGGTCAGCCTGGACTATCACCTACCCAGAGGCAACCACAGGCAAACACTAAGGAGACAAACAATAACATAGTTTATTATAAATACAGAATAAGCATAAGAAACCAGTAACCATATAGTGACATATAGACAGAGATGTAAGAGTAAACAAAGACAAGAAAAATGTTCTTACATTGACCTGTTCTTACCCTACACCTTAAATCCAAAGATGCAGTCCTTAGCCAGCTTCAAGGGTTTAAAAATAGCCTCTGGTTCTTCCTCTCAGATCTTCCTGCATCCCCCTCTTAGCTTGCCTTACTCAGCCTGCTTGAATGGGGGCTCAGCTATTAATATATGTCACCCTTCATTTTTAGCAGTGGCACACATTATGCCAGGACACTATCTGACCCCCAAAGGTGAATATCTGCCAGATTACATTCTTGCATCCTTTTTTAGACCTTCTGGAGGCTGACAGAAGTGATATTTGTTGCAATAAAAGCTCCTTGAAGGCACTCTACAGCCATGCCCTGACAGAAATGCACAGCTGCAGAACACTTTAAAGGTGCCTGATCATGTGACAAATTGACCTTCATTTATTGAAGGTTCAGATGAAGGTGCTCCAAAATGCAGCAGCTTCATTAATTTCTGTTTGTTCCTGTGTGCTAGTAGGGCTGGGCTAATACTGCCCATCCCCATCCCCAGTGCTGTCTATAGCATAAGAGGGGGAGAAGGTAGGGAGAGAACTCCAGTCTGATTTGCCCAGCCTGCCCTGGAGATGGGGGTGCAAGTGCATTGGAGCCCCTTTCCCCCACACACTTCAAGGGGACTGCAATCCACTTGCCCCCATCTCCAGTGCAGGCTGGGCAAACCCCAGACTGGAGCTCTTTCCCTACCTTCTCCCACTCTCATCCTGGAAACAGCCCTGGAGCTAGGAAGGGCAGCAGAAGTAGGAGGTGTGGGTAGGGTAGAGAGGCTACAGACAGGCAGCCTCTGTCCACTGGATTGGCTCTAAAGTGGAGCTTGATCTTCCCCCAGTTCCCATTGTGACCAAACAGCGAATATCTGTTGGGTTCGAGGGGTCACTGTAATTTGTGGTGCTTTCTGTGAAGCACCATGAGTTACAGCAGGGAGCTGCACATCTGACAGAGGCCATCAATTCATTAATCTGATATGCTGTCTCTTCTGTATGATAGCCTGACAAGCTAGATATTAGGCTTCTATTAAAATATAAATATATCATTGTCTGTCCAGTCCCAAGCTTATGAAGGACCACTACAGAAATCAAGTCAAATGCTAATTCTCAGCCATTGACTGATACAGAATTGTCCACTCTGTGGACAGTCCTGGGCTGTTCAAGTTAATCACTGGCTTACTAATAACCTTATATGAAATATAAAGATACCCCAAAAGTACATTTATATCAAATAATATATGTAGATAGCAGAAGAAATAGAACTGAACATATTTTGCACTAATTACAATTAGAAAACAAGCATCCTAACGGTGAACCAAAATTGTGGTAATATCTATGTATGCCACTTGGTGAGCACCCAAAATAACTTTGTCTTGGGGTATCTTCATGACACCTTTGACCTATCCTAAAAGCAAATGGCAAAATTTGCATTTACCTCTGCAATACCTAGATCAGGCTAAAAATGCATAGCATTTCAACCAGTGGAGTGTTTTATCTATTTAATCTAAAATCCTTACTTATTCCAGCCAAACCACCAAACTCACTCAAGTTTCCTATCACAACTTCTAACACCTTCACTTCTAAAAGGCACTTTGTTTAAGTAACAAGTAATCTTGCCTGTATTCAGTTTTGTATTTGGATGCTATTTGGTTCAAATTACCCAAGTCTGTTACACTTCAAGGGATGCTGCAATGTTGTTATTTTCTCCTTGGTAGAGAACTTGGATATGTGGGTAGAATATTGATACATTGTTTTATCTTTGCTATTACCAGAAGTATTATCTTTTGTGAATAGAGCCCTAATTCAGGAAACATTTAAACACTCCTTTGAATTTATCCCTATTCAGCAGAGCATTTATGTGCATGCTAAACTTCAAGCTTTCCTTTAATCTCGTTGAAGTCCCATTGACATAAAAATGGGCTTCACTTTAGGTAAGCGCTTCACTGAATAGGAGTGAAGGAGTCTGCTTATACATGCATACACTGTGTATTTTTGATAAATAGGAACATCCACTGAATGACATGTGTGCACAAGTTTGTTTGTAGTACAAACAGAATTTATATGATCTTTGCAGAATACTCTGCTCTAGTTTACCCTGCTGCCCACTGACTTTACTTCACTGATGTAATTGACTCATTTGGCACTTAGCATATTAGAACACAGGCAGAATTAAAGTTCTCAGGCTGCTTAATACAATCCCAGTATTTACAGAAAAAGGAAGTTTATTTAATACTTATGATTCTTTGCTTTATTTGGGGATGGGGAGAATATGGAAGAGGAGAATGTGTTGAATCTGATATCAACATGTATAATGTCAAACATATCTGCAACAGGGGATTAACATTCTTCTTCCTCTCAAAAGAAGACCCACATGTAATCCCCAGGACCTCTGCTGAGGTCTTCAGATAGTATAAAGCTTCAAACAAAGATAAATGGAAGAGCCTTTTCAGGAAGAAGGGCCTGAGATTTTGGCACAACTTGTAAAAATCAATTTGAACCCTCCAAGCTCTTTTCACCATTACAGATAAAGGAGGTTAAAACTTTAATGGAAGAAGGAAAACTGACAGAGGCTGCTAACTAAATTTAATCAGCTGGTATCAACCTTTTGTAACTTTCAAAGAAGCAGGAAGAAAGATTGAGGTAATTATTTTTCAATTTTTAATAGCCCTTTATTTGTAGTTTTTGTGCTGATGTTTGTCACTTGTAATATTAAGCCCTAAATCAGGTGCCTAAGCTCCAGAAATTTGTAAAGTCCTGGTAAACCCATTGTTTAAATGGTAAACCATTGTCAGTAATTGCCTGTCCCTGTACTATTTATTTTTAATGACCCCTTTAAAATAAAGTATAAATACTGTACATTTCACAACAGTAATTATCTTGGTCTTCTTATAAAGGAGGGTACAAAGAGAACACTTGTGAATTTAGAGGTGAAATGCAGTTTAAAAAAACCCAAGGGCAGAATTGTTTTCAGGTTAACATTTCCTTAGTTTTTGAAATCATTATTTTGAAACTAAGGTCCAGATTTTTAAAGGTATTTAGATATTTTTCAGCTCTGTGCTTTAAGGCCTATGGAAAAAAAAATCCTCATTTGTCTTTTAGGTGTCTCCAATTTAGGTACCACAAAATCTAAAAATGTATCAGATCAAAGGAGTATAAGCCAAAGGAGCAAAATACTTAGGTACTAAGTCTTCCTATACAGTCAATAGGCAGACTAAAGCATCTCTGATGAGCAATTCAGAGAGACCAGATGATGTTTAGGGAGCTACCTAGAGGTGGTCAACAGAAGACTTTGAGTTCAGGGGTTTACCAGGACTTTACAAATTTCTGGAGCTTAGGCACCTGATTTAGGGCTTAATATTACAAGCACCTATATACAAGCAGTGAGATTGCTCCAACATGTTGTAATTACAGTGTGTCACAGCAGGCTCAGTTAATCAAGACTGCTGGTGTCTAGTAATTACTAGAGCTGGTCAAAATTTCACTTGCTGTTTCATTTCAACACTATTTCAACTTGTTTCAAGTTTGAAATAGCAAAATTGAAACTAAACAAAGGGCTTTGAAACATTCTTGAAACAAAATGAAGGGAATCAAAATGTTTAGAAAGTTTTTAAATGTTTCAAGTTTTGAAGCTGAAGCTGGGCTTGCCTGCATGGAAACAAAGGAAGGAGAAAGAGGAGGAGGAGGTGGGAAGGATTGCTTTGATATTGACTGTGCAGCTGGCCAGTAACTGTGATCCTTCCTTGAGGTCCTTTCCAATCTCAGTGCTCTGGAGGAGGGATGGAAAAACAGCATAAAAGGCAGCATTGTTTGAACTGGCCTGCTTTCTGTCTCAGGGTCAGTTACTGAGCTATCTTCCAGAAGCTCAGCAACATTAGACAGGAAAGGCTGCTACCATTGATTTCCTACCTGCTAGTCTAGCAAGTGGAATTCCTTAATACTTTCTGCTTTCTTTCTAGATCCTTTTATTTTATTATATTCATTGATTGATTCTTTTCAATTTCATAATTATATTGCATATTATAATATAGAATTTATATAGGGAAACACAAATACATTTATATATTTTTATAAAGACAAGACATTATGAAACACACCATGAAGCATGCTGGAAAGGCAGTTGGCAAGCCTTCAGGGGGGGGCAGAAGAGAGGGTAGAGGGAAAGGTGTAAATTCCTCCTCCACAAAACTGAGACTCAGTCCCTTTCCTACAACTAGCAGGGATGAGGCTTCCACTAGTATAGGCAGCAAGGAGAGGAGGGTTGTTCCAGTGCCACTGCCTGTGCCTGAGCCTGCATGTCCTCCAAGAGCACCAGCCATAACCCTGCCCCCACTACCACCATGACAACAAGCAGCAGCACCAGCACCAGCATGACAATCTCCTCCACCCCCATTTCACTTCCCATGATAAGCCTTCCAGTGCCAGAGGAAGAGCTGGAGTTGGAGTTGGATCTGAGTGCCCTAGCAATGGGAATTCTTGAGAAGCAAGGGGAATCATTTGAGTTTGTGCTCCACACCCCACTAGTTTCCCATAGAGCCAGGTCTCCTTCCTCAGAAGGCACTTCAGAGGAGGCTGAGGTAGAGGTTGCAGAAGTAAGCGGCCTAGCTGAGTCTGCTCCTCCTGTTGCTGTGTCTCTGCCTGATGAGAAGGGGGAAAAGGCAGCATCTGTAAATTCACCTGCACCCCAGAAGCAAGCAGATAGTGTGGCCTGGGATCATTATGAGTTGGCAGATGATCCCACATATGCTATTTGCTTGCACTGCCGAGCCAAAGACAGCTGGAGCAAGGGGACAAAACACATAAGCACTATGGGTATGTTGAAGCATCTCTGCAGGCACCACTGCCTTGCTTTTGCTCCTCCTCAGCCTAAAACTAGTGGAAGTGTGCCCAAAGGGAAGTCCCTCTTTTGCTCCAAAGCCCCATCTCCCCAAAGCAGAGGCAGGCCACCCTGGAACAGTGAGGGAAAGGTGAACAGAGTGGGGTTCATTGCAAGGGTGAGCGAGATCACCCAGAGCACTGGGGAGAAACTTGCTGTGGAAGACCAGTCCTTCTCCTTAGTTGAGTGACCAGGATTCAGGCAGCTCATGGTGCTCATGGTCCCATCATACCAAGTACCCACATACACTACCTTCAGCAGGATGGTGGTACCCTCCCTGTATAAGGCTTGCAGGGAGTACTTGAGAGAGGAGCTGTGCATGGCAGGTCCGCAGGTGGCCTTACACATCACCTCAGACATCTGAAGCATCTGGGTGGAAATCATGCATACTTTTCCCTCACAGATCATTGGTGTAACTGATCAGGCCTTTGGTAGGCTCTTCTACAAGCCAAGGTGATGGATTAGTCCTACATGGCAAGAGATATCATGGGAGCCATGAATTGCTTGGTGCAGGGGTGGCTCACTGGGCCGGGCAATCTCACCCGCGGGTTCATGATCACTAACAAGGTAATCTGTGATGTCAACTTTGTTGGCATTTGCTATGTGGCATATAAGTTCCATCTCAGACTCAGGGACTCCTCGGAGAGGGACAGGGCTGCTGGTAATGGCGCCAGCACCTCCAGCAAGCTAATATCCAAATGCAGAAAGGTGGCAAGCTACTTCCACCAGACCATCAAGGGGGGAAAGATGGTGTGAGACAAACAAGCATAGCCGAATATCTAACAGTACAAAATTATGCAGGATGTGGAGACTTGTTAGAACGCCACATATTTGATGCTTGAGAAGCTGGTGGAGCAACAGAAGGCCATCTATGGGATGGCCTTGCTTGAGGAGATTGGAATCAGCAGCCCCTTTAACAGAACTGATTGGGAAACACTCTCTCAGATCTTGGTGGTCCTCAAAGCCTTCCTTGAGACCACTGAGACCCTCAGCGCTGGTGATGAGCTCCTCATAGTGATCCTTATAGTGGGGGCACTTCAGAGCCAAAATGAGAGCTTCCAGAAGATCATTGTTCTTGGCTGGGGTGCGATGCTGTCACCAGACATCCAAGCACTGGTAAGGTGGCTGAAGGAGGGCATCAGGAAACAGCTTGATCCCTTGTGGTACAGTACAGTTCATATGCTGGCTGACATGTGTGACCTGAGGGTGAAAGGCAGTTCATGCAGCAGCCAGAGCCTGAATCAGTGTCTGGAGGTGCCTTATAAGAGAATCATGGAGGCAGAATGGCAGAGGCAGGGGGACATGGAAGAGGGGGATCCACTGTCCTATGCTAGCATGTAATCCACCATCCAGCCACCTCCTCCACCATAGGTGCTTACAATTTGGACCAAAGATGTGGCTTCCATGGTGGGATCCAGAGCTTGAAAATGTGGAGCTGCTGCTGTGTGACCTGTTGGCCTACTGGACAAGCTATAGCCAGATGTGTCAGGATTGGGCTATAGTTGCCTGGGAACACTGGTCCTGTCCACCAACCAGTGTTCCAAGTGAGAGGGTATTCAGCATTGCTGGGGATGTAGTAACACCCCACTGCACCTGCTTGGATCCTGGTTTGGTGGAGTAGTTAGTGTTCCTGAAAGTGAACTTCCTGCTGCTGGGGTTCCCGAAGCTCCACCTGCAGTTGGAATGAATGCCACCCTCCTCACTCTGTCCACACCTATTTCCTTTTTTCATTCTTTTAAACCATTTAATGACCCTCTCTCAGAGCTAGAGTGGGCACTCACAGCGTCACCAGCCAGCAGGGACAGAACATGTTCATGCTGAGCTTCCACTTTAAGGTACAGTGGAGTCACATCTTACATAGGGGTTAGGTTCTAAAGTTAGCGCATAAGGCGAAAATCATATATAGTCAAAATTATCGTGCCAGCGGTGACTGCCTCTGCTTCCAAAACCTTCCACTGCCACCACAGACCCATGCTTAGAGCTGTGCGGCCAGCGGCAGTGGCACAGCACGGGGTGGGGGTGGGGGTGGCTGTGTGCTGCCCAGCCAACATCATGCTGCCGCTGCTGCCTGGCAGCCGGCCACACAGCTCCAGGCACAGCTCCATGGTGACAGCGGGAGGTTTTAGAGGCAGTGGCCATCACCGCCATAATGGGCCTCCAGGTAAGCAGCAGCACTACATGCAAACTCAAGCCCCTGCCCCCCCCCATGTATAGTTGAATTCGCGTAAGTCAAATACATGTATCATGCGACTCCACTGTATGGGAATTCTGACACACTGCAACCTGCTAGACATCTGACTCCCCAAATACCTCTGCATTTTTACCTAGGCTGCTACATTTCCCTTCCCTGCTCCCCACTCCAACCTGTACCTCACCCCCTGATACCTCCATTTCCATTTTTACTGACTGGCTTTCTTGCCTGTATTGCATGCCAGCCTCTGGCTTTTTTACTATCCCTTCCATCCAGGAACAGTACACACACAGCAACTGCACGTGGTTTCTCAGCCTAATGAAGGGGTTTTCAACCCAAAAACTTGCTAAGATATATTTCTGTAACCATCCAATTCATCTGCTAAAAGATACCATATTAGACTGACCCAAAGAACTTTGTCTGCCAGTGCCATGTCCTTAGACCAACACCCCTAGCACCTGACCAAAAGGATGTGGGGCCCTGGGCATATCTAAGCCCCAGGGATGGGGCTGGCAGGGAGAGTTCCCTGGTAGATGCTGCAGAAGAAGGTCCTGCAGGAGAGGAAACAAAGGCTCTATCACAGTTTGGCTTCCTGAGATGCTGCTGGTGCTGCTCACTACCTTATTATTAGTATTACCTATTGTTATTGAAAGTGGTGGACTGGTCTGTTGTTATTTAAAGTGATGGATCGAACTGAGGCTGTAGAGCAGGAGGAGACCTCATTGGAGCACACTACCGTGTTGTGTAGAAGCCCCAGTGTCAGCAAGACTGATACATATACAGTTACACATCATGAGTTTTGTCAGAAGCTTAATGTGCAGTTTCCCAGAAACCCCAGCACCTATCTCCTTATAACTTGACAGGCTGTGTAGACCGTGCTGCAGCGGGGCTACAAGCTCTAATTTGAAACAAAATGGAGCAGTGCTTTCAAAATGAAACAAAACTCAAAAGAAAATACCATTCCTTCAAAATGGCAGAATGGAAGTTGAAATGAAATGGTGCTGCTTCACACAGCCCTAGAAATGACCTCACTCCAGCAGTGTATCAGCATTTCTGCACTTCAAAATGGTGGTGGCGGCACATTAACTAAAGCTTGTTCAACAAGACTTAGTTGAAGTGCCCCTGCCACCATTTTTTAGCACGGGGATGCTGAAACAGGAGAGTCAAGGTGCTTTAATCAGACTGGCTCTCCGAACCGCTCCAATTAAAGCACCCCCCACCTCACTCCCAGACCATGTATATAAATGCCCGACATGTCTCCTCCATTTCAGGTATGCATTTGTTCCCTTATCTATACTTCATAATACAATTATCCCTTCCTTATCCTAAGTCTCCCCCTCCTTAAGATGAGAGAAAGGTCAAAGTTCAAAATGACTTTAGTTTCTTTATGGATTTTAACTAAAATGATCTCTTTGGATCCTGATGAGTGCTATTTTCTGGCCACTGCACATTTCCACTTCAGCATAGTGTTCCTGGATCATGGAATACTAGGTGTACAGTGTTAATATACGATTCATGGAATTTTTTTTAAAGACTGCATGCATGTCTCCACTTTGTTTCCTCTGATAGTTGTGAGTTAGGTTTTGCAATCGTCTTCTCCCTCTGTGCTGCCTCATTGAGGGAAAGCATAGATCTCTGAATGTGTATCTGTTAATAAAGATAGTTGGTTTAGCTTTCAATATTAAGATAAAAGTAATTAGCTCTTGGAGGGGAAACCTAGAGTCTGATCAGGTCCTTTGATTTATATTTAAAATGCATTAGGTTGTAAATAGTAAGTCTTGCTTAATGCAGCTAGCTGTGAGACTGCTTTTGTCTTCTATATGGTGCATTTTTACATTTCTTAGGTCCACACCTATCACTAAAAACCACAACCATTTTGTTCTCAAAATCAATGCAACCTCTAACAAAGGTAACATACACAGCACACACGCATTCTTCCCATCACTGGCAGAGGATGAGAGGAGACAGCTTGAGCACCTTCAATCCCGAGGTGTTGTTCAATATTTAGCCAGGGCTCTGGTATCTCTATGGGATTCCCTAACTTGTGCCCCTATGTCAAGAATCATTACATAGCTTTGCAAAGGCAAATAATTTTTCAGTGTATAAGAAGACTTTACACTTCTTCATATCCTTTTTCTCAAAAACCTTCCTCCTTTATCCATGCTGGACCCATGCCTAACATATTCCAACCTATCTTGGAGTATCCTTTACACATGGGTCTCCTGTAGGGTCAGTTCACAGCTGAGAGAGTCATATTCGATCCTAAGGGTTGGAATCTCCTATCCTAGGGACACTCACTGAGTTTAGGATTGAGGAAATGTACTGTCTATCTAGACCATTTTTGCACTAGCTTATCTGGCGTGAAGAGATTCTGGGATTTATGCAGAGAGTATCATACCCCATGTTCTCTGGGACTCATAAATCATATTCAACTTTCTCTCATGAAGTCTTCACTTTCTCCTCATTTTTTTAATAAAAGAAAAGACCATACAGCTCTAAGGATGTATACGGTGTGAGGATGACACATTTCAAGACTCCCAGTGATAAGAATACGGTCATAAAATAACAAAAAACCCAGGAGGAATGGAGAAGCCATGAAGTGTTTAGCTGCAAATATAAAATAAAATAAAATAAAATAAAATAAAAT
>JAGPOW010000304.1:33686473-33704457 GCA_030014935.1 Caiman crocodilus
AAAAAAAAAAGAATTGCTTTATCTATCAGAGAAATCCAGCCACCTGAACCATAGAATAAAATTGTTCTATGACAATATGTGGTAACATTCCACAGCATTTTACAATGAGAAGTGAAAGCTAATGTGTCCAAATGAAGGAATTCAGTTATGGAATTGTCTTCTAAACAAAGTGGTGATGGAGAGATGGGGGGAGGTTGGAGGGGTGGGGGGGCAAGGAACCTAAATTACTTCAAGATGGAGATTTATAAGTTTATGGAAATAAGTATTCTTGGAGTAGTAATGAGATCATGTGCTATAAGGCTTCAAATATTTGGTACTCCCTTGTGGAAACTGTAAGGAAACTTGATTCCTTGAGGGTTGATTATATATGTGGGAAGTGGCTGGCAATCCTATACTTTAGGCCTACTTCTGGTTGCTTGTAGGAAGCAGGAAGAACCACCATGAATATATTTATTTGGCTCTTTATTATTTTTTCCCATGCCTCATAAGTGTTAGGCATTAGCCTTGCAGACATTGCTGAAAGAAGTTTCTAATAGCACTAAGAAATCTCAGGTGCCTGGATTGTTTGGTTTCATTCATGGTTAATCTGATAATCAAATTTAGGGCCAGAGAAGAATTGTCCCAGAGGGGACTGGAATGCACAGTTAGGTTTTATTTATACTTATCTCTGCAGCATGAAGCTTAGTCTGCTTCTTGGAACATGTGATCACATTTTATCTGACAAATTCCCTGTTATTGCAGAGGCCTAGACGTTGGTGGTACCTTAATCCGTCCTGCTTTGTTGTTGTATTTGTTGTTGTTGTTGAATGCAAAGGTTCAAAGCATCATTGTCCAATCAGCTTTCATATTACATCCATGTTTATTAGAGAGTGGATTAAGACCCTTATTTCAGGCTTGAGGACAGCTACTTTACCACAGTCCAGATCTTCCCTGACATACAAGTGACAGGATTCTGTCCTATGAGTAATCTCTTGCACCAATCAACCTTTTGATTGCACAAAGTAAACAAAATCCAACAGAAAAAAACACTTTTGACTGTGTTTCACTATGGCAGGAATTAATAGACTTTCTAACTGAGAGGCAGATGTTTGGGGCTAAATAAAACATTAGATAACAGAACAAGATTGCCTCTGAAGAGAGCACCGTATATCAAACCCTGCCAAGTTATTCCCAAACCCTATTATTGAAAAACATTACAATGAGTCTTTAAGTGCAGAGCATCAGCATGGGGTCGTTTGGCTCCGAAATGGTTGAAAGTTTACATGCAACAGGCCCAGTCATGCAGAAGGAGCAAAGGAATCAGAAGTGCAGTGTTCAGACACTATGGGCCATTGGGGATATGCAAAGTGAGTGCTGCACCAGAGATTTGGCAGCTGCTTGGTAGCCCAAAAGGATTTTAAAGAGTCTGACACATTCTATTCTTTTTTGCCCTTCCCCTTTAATTGCTTTTGTGTGTGAGAGAGAAATTAGTGCCAATAAAAAATACTTGACTGACAGCCCTGGAGAATAATTTTTCCTATTTATTCACTGAGCAGGTACAGCAGAAGAAAGGGCAGTTGAAGATTAACCTACATTACCACAGTAACACACTGGAATCTACCATGTAAGGGCCAACTCCAAATGTATGCTGTTGTGCATGCTTTTACTCTGTGCTGTAACAGTGGGTGGGTGACCAGGGCCTTGACCCTCATGCATACTTAGAGGGGTGCAAGAATGAGGGGTGCCAACCCAATCACTACTGCTGCCCTTGCTGCCATTGACATCCAAGGAGCAGAACCTTCTCATTATACCTTTTTATTTACCCCAGTGTAAGTAACAGGCAACTCATAGCCTAGCTATCAATGAAACAATGACAAGCTCTAAGTTACCTTTCATTTGCTGGGTAGACAGAATCTGTACACAAGGTGTTAACATGGGATAGGGTGGTAAGTCCCTGCCTTCCTTCTTTCTGAGTAGCTGGGGGCCTCAGATTCCACACTTCATGCCATGGAAGCCACCTTCCATGCTGCATTGTGTGATGTGCTTCCCTATTGCCACATCAGATCAGCATTCCTGAGCACTGTGCACTGTGGTTGCACCCTGATGTCCTGGGCTGGCATACCCACAGTGTACTGTAAGGGTCTCTTGATCCCTCTGAGCCATCCACTGTGAGATCCCTTGGTCCTGAGGTCTCTGCTGCCTCACCCTGCCCCTAGGACAGTGCAAGGCAACAGCAGGTAGAGGTGGGAGAAGGAGTAACGAAACCTCAACAGCCACAACAACTAGAGTAGTAGAGGGGAACAGCACCCAGCCTGGGAGCCTGTGGTCTGTAGGTTATCCCATCAGGGGCTGAATGTGGCCTGTGGTCCACCATTTGGACAATCCTGCTTTACTTCATTGCAAATAGTTTATGTGCCCATATACTTAAACTCCCCGGAAAATAACACGGTATGTATCTTTGTGACAACCTTATTGTTCTCATCACTATCTGCCTATCTGTTTTATTTATTTGTAATGTTTTCCACTGATAAAATGGTTGAGGTCCTCAGATCTCCATTGAGGTTTCCAGCAAGATAATTACCTCCAGTTGTTGGGGTATATTTTCTAATGTGGAAAGAACTAGGTAGAACCTGTAGCCATTCATTCATCATAGAGAGATAGGCTCTTTAGCTGCTGTCAGTTGATTATTTTGGTTACTTCTTACACTGGGTTGATTTGAAATGGCTTCCTACACATTCTTCACATAATATGGTTTGGGTTTTGGTTTTTGCTTGTTTGTTTGCTTTTTTCACTTACTTTTCTTCTATTCTTTATCTCTTTCTTTTCCTGAGGCTGAAAAGTATTTGTGATTAATAATGAGCAAACTGCCAATACAGAAAGTCTCTGTGGGATTCCTAGTTGCCAATAGATCGTATGTTTAACTCACAAGTGGACTGAAAAGTCAGCAAAGTGCAGACACAGAGCTACTGTGTTGTTCTGAATTTAAGGTACTGGACTGACAGAATTCCCTATTTTACCACTAATTTGTGGTCGTTGCCTTTCCTCTGGTCTGCCTAAAATGTACAAAGAAAATACACATACACACACAATTTCTGTAGGAGTTGGGAGCCAATAAGCATCAGGACAGGGTTGCTTCTCTGCCCCCTCCTTGTCTTGGTATTGAACAGTAGGGCTGTGTAAAGCTTTGGACCGCAATTTGGATTTGGAAAAGATTCAGATGATTCGGAGGCTGAATCTGCGAGTCTGAATTGAATCACTAGCTGCTTTTGACTTTCCAAAATGATTCAGAGCTTCCAAATCAATTTGGAAACGATTTGGAAAAAAAAAAATTGGCAATTCAGAGATTCAGAAGGTTGTCTGTATGGGGAAACAGAAACTTAGAAGAGGGAGGAGGAGCAGGAGGAGAAGGGGGACTGGTGGAGGGGGGAAGACTGACACATCTAGGTGGCCAGTGAGCATGATTTCCCTCTGACTGCCCTTTCAATTACAGTGTCTGGGGGGAGGGACATAGAAACAACATAAAAGCCTCTGTCTATAGGCTTGCTGTGCCTTTTGTGAGCTGAAGAGGGGGATAAGGCAGCATCCTCACCCTCGACCCAGAAGTGGGTGAGTAGTGTAGTGTGGGAGCATTTTGAGCTGGCCAATGATCCCACGTTTGCCATCTGCCAGCATTGCTGAAGGCACATCAGCTGGGGCAAAAAAGTGAAACACCTTTCCACCGTGGCAATGCTGCTGCATCTGAGGAGGCAGCACCCCCTTGCACTTCTTGCTCCTCAGCCTGGCACCAGTGGGGATATGCTTGCTCTGGATAGGCAGCCCTTCTTCCTAGTTCAGAGGCTATGGTTCAGGTGGCTCGTGGCGCTTCTGACCTCATCGTATGAAGTGCCCACACGCACCACCTTTAGCAGGATGGTGGTGCCCTCCCTGCATCAGGACATGGCTGGATCCCTTGTGGTCCAGTACGGTCCACATGATGGTAGGCTTCTGTGACCTGAGAGTGAAGGGGAGCATGTGCACTGGTAGCGCCAAAACCCTTGATCACTGGATGCAGGTGTTGGTCAATAAAGTCAGGGAGGCCGAAGTGCAGAGACAAGGGGATGTGGAAGAGGGGGATCCACTTTCCTGTGGCAGCACTGCCAGAACCAGCACCAGCACTAGCACCAGCCAGTCTCCTCCACACCAGCCACTGCCATGGGCATGGCTTCAATGCCATGGGCCATGGGCATGGCTTCAATGCTGGGA
Source organism: Caiman crocodilus (assembly GCA_030014935.1). NCBI lineage: Eukaryota > Metazoa > Chordata > Crocodylia > Alligatoridae > Caiman > Caiman crocodilus. Next base: position 33,690,695 of record JAGPOW010000304.1, read on the forward strand.
TCCAAACACACCAGACCCCAGCCTCAGACAGGTAGTACAGAGGCTTCAGTGGCTATCTATCTCACTGAGAATGTGGAGCCACTGGACTGCGACCCATGGGCCAACTGGGCAAGCCACAGCCAGGTGTGGCAGGATCTGGACACGGTTGCCTGGCAATACCTGCTTTGTCCACCAACCATTGTTCCAAGTGACAGGGTGGTCAGCATTGCTGGGGTTGTTGTGACACCCCACTGTACCTGCTTCGATCCTACTTTGGTGGAGCAGCTTGTGTTCTTGAAGGTGAACTTCCCTCTGCTGGGGTTCCCCAAGCTCCACCTGCAGACAGACTGAGTGTCGCCCTCCTCACTTCATCTGCACTGTTTCCGTTTTTGATTGTTTTAAAAGCTAGGTAATGCCCCACTCTCAGCTGGACAGGGACACTAACTGCATCACCAGCCATCAGGGGAAGGACATGTCCCTGCTGAGCTCATTCCCCTGCCAGGACAAACTCAAAGGCATACAATGGGGCAATGGGGAAGGAGGAGACCCCAGGGCCTGGGCATAACCACTAAAACTGCACCCTGCCAGGGTAGGGAGGTCTGGTGGGACTGCTGGCAGTGTGGCAGCTCTGTAAATGCCAGGACCAACAATCCCCTGGTGATAGGCGAGTAGGAGGCACCATAACCTCCAGCTAATGCACACACACAGTTCTGGCTGAGGAACACCCAGACTATCATGTCTTTGATATGCCTGACACTTGCTGGTTGCAGTGGAGTTCTGAGGCTCAAGGTGTGCTCAGCTTAGCTGCCCGGCATGCCAGCTTTTGCATTTAAAAACCAGGCTGAGGAAGTACCTGCAGTTGATGTGTCTCCTGGTCCTGGATGAAAGGAATAGTAAAGCCAGAGGATGGCCTGCCATGAAGTGCAGGCAAGAAAGCCAGTCAATAAAAATGGAAATGGAGGCACTGGGGGGTGAGGGACAGGCTGTGTGGAGGGTAAAGCAGAAAGGGAGATGTAGCAGTTCAGGTAAAAATGCAGAGGTACCTGGGACAACGGGAAGTCAGATGTCCGGCATGTTGCAGTGTGTCAGAATTTCACTGTCTAATCTATACTGAGTTCATGAGTTTCTGCACCTAGGAGCCTGATGAAGTGAAGTTCATAGGCCTGGGTGTGAAAAATGGTTTGCATTGTAATTTGTTCCCTCACAGGATCAGACATGAGAGACTAGAGGCAGAGTGTTTTTTTGGTGAGGAATGTGCCCCCACAGGTAGTTGGGTGTTGTTGTCTTTGATAGATTCTGTTGTGCAATTTGTCGGGGTACTGGAGATAGTTGGCTGGTTTTGTGTTTTGAGCTATAGGAAGTTGGCTTCAGTTTTGGTGATGGGGTTAGGTGCTTGTTTGAATGTATAAACCACTTTTCAGAGCTGGGCCTATGAACTGCACTTCATCAGCCTCCTAGGTAATAGATACAGAAACTCATGGACTCCATACAGATTAGACAGTGGAAGTCTGACACACTGCAACCTGATGGACATCTGACTCCCCAAGTACCTCTGCACATTTACCTGTACTGCTACATGCCCCTTTCCCCCCTACCCCCACCCCAGCCTGTCTCTCACCCCCTGACTCCATCACACACCATGAGTAACATCGTATTTCCAACACAACACATTTTTACTTAATTCTGTCAATTCCTTTATAAAAAGAAAGGCCCTGTGACAGTTCCATTTGGGTACCTTTGATGCTGATGCTACTGGTGTTGAGCCACTTAAGTTATTTTGACCTGCCGTCATTTACAGCGGTGGACTGGGACAAGGCTATAGGGGAGGAGGAGGAGACCTCACTGGGGCACACTAGTGTGTTGTATAGAGGCCCCAGCACCAGTGAGGGTGCACCTTAAAACACACAGTGTCACCCAGCCATGTCATGACTTTTGCCTGTTAGCAGCCAGAGGTGCAGGGCCCCAGAACCCCACCCCCTGCACCTATCTCTTTTACAGATAGCAGGCTTTGTGGCTGCAGCAGTGCCTGGCAGGCCTGCAATAGGGTTTTTTTTCACCCCCGCCCTGTGCCCTAAGAGAGACACAGTCGCACAAGTACCCATGTCACGTGTTTTGCCTGTCAGCAACCAGAGGTGCAGGACCCCAGAAGCCAGACTCCCCCTGCACCTATCTCCTTTACAGCTGACAGGATGCGTGGCCACAGCAGGGCCTAGCAGGCCTACAGTTTCACCCCCCTGTGCCTTAACATACACACAGTGTCACCTATGTCATGAGTTTTGCTTGTCAGCTGTGGAACTGTCAAAGCTTGAGGTGCAGTTTCCTAGAAACCCCTGCATCTCTCATTTTGAAACTTGGCAGGCTTTGGGGCCTTATCAAGGGATACCATCTCTTCAGTTTTCACCTCTCTGTGGCTTAATACATACATGACATGAGTTTTGCTTTCAGAACTCTGAGGTGCAGTTCCCAAGATATTTGTGCATCGTTCTTCTTGAAACTTGGAAAACGTCATGTTCTGGACAGAGGCTACTGTCCCTGAAATTTTCATCTGAATCAGACTAAAGACAGCAAAGTTATACATATTTCATTGATTCCGCATTATACCCCATGGCCAAATCTCCAAATTGGCTCTGAATCAAAGCAGAAAACCAATTTGAAGTTCCAGATCAAATCACAGTAGTTCCCTATTCACACAGGCTTCCTGAGCAGCTCCTGGCTTCTCACAGGAGCAGCATTGGGACTGGGGAACTCTCTACTTTTCCTCTCACCCAGACACTTCCTGGCAGATGTCTTATTTGTGGGAGAGCTGCCAGTGATCCTTGGCTGGGCAGGGAATCTCCACTCAGCAGTGGGCTGCCAGGAGCTGCCAGGCCAGTGGGGCAGCTGCCAACAGGTCCCTGTCCAGGCCGGAAATCTCCACCCACCATGGGGCTCCTTGGCAGCTGCCTCACTGGTGGGACAGCTCGCCACCAGTCTTTGCTGGGTAGAGAGCACCCCTGGGCATCAGGCTGGCTGGCAGCGATATGTCCAAATGTGCACAGGGTGGAAGAGTTTTTATTTCTCCGGTACCAGCTGTCTCCCAGCCCTCGTGGATGAAGACAGCTCTTGTGCAGCCCCTCCCCCACCTGCAACATGAACAGGCCCAGAAGACAGCTGCTGCTGAATCTGTCTGAGCTTTCCAGGTCCCATACCCCCTGCCAACCACCATGCTAGCACCCCTAGGGAGCCTGGAGCTCTCTCTTGCTGCTGCAGAGGGGCAGAGAGGGGCTAGAGCAGCCCTGTAGTGGGCTACTCTTGTTGGGAGCATATTTGCTCCCAACAAAATGCATGTGTAGCCAGGCTACCAGGGAAGGCTTACTGCACATTATTTTAGTGCTCCGTAACCCTATAGTACATTAATAACACATGTAGATGTGCTGGTTGAAGGATGTTTGTTATTCAGATTCATCAATAATGAGTTATGGTTACACACTGTTTTACATAATACCTAAATCTGAGAATATGTTTTTCAAATTATTTTTATTCTTATTTTACATTATTTTGTAAGAAAAGGAAGCTTATTAGGTTTCCACTAATACACAAACCCTGGCTCCATATTTTAATTGATATAATTAACCAATATTGTAATTAAGGCAAGTGACAGGTGAAAGTCAATTAGGAATGGAAAATATTATAATATATTTTAAGTATTTAAACAAACATGGCATTATCATCCCAGAAGATTTATAGAATAATGGAATATCAAGGGATTGTATCCTGTACTTTCACGACTCATTCTAGCTTCCTAAGCACTGAAGCATCCTACCTCTCAAACAGAGAAGAGTTGGATTGCCAAAGTTACAGTCAGTCAAGGGTAGAGTGGGAGCAGAATCTAGAATTCTAGGCACTCAGTTCATTACTCTGACAACTGCCCAGGAATGACATATGAGACACCCGCAGCAGGACTGAGTTTTCAGGTATCATTTTGACTAGCTTTTTATATTTGAAAGAATGGAGTTCCTTTTTCTGCTCCAGAATCGGATCATTATGGATGCCCTGTCAATGGCATGGATTCAGGTGGTATACCTTTCTAGATGTGTTCACCAGAAAAAAAATTCCCTCAATCAATTAATTAAATTGTATTCTTTGTTATGAGGGTGTCAGGATAAAACGAAAAGAGCAGTGGTGCATCAAGGCATTTATATAAGCCAAAAAGCCCACACTCATGAAGACATTAATCTAAAAATGGCCACAAGTATCATGGAATTCTGTTTATTATGACATTTTCAAAATCAGGATCAAAACAGATGTATTCTTTGTAGTCACTAATGTTGACAATTACATTTACTTGCTTTTGAATGCATCATGCACAGTTTGCAATTACTGTACAAACTGATGAACTACCCTGGGTGTTCCTATTGTGTGCAGGAATCTCAGAAATTCTGCTTTCCACAAACAGTAGCTGAGATGTTAGCTTTCATTTCATTTCCCACTCCCAAAGCAAAACAGAACAAAAATATCACCTTCCACCCTGCCCCCTTAATCTCTTTTAATTTTTTCTACTTAAACTTTTTTGTATATGTCTTTTTTCCATACCAAATCAGGCAATCAGTCTGCATTTGTAGTAGAGATGGCCAAAGATCGAAGTACTAAAAGCTGCTGCTAAACTTCCCAAGGCTATGAAGGCTCAGACCCAAGGCCTGCAGGATGCTTCTGGCATCAGAAAAAATAAGTCTGGAGTTTGGTTTCTCTTTTTTAGTTTGGTAATCTAGATTAGTGAGTTTCCCTCCCTTCTCTATCTCCTTCATCTGTTCCTTACTTCTTTCATGGGCTCCTGTCTCTTTCTTTTCCTCTGTCCTACCTTTCCTTCCTCCAGCAACCCAAATAAGTCCATCCTGCTCCTGTATCTCTAGTTCCCATGATCTGGCTAAGTTGATTTAAATTCTTCAATTAATTTGATATCTACATTTAAAATGTGAATATAAATTATATATCTCTTCTCTATCGTCAGTGAGGTTTATTTCCATAATCTTTTATTAAGGAAGGCAAAGAATGAAACATTATTATTATGGAAAAGAATTAAACATTTCTTCTGGTGTGCCTAAAACTAAGGTCAGACTTATATAGACCAATGTCCCTTACATTGAGCTTAAAAAAAAGGCAAAACATGTTCTTCCTTATCTCCTGTGAAAGTAGATTTTAGACCTATGTCTCTAAATTTGGTAAGCTGTGTCAGGGACACCATCAGTTTCACCTTCCCTGTCAGGATTGAACCTAAGGAGGTGCCTGTAAACTGTCTAGTACCTCTCTGCAGAGATCTTTGAAGATAAGAACCATGACATGGATCATCCTATTTGAATACTTCCCCCTCTATCATCTACCACTCTCCATCTCCTTCCCCACTCAGAACCTAACAGTTTTCTTAAAGACAGGATTGGCAATTATCATCATTACCAGTCATCATTACCAGTCATCTCCCAGCCTCACTACTTTATTTACATCTTCCCTGGCAACTGGTGTTGGTGCCTTCCATTTTCTCTCCGCCACACTGCTTGTCTCCAGTTCTCTTAACTCTGTACCTTTTATTCTCCTAAATGATCCAAATGATTTAGATGTTAAGCTTCCTTCCTAGCTAGTTCCTCAACCCTTCTTCACACTTATTCCACTCATAGTTTCATAGTATCTAGGGTCAGGAGGGACCTGAACAGATCATCTAGCCTGACCCCTGCCACAGGCAGGAATGAATGCTGGGTTCACAAGATCCCAGACACTCCTTTATATTCACAAGACACTCCTTTATTTTCATGAAGATGTTTAGTCTGCAAGGGCACCCTCCATTTCCCTTTGTGATCTAGCCACAATTTCTTTTTTCCATGCATCCTTGTGCACTCGAAGGTACCTTCCATTTGATTCATTTAATCAATGCTGAATAAATGTTATTTGCATAACATATCATTGAAAGTAATTTCAGTTGGAACTGATTATGTGTTTGCAGGAGGGGTAAAAGTGGCTTGCAACCAGAAGCCTGTGTTTTATCAGAAGAAAAGCTACTTTTCAGGTAGTTTGACAAATCCATCTCTTGGCATTTCAGAAATATTCTGTATTCTGAATATGCTTTTGAGAATAAGGCATTTTTATTATAGCAAGCAATGTGCCGGATGAAAAACTTTTAAATACTATTTATTGTTATACATATACAAAACCACTACCTTTTGGTTAACAGTGTTACGGTAACACTATGTGGATTTTCGGAAAACACTGGATCTGCAGCTGAATAAAGACATGACCTGTGGCCTAGCAGAGCTGCTGACCACAAGAGAATCTAAGGCAGAATGAGATCTAAGCCAGCCATTTGCTTATGCTAAGTGACCATCATAACTATCAACCATTTTCTGAGGAAAAAGCACCAAATGAATCTGTGTAAGTCTGTGTGCTGTGAAAGAGGTGATGTTTTAGGAATGTGGAAGATGGTACAACATGAGACTAAAGAACAGACTGGAATGTGAAAAACAACACATTATTGGTAACAGAATCCGAAATGAACATATGCGAAAAGGTGAATGGTGATTAGTGAAGAAACCTTCAGAAGCTTCCAGGTTTTGGTCAAAGTCCGCCCATTGACTGAAGAGCAGGAGTCAAGGTCTTAGACATGTGCTCATAGCAAAAAGACATGTAAATGCATAGGCAATTCTATGCTAATGAAGCAAACAGTAAACAGAGGTGGAGCTTGAGATGGGAGGAGAAACGGGTGGAACGGGAGGAGGGATAAAGGTGGAGTGAATGTTAATGAACCTAAACCAAAGTGTATATATGTGGGAAAAAACTATTGTTCAGTGCAGGTCCCCAAAGCTGTCTTCATTCTAAATAAGCTGTTGCGAGCAAAGTGTGCTGGTGTTTGCTCCCTTCCTGCTCTGGCTAATGAGTAACAGAACCCATGAGCAATCGGAGTGTCTCCCTAGTTATTGGGCACCGCATGGAGTCGGGGTCTAACAAACAGTAATAGTATTGGGTAACAAATAATGATTTCAGTAAAGAACTAGGGGGAGCCTTCATACTTCAGGAAAGCCAAACAGGATGTGCTGATTGCTGCCTCTCCCCACCTCATAGTCTTAAATGTACAAGTTCATTCTGTCTTTTCTCTGGAAAGTTCTAATAATTTTTCCTCTTCAACTGTTAAAAAATGTCATTTTTCTGGCCATCAACTAGTTACAGAATTCAGTCAAACCTAGGGGAAAATTTTAAAAAAAGCATCACAACAGACTTTACTTCCTTATGCTAGACGAGTTTATTCATAACCAGGGATCTTGGTTTTCTCTGATTTAAAAAAATCCCCAAATTTCAGATTTTAAAAAGTAAGCCAAAAATCCACATTTTTTCATGGTTAACATGAAACATTATCTCTCTCTCTCTATTACATAAAAGAGATAGAGATAAATCTATTATATAAAATAGATAGATAAAAATGGGGATTTTTAGATTACTTTTTTAAATCCAAAAATTGGAGATTTTTTATCAGAGAAAACAAGGATCCATGATCACATCTGACACACCCCCACAGAGGTCTTTTTCACTTAGTGACCCAAAGTGGGAAACAGAATAGAGAAGCTAATGATCCTGTTCTAGTAGCATGCATAGTAATAGAACTCACTCACTGAGCTGAAAGGTTCTTTTGAGAGCGTAGCCTAGACGTTACAGCAGTACTAGAATGAAGAGTTCTCTCCGTTACAATGATTATTAACTTTTTTCAATTCAGGGCCTTCCAAACCCTTCCAAAATTTATTTTGAACCTGGTGGTCCCCTGTTGAGAACCTGAGTTGTCCTGCTTCAGCTTATCTTAATGATTCTTACCTGGGGTGATAATGCCACTACTGCCTCAGTGAGGTAAAAGTGCTCCCCACACCTTGTGCACAACCAGACCAGGAAGAACTATAGCATGAGTGCATAAAAGTCCCGCAGCAGAGTTTTCTGATAAGCCTGCCTAAGTAGACAGAAGAACTTCATCTTGCCAGAGCTCTTGTCTATCCAGCCTTGCACAACATGTCCTAGAAACAAAGGCACATGAGCTGTTTGGGATGCCTCTGTTTCCAGGAGGCGTATGTGTCACAAGGCAGGCTGGGAAGGGCTGTGGCACAGTTGGGCTTCTCCTGCTTACTGGATAGCCCTGATCTATGAGGAACGTTTGCTTATGCCACATTCCTTCCCTGCCTGCATGAGGTGCTCAGGGCACTTAAATTACATTTCTATGAACCTTCCACAACCCCCAGATTAAGAAACAAATCTCATGGCTCTCTCTACACAGGTCCTAGGATGTCTAGATACTTCTCTTCTTTACGGTGGAGGAGGTGATAAACCTTCCTACATTTGTAGATTATGGTTGCATCTACACAAGATGTATTAATGGCACATTAGTTTGAGTTAATGCTCATTACATGTCTACTCATGTATGTGTGTAACTGCATTAACTTAAGCTAATCACTCTTAAATTTGATACTTGCAAATGCATGATTAGTTAATACACAGTAAAACATGTGTGAATGCAACCTGGCACTTATTTTAGTACCAAGCTTGCCCAGCTACTAAGAGACCAGCCTAAACCCAGCCCCAGGGCTACTGACTGAGCACCTCTCCTCCCCCAGAGCTGGGCTGTCCTTTGGCAGCCCCTAGCTGCAGCCTATAAAAGCCTGTGGCCATTTTGTGCCCTGGGGTATACACACCAAGACCCTGGACAACATTGTTTTTCTGTGCAGGAGCCCAGCAGGCCACTTGAGCCTCACTGGACAGGTCACAGGCTACCTCTGCCTGGCCTGTTCCTCTTCAAAGCCGCTGTTTGGCCACAGGTGAGTGCTGCAAAGGATTGCAGCTTGCTTCACCCTTTGCTCAACCCTGCAATCCTCCCAGGTCTGCTGACTGGCTGTCTCTAGCAGCAGGGCCAGCACCTGGACCCTGCTGCTGCTCACCTCCAGCTGTCTCCTGTGCTTGCAGTTCCTGCAGTGAAGTGCCTTTCTGCATGGCTCCCAGTCCCTGGTCATCCCATTGCACTGGGCGCTACTGGCACCCATCCAGTGCTGGCCACACAGGGACAGCTGCATGGGGGCCCAGAGAGGCAGTGCAGGACAAGAATGTCATCCTCCTCCTCCCTGTTGAGCTCTGGCCCCACCCACATGCACATGCCCTTTAGGGCTGTGCGAAACAGCACTGTTCCATTTTGACTTCCATTTTGATGTTTCTATGGGATAGTATTTTGTTTCAAGTTTTGTTTAATTTTGAAACTGCTGTTCCATTTCATTTTGTCAAAACTTTCACTGTTTTGATGTTTTGCCCATAGACTATAATGGGGAAGCACAAAACTGCCTATAACTTTGTCATTCCTTGCCTGATTTGGATGAAACTTGCCAAGAAGATAGCCCCTTCTGATGCCATGAAGTCTGCCAAGTTTCAAGAAGATCGGTATAGGTTTTTTTGGGACATTGCACCTCAACATCCTGAAAGCAAAATTTGTGTCACTTGTATGTGTTAAGGTATACTTGAAAGGGTGAAAACAGTCGGCATGGTAGCCCTTGTTGAGACCACAAATCCTCCCAAGTTTCAAGGACATAGATGCAGTAGTTTCAGGGAAACTGCATCTCAAGCTGATGACAAGCAAAACTCATGTCATGTGCGTGTGTTAAGACATAGTAGTGTGAAAACTGCAGGCATGGTAGCTTCTGCTGAGGCCATGAAGCCTGCCAGTATTCAAAGAAACAGATGAAGGAGTTTCTAGGAAACTGCACCCCAGGCTGCTGACAAGTAAAACTCGTGACATGGGTGACATTGTGTGTGTGTGTTAAGGCACTCCCTCACTGGCACTGGGGCCTCTACATGACATGGTAGTGTGCCCCAATGAGGTCTCCTCCTTCCCTACCCAAAATATGGCATCCCAGGTAGCTAAACTGAGCTTACCTGGAGCCTCACAACTCCACTGCACTGCAACCAGGAAGCCTTGGGCCTGTCAAAGATGTGATAGGTCTGTGCTTTCCCCAGCCAGGACTCTGTGTGTGCATGCATGCGTGCATTAGCTGAAGGTTATGGAGTCTCCTACCCACCTTTCACCAGGGGATCATTGGTTCCAGCATTTACAGGGCTACCACACTGCCAGCTGTCCCATCAGGCCTCCCTACCCTGGCAGGGTGCAGTTTTATTAATTGTGCCCAGGACCTGAGGCCTCCTCCTTCCCCATAGCCCCAGCTCATATCTCCAAGTTCATCCTGGCATGGAAGCTCAGCAGGGACATGCTCTTCCCCTGCTGGCTGGTGATGCAGTGAGTGCTCCCTCCAGCTCTGACAGCAGAGCATTAAATGGCTTTTAAAACATGAGAAAAGGAAATATGTGCAGACAGAGTGGGGAGGGTGGCATACACTCTGTCTGCACCTGGAGCTTGGGGAATCCCAGTAGTGGGGAGTACATCTTCAGGAACACCAGCAGCTCCACCAAACCAGGATCCAAGCAGATACAGTGGGATGTCACTACATGTCCAGCAATGCTGAACACCCTCTCACTTGGAACACTGATTGGTGGACAGGACAGTTGTTTGCAGGCAACCATGGCCAGATTCAGCCACATTTGGCTGTGGCTTGCCCAGTAGGCCAAGGGGTCAAATAGCAGCAGCCCCACATTCTTGGCAAGATAGGCAGCCACCAAGGCCTGAGTGCTACATGCCTGATAGTGGATTCTGGTGTCTCTGGACACCACAATGGAATCTATGTCCTTGGCCCACATCAGCAGTGCCTATGGTGGATGAGGAGACTGGCTGGTGGATGGCATGCTAGCGTGGGACAGTGGATCTCCCGCTTCCACATCCCCCTGCCTCCACTATTCTGCCTCCCTGACTCTCTTCACCAGCACCTCCGTCCACTGATTCAGGCTTGGCTGCTGCATATGCTGCTCTTCACCCTCAGGTCACACATGGCAGCCAGCACATGGCCCATACTGGACCACAATGGATCAAACCATTTCCTGATGCCCTCCTTTAGCCACCTTACCAATGCTTGGATGTCTGGTGACAACAGCTTGCCCCAGGCAGGAAAACTGATCTTCTGGAAGCTCTCAATTTGGCTCTGAAATGCCCTCACTATGAGGATCACCTGGCTGAGTAGCTTATCACTAGCACTGAGGGTCCAAGTGGCCTTGAGGAAGGGCTTGAGGACCACCAAGATCTGAGAGATGGTATCCCACTCAGTTGTTAAGGGAGCCACTGATCCCAATCTCCCTGAGCAAGGCTATCTCATGGATGGCCTTCTATTACTCCACCAGCCTATCAAGCATCAGGTATGTGGAGTTCCACCAAGTCTCTACATCCTGTATGTTTTTCGCTGTGGGATGTTCATCTCTGCTTGTTTGTTCCACACCATCTTGCCCCTCTTGATGCTCTGGTGGAAGTAGCCTGCCACCTTTCTGCATTTGGAAATGAGCTTGCTGGTGGTGCTGGCACCATCACTGGTAGCCCTATACCCCTCCAAGATGACCTTGAGAATGAGGTAGAACTTGTGTGCCACACAGTGGATGCCAAAAAAGTTGGCATCATGGACTGCTTTGATGGCACTGGTCTCATTGTTGATGACCATGAACCCATGGGTGAGCTCACCCTGCCCAATGAGCCACCCCTGCACCAAGCAGTTCATGGCCCCTCCCCTGCAAAGCAGAGGCAGGCCACCCTGGAGAAGCCAGGGTGGTGAGCACACTGACCTGCTCCTCAGAGGGCACTGGTGCAACCAGTCGGGCCATCAGTAGGCTCTCCTTCAAGCTGAGGTGATGGATGAGTCCTACACAGGAGAAGGGGATTTGGAGCAAGAGGTGGACTTCCCTTTTGGGCACACTCCCACTCATTGAATTGTAACAGTTGGTGAAGCTTTCCACAGCCCCATTGAACACAGCCCATGTTTATGAGGCCCTGTTCAGTGGGATGCAGGAGTGAGGGTACTCTCGATCAGCATTGCATTGCTGCATAAAAGTCAAAGCCTTTCAAGCATAGCGTATGGCTGTGACCGACTTCAGTTATCAGTCCAATCATGCCCCAAAGTCCCTGGCTTTTATGTAGGAGCTTACCTGAATTTTGGCACTCTGGGGGCCAGGCTTTACCTCTTTGTGAGTGCCACTAACAGGGGCACCACTACCACCACTACCAGCTGTTGGAGCAGGAGGGTCCAGCAGGAGGGTTTCCAAGATTGCTACCAAGTGCTGGCAGCTGGATCTGGCATCAAGATGGCTGACAAGTGCTGGAAGCTATGTGGCTGGAGGCTGGAACGTCCCTCAGTGGCCCAGGATGCACATGGCAGGACTGAAGGGACTTGGGACTGTCCCTTCAGTCAAGTCCATGCTCGTGTAGACTTCTGCCAAAAATCTCCTAATGTGCATTAAGTTAATGCACATAAAATGTAGTTGTGCTTATTTGCACATGTAGGCACACCCTATGTGATTGGCCTGCTGACCCATTTAACTGCTTGCATGAAAGATGCTAACAAGGAAGTCCTAGTTACAGGGGAAGCCTGTTTACCTCCACAGCAGAAGCACTCTTATTCCTCCTTTCCATTAGCTGTTGCAGTCACAGAAAAAGTACCCTTTCCCATACAATGATAAATTGAGCTTTCCTTCTAGGTCAGATAAGTAGTCCACTCACAGGCCACTTAAGGAAAGCTATGTTTTAGAACTGGTAAAAATAAACAGAGGACAAAAGCACTACATCCATGAATATCAGTAATGGTTAAATGCATAGTGGAAATACACACAAATGTTAAATTAACACAGATTATACAATGAATACCTATGTATAGCAATGTCCTTTCAATCTGCTCTCCCACTGTCAATGCCTTTTTATATCTTGCTGACTGTAACTAGCTCCCCCAACTATGATCCACCAGGCTGCTTTTCCACTTTTTAATCAGAGCTCTTCTTAAGCCTCACGACTTGTAAAATGAGTCAACATTAATTCCTGGGGATGTAGGTTAGGAAAGCAGCTTTTACTAAAATGTGTTCCTATCGCGAGTCAGAATCTAACTGGAATTCCTTGTCCTTGTTCACCCAAATCCCTGCCTATTATTTGTTAACCTATTCTATCAAATAGTCATTGATTTTGTGGACAGCAGGGACCATCATGATCATCTAGTTTGGCTTGATGCTTAGCACAGGTCAGAGAGTTCTCCCAGTGAGCTGATAGAAATAGTAGCTACTAATTTAATAAAAGATATTAAGTTATTCAGAGCAGTGGCCATATCTGACTATTGATAAAAGATGTCATAAGTTTTGATAATGCTGATCTGTCAGACCTTCAAACTTAGGTATTCCTCTACCTATCTCATTTGACCCTGTAAGCATTCCCAGAGCATATATACCTGTTCTGACTCCACTCAAAACTTTATGAAGGAGACCACATGCAGCAGTCCAGGAGGCTGCCTCTACTTTAAAGAAACCTTATTGAGGGTGCAGGAATGAACAATTCTGATGTGCAGGGAGACTAGAAAGTATGGAAGAAGACCACCTTGGCTTTGCAGGGAACTCTTCAGTGAGGTAAAACAAAAAAAGGGAGCTTATAAGAAGTGGGAACTTGGACAAAAAACTAGAGAAGAGTATAACACTATTGCTCAGGCATGGAAGGATGAAATCAGGAAGGCCAAAGCACAATTGGAGTTGCAGCTAGGAAAGGATGTAAAAAGTAACAAGAGGTTTCATAGTTGGTAAGGTCATAGTATCATAGTATCATAGTAGTTAGAGTCGGAAGGGACCTGGGCAGATCATCTAGTCCGACCCCCTGCCTTGGCAGGAAAGAGCACCGGGGT
>JAGPOW010000304.1:33742627-33761463 GCA_030014935.1 Caiman crocodilus
GCCACCAGGAGAGCCAGCTCCTCCTGCTTACCTCCCATGCTGTGAGCATTTGTATAGAGGCATTTGAGGCTACCCACTGCCACCTCCCCTGCTCCACGTGTTTTCCCCCAAGCTACAACCACCTACTCTCACCCAATTTACCTGGCTCAGCAGCAGAGCATCCTCTCCTCTCCCGGCAGGCCCGTCCCCTGGCAAAGCTAGTTTAAAGCCCGTCGCACGAGATCAGCCAACCTACAAAAAAAGAAACACTTACCTTTAGGTGATAGGTGAAGTCCATCCTCCGCCAGCATGCTCTGCATAGAAAAATGCGGGCTGTGATTGAAGAATCCGAAGCCCACATCATAACACCAACCCCGAAGGCAATGGTTTATGGCTGCAATACATGCCTCATGTCGCCTTCCCCGTTGACTCCCCGGCAGAATGGAAGAAAATGCCACCTGCGCTCCAATTGCTTTGAGCCTTGAAGTCTTCAATTACATCCTATGGCCAGCCTCTCGAAGCGTCGTTGGTCCCCACGTGGACTACCATTAATGGATGGCAATCTGTGGGCCTAACAATCTTTCAGATACACTCCGTGACATCCCAAACTCGTGCTCCAGGGAGGCAGCAGACCTCTCAGCCCAAGGGATCAGGACAGCAGATGGGACCCTCTGTGCCCCTCAGGATGGTGTCCCCAATGACCAGGGCTTGACGCTTGTTCCTCCTTTGGGACCGCTTCTTCTTCTCTGCTTGCGATGATGGTACATGATCATCATCTCGAGGGGGGTGCTTCTCAGCAGTCTCCTCCAGGGTGGCCAGGGCCAGATACCTGTTCCCAAGTGGTACCTCATTATGACTTTTTGTTCTGTGTAATAATAATAATAATAATAATAATATAAAAGACTTAGTCTGCCTGCCTGCCTGTCTGTCTGTCTGTCCATAATGCTTTATTTTCAGTCTGATTGACTGATTGCAAATATAGCAAATATAGCATTCAGACAGGAGGTGGCAGCACAGTGGAGTGCCACCATGATGGTGGGGACACAAGAGATGCAGTGGGAGTAGCTGCCCTGCTCCCTGCATGAAATGGAGGTGGCAGCAGCCGCATAAGGGGTAGTGGGGTTGGGACAGTGGAGGGGGTGAGGCCAGCAGTGCTCCTCTCTCTCCCACACTGCTCCCTCCTGACATGTGGGGGGAAGCAGCAGGCCAGCCTCTGGAGGAGTGGGGGTTAGGGAGAGCGCCCCCCCCAAGTCTGTGGAGGAGGCAGCAGCATCAGTGTGAAGTGGGGGGGATCTGGGCTGCCATGGCAAAGGGTGGATGGGGGAGCGGCCCCAAACCCAAACTGCTGGGGGGAATGGGGTCAGACTAGAAGAGATGGGGGTGTAAACAGGGTCAGACCCAAACTGGGGGGCAGATAAGGAGACCAGGAGTGCAGGGGTGGATGCTAGGCTCTGTCCCCACTGGCCCCCCAGGTGGGGGTTGGGGGAAGCATCCCCGGCCCTGAAGCAGTGGGGGCCAGGGTGGGAGGAGTGAGCATGACCCCAGGCATTTGCCCACAACCACCCCCTCCCCTGCCTTCAGCAGGGGATGAAGCAGACCATTCAGCAGTGCTAAACCTGCGCCTCCCGCCCCCCACGGCAAGGCCAGGCCCCTGACCCTGCAGGCAGCAACAACTAAGCAGATGGGGGGTGGAGCCAGCAGATAGATTGTGGGCAGCCTGGCCCCAGTGCTGAAGCAGTGGGGGAGAGGCGCAGGAAGCCTGTCCCCAGCTGCCTCTGCCCCCCACCCCTAGTCATTCTTGACAGGCAATTATATAATAATAATAATAATGACAGTTTTGTAAAGTTATATTTATTTCCAAGTGACTTGTGTGTTTCACATTTTGTAATATTAATTCAAAACCTGACCCATGCATTGTTGGCTCCTTGAGGAGTGGCCCTATTTTAATCCTTTTAAGAGGAAAGCATAAAGTGCAACCGGTGGCATCTACACATGCTCTTTTCTGCAGAGTTAATTAATTAACTCCACCGCAGGATAATACTGCCTGACACAATTACTATCCTAGTGCAGAATTATTTACTCTACCACAATGTATGTGTACACGTTGGCTAGGGCTGGTTGGGGCATGAGGGTGCTACAGTACAAAGGCTGCTTGCTCCAGCCAGCCCCTCTGTAACACATTGAGCCAAGCAGGAGCAGCTCCAGGATGGCAGGCTGAACCTTCTGACCTCCTACCAGCTGGGGCTGCACTACCTCAGCTCATGTCCTGAGCATATGTGTAAATATTGCTCTCAGGATCAATAAACTCAGGTGCAAACTGTAACAGAGTTTATTCGGGCACACTAATTCACTAATTTCACATGTAGAACTGCTCACAGTATATCAGTCCTGATAATTGTCAGGAGCATACGGGTTCAGACCAGTGTGGCATCTCAAGGGTATCTCAGGAAAGGATGGCAGAACTGGCCATGAGACCATGTGTTGTCTGAAATCAACAGCATCATGCTGAAATATTACTACAGATGCTGGGCAAAAGCAAGTAACGAGATTTTTTTTTTTTTTTCTCTAAATGCTAAAGGAATATTTTGTAGCAGCTGGGCAATTTTGAAACACTTTTTGTTTATACTGTTCTCAAAGTTACTGTGAAAATAAAGATTGTTCTTATACATAATTTTGTTCCTATAAATGAAAGGAAACACCTTGGGTATGATTGACAGAAGAAGGCTGCAAAACACAACCTGCACTCCAGATGCCTGTTAGCACTAGTATAAGCTGGAGCATTCATAAAGGCATAATGCTTTTATCTGCTGGACTGAAGATTTTTGCCCGAATATTTCTATAATGGGCAATCCTCTCCTGAAGATCAGCATCAATTAATCATAGAGGTGTGGGTGTCATACCCAGAAATCTGCTTCTGAAAGAAAATATCACCCTCCTCTCTAATCCCTCTTCCAACTACCCTTCTACTTTGATAGAAATTGAGTTGCCAGTTTAGAAATTAATCGGATCCAAGGCGTTTGATGGAGATCTGCTTCATTTAGTTTTCTGAATGGATCATCACTGCAAAACACAAGTTTTCACACAATCCAACAGCTGGTTACAACTGACTCAAGCTAGACCTTTTCAAGCATGCTGTCCTCCATACCTTTTGACCTCAGACAAATATAAAGATACTAAAAATTAACCCAGGCAAATATTTTTTAGGGTAATATCTTTTAATCAACCAACTATATCACTTGTCCAATATTATCCAAAGAAATTGTTGCCTCTCACATAATTTCTGGACCATCACAGGTACAATCTCAGTCTTATACCATCACAACATAAAAAAAACCAAAACCATTAATATTAGGATAATACAAAATTACTTATTCTATGTTACTCAGTTACTTATAACTAGTGTAGTAACTAAACTAACAACAATTACTTTCTGAGATGCCTTGCATAATTGTATGGACTTAACTCCCTCACTTCTGGAATGTGGAGATAGGACAAGCTGCTTTTCCACATGAAATGTCTGCTGTGAAGATGACCATGTATGCCTCTGGAGTTTATGATGCACCTTGTGACAGACTGTGGTACTATTTATCATATTTATGAGTTAAATGTGTTTATGTTACAACCAGCAAAATGCCCATCATGAATGATGGGGTGGAGGGGGGCCAGGGACAGAAACCAGCAAGGGGGCTTGGCACAAGGCTGCATGGTGGTGGGGTAGCAAGTGGCTATGAGGTGTGACATGGGGAGCAGCCATGGTGCAGAGAGCACTTGATGGCTATGCTGTATTAGGAGAGGCTCTGGCGTGTGATACAGGGTGCGCAGGGGCTGGGGTGTTTCATGGCCACAACATGTGATGTGGGAAGTGCCTGCCGGCTACAGCCATGTAGCATGGGGACCAACCCTGTGGTGTGGTGCAGAGCATGTGGGGGTTGTGGCACATAGGGGAATGCATGGCTGGGGACATGACATGGGGAGTGTCCACATCAAGGGGAGTGTGGAGCTTGGCCATGGGGTGGCACTGGGTGTGCAAGGGGATGTGGTGCACGGATGTATGGTGCAGGGGGTGATTGGCACAGGGAGCAGCCAGAGCATGGGGAGCACCTGCCAACTGCAGCCATTTGGCATGTAGCATGGCCCTGGAGTGTGGCAGAGGGCGCATGGAAGTGTGGCATTCAGGGGAATGTGGTGCACAGCTGCAGGGAGCTGTGCAGGGAGTGGATATTTGGGGAAGGTCCTCACTTCACAGCAGCGTGCTACAGCTGGCGGACACTACCCACAACTGGTGTGGTGCCAGAGAGGTCATTGTGCACTGCTACAGGGTACTATGCAGGGAGTGGGTGAGAGAGTGTGCCCCACCCCGCAGCCATGTGTTGCTGCTGTGTTGTCGCTTCCCCCATGCCTGCTCCTATTAGGGCTGTCTACTGCCCCACTTCCATGCCCACTCCTCTTGGGGCTTCCTGCTGTTGTGCACCATGCCCTCCTGCACAGCCATGCACCACAATCCTATGGCAGCAAACCACACCTCCACACAGCTGTGCCCAGTCCCCTTGAGGCAGCCTGTGGCCACATGCCCTGCCATTGCGTGGTATGCATCCCACGGCTGCAACTGGCAGGTGCTCCCGATGTTGGGCAGTCATAGAGCACAGGGAAGGGTGTGGCATGCAGAGAGTAGATGGGGGCATGCCCCACCCCATGGCCACGTGCTGCAGCCAGTGGGTGATGCCCACATTCCCCTTTCCACTCCCCTTGGGGCTGTTTTAAACCGCATGCCACATCCCCCGATGGCCTGTAACTAGTGGGTGGTGGGGCTGCCCAGCAGCCGCATCCTACAGGCAGCAGGTGCTGCCTGTGCCCCACGTGATCCCTCTCCGTACAGCACCCTGCAGCTGCACACTATGCTCTACCTTCTTCCTGCACACCCTGCCACGCACAGCTTTGCAGGTGCTCCTGGCACAGGGTGGACATGGCACATGGGGGCCATAGCTTGTGGCTCTGTGGGGAAGGACATGGTGTGTGGGGACAGGTTTCCACACAAGGAATGAGCAGGGGGATGTGCCATGCCCTGCAGCTGCATGCAGAAGCTGGTATGTGTTTCCCACTCCTCCCTGTCTGCTGTCCTTGTGGCCCTCTGGAGCTGCTCGCACACCACACCACCACACAGCTGCAGCTAGCTAGTCCTCCCTGTGTGGGTTGGTGTGACTTGCAGCCATGTGGGGGTGGGGCATTGTGCCAGAGGGGGCATTGCATGCTGCGGCAGGGTACCATGTAGGGAGTGGGCGGGGGGGAGTGCCCCGCCCCACAGCCATGTGTTGCTGCTGTGTTGTCTCTTCCCCCATGCCCGCTCCTATTAGGGCTGCCTGCTGTCATGTACCATGCCCCCCTGCACAGCCATGCACCACGCCCCCACAACAGCACATGACACTTCCACACAGCCAGTTCCTCAGTACATCCCATAGTGGGGAGCACAGCCTGGAGTGGGAAGCACAGCAGGGAGCACAGCAAGGAGTTGTCCCCACCTCTGCCTCCATCTGTCTGTCTGGTGTAAGGCTCCGGGAAGCCCATAAGCAGTTGGCCCAGAGCATTATGGACAGACAGGCAGAAATAGTAAGGCTTTTATTATTATATTAAAATAATGATTTCAGCTGTTATGTTATGTTTCAGATTCCCTGGGTGAGTTGGATTGCTTTGAAGCACACTTATGAGGATCTGCCTAACTGCTCACCTAAGGGAAAATGGACCATCCTGCAAGCAACAAATCAATCTGCATATGCCAACAGGCAATGGATTCAAAACCAAGCACTTGAAGATTTAGGGTAATGCTGTCTAAACAGATGGTCTTAAAGGAAGTGGGGGGAGAGAGGGAAGGTAGGAGAAGAGGAGCCTGGGAATCTTGAGAGAACAGTTGGAGCTATTTACCTGACCGTGACTATCTAGGAGTTAATCTAAGTATTGTGGTCCTCTGTATTACTATTGATTAACAAATACTGATTTTGTTTAAAAAGAGCTTCCTGCTTCACTGTGTGCCCTGAATCCCCTTTAAGAGGAAAAGTCTCTCTCCAGCAGCTAGGCCAGAAGAAGGTTTCTGAAGTGGGTATGGATAATAGGGATGAGGAGTGTCAGGGACCAAAAGGCCAGATCTCAGAATCTAAGAAACCAGGGTATCACTCACTCTAGAAGTTATGCCTAGGTCTGGCTCACAGGGTACTCCAGTAGGTTATGTAAGGCTAGAGTCCCAAGCAAGTCTGACCAAATTGAGTTCCCTTTTTGATAAGGCAATGGGCTCTGTGGATGGATGAAGAACAGGACATGTGTTGTACCTTGACTTTAGCTTTCAGTGCTATCTTCCACCAAATTCTCATTTAATTAGCTAAGGAAATAGACACTTGAAAAAGTACTGTAAAGTGAATACATAACTGGTTGGATGATACTCAAAGAGTAGTCATCAATAACTCAAATGTCTAGTAGGGATAAGGTATTATGTGGACTTCCCCAGGAGGCTGGGAGACGAAGGAAAGTGATTATTGTCCTCTTTTCTGCACTGGTGAGATCACATCTGGAGTACTATGTTCAGTTTTGGGCCCCCTACTGCAGAAAGAATATGGACATATTAGTGAGAGTCCAGCGAAGGGCAACAAAAATGGTGAGGAGGCTGGGCAACATGACTTATGAGAAAAGACTGAGGGAACTGGGCTTATTTAGTCTAGGGAAGAGGAGACTGAGATAGGACTTAGCAGCAGCCTTCAACTACCTGAAGTGGCATTTAAAAGAGGATGGAGATAGACTATTCTCAGTGATGGCAGTTAACAGAACAAGAAGAATTGGTTTCAAGTTGTTGCAAGGGAAGTTTAGGTTAGATATTAGGAAGAATATTTTCACTAGGAGAGTAGTAAAATGCTGGACTGGGTGACCCAGAGAGGTGGTAGAAGCTCTGTCATTGGAGGTTTTCAAAACCCAGCTAGACAAACTTTGGCTGGGATGGTCTAGTTGGGAATGGTCCTGCTCTGAGCAGGGGGATGCACTAGATGACCTCCTGAGGAACCTTCCAACCCTAACTTTTTATAATTTAAACCATTAATGATCTGGACAGTGGAATTTGGTATAAACTTAACAAATTTGCATATGACATTGTAAGGAAGCAGGGTCACGCTGCCTGGAGCCGAGTTGTGTCTCTGTTGTAACAGTAGTGTTCTGTTTTTTAACATTTCCTTCCATACCATTGATGGTTAGAGAGGTACCAAACACTTTGAGAGACAAAAAACTTGATTAAAGTCTCAAGAGGTCCGCTTGTCTTTGCAGGGCTCCATGATTCCCATACCCTGCTCTAAACACACCAGATGCTCCAGTCTTGTTGATGTTTGCCTACTAGACAGAGTCTGGTCTTAGTCCTGTGAGCCCCCTAGCTGGAGGTCTCCAGCTAAGTTGGCTGCTTGCTCCATTCTTCCCCACATGGATTCCAGGACAGCCACCTCTCTAATCCTGCCCTTACCTTCATTGTTGAAATGGAGTCACCTCTCTTGGAGGTGTAATCTCATCCACATCTATTCTTCTTTCTAGGGTCCTGAAGCAGTTCTCTTTACAACTTGTCACTGGACCCACTAACAGGGTGGCCTCCTCCATCATTTCACTGGCTCTCCTCATGTAAGTCTGGGGACTGAGGCCTTCCTCCAAGCCTCAGGGTCGGTTCCTCTTCTTGTCTCCTCTTGGTGTCCTATTTATCTGCACCTCCCTCTCCTTTTCTCTGGGCTGACCCCAGATGTTTCCTTGGTGTCTCTTTAAATTCTCTTTGTTCCTCACCATGTCCCCCATGGCAGCATCTGCTTCACAATCTTCTGGACATAGCCGTTTTTCTTTTTCGACACGTTTTTTCTCTTTTCTGTCTGCGGCATCATTTTCCTTCACCCAGCCTCAAACTCTGGCAGCTGGGCTTGCCATAGCAGCCTTTGAACTGCTGCAGCCCCAGCTGGTTCCTTTAATTAGTTGGTTGGGACATGGCATCTTTTCCTCCTCAGCTTGACTCGGTTTCTTCAGAGTCCTCTGGTAAGTTTTGTTTCTTTACTTGACTGTGGCAGGGCGTCTTGGCCACCCTGTCACAGACATCAAGTTGGGTTGAGTTGCTGACATTTCAAAGGGTAGGATCTAAAATGATCTGAAGAAATGGTCCAAAATCAATTCAACAAGAGCAAGTGCCAAGTCATGCACTTGGGATGGAAAAATTGCATGTAGGAATGCACACTGGGAAATGATTGGCTAGGCTGCAGTACTGCAGAGAAGGATTTAGGATTAGGGCTGTGTGAAATTTCACTGGCTGTTTTGATTCAACATTGTTTTGACTCATTTTGAGCTTGAAACAGCAAAATCAAATGGTCAGGTGAAACGTTGCAGCAGTGAGGCTGTTTCAACTCAAAATGAAATTTGAAACAAAACACTGGTCCATCCAAACCTCGAAACTGAAGTCAAAACAGAACAGTGCTGTTTCACAGAGCCCTACTTAGGGTTGCCAACCCTCCAGGATTGCCCTGGAGTCTCCAGGAATTACGTATAAATCTCCAGAAGACTACTAAAAGTCACCCAGGAGATAAATGTTAAACATTTATTAAAATACATTTTAAACATTGAATCCAATTTATACAGTGGCCCAGTGAGTTTTTAAAATGTAATAATAATGCACATTTGCCTTCCTGACATAATTCTGCACACCATAATCTGTAACTGATATACACAAACACATGGGCATTGTGTTGTGCATTGTGGGCACGTTGGTGTTCTGGAAAGATTGAAAAGAGCTGGCAATCCTAGAAGGACCTAGGAGTTACAGTGCCCTATAAACTGAATGAGCCAACAGTGCGACAGGTTTTATTAACATGAATGTCTCTTGCAAGTCAAGAGAAGTGATTCTTCCTTTCTATTCAGCACTGGTGAGGCCTCACCTGAAGTATTGTGTCTAGTTTTGGGTCCCACACTTTGAGAAAGATGTGGACAGCTTGGAAATAATCCAATAGAGACTGATATAGGGATTAATCCTGCCTGAGGCAATGGATTGGACTAAATAAACTATGGAGGTCCCTTCCAGTCTTCCTTCTTGATGATCTCTATGACAAAAATGTTTAAAGATCTGGGAAATATCACTTAGGAAGAAAAGCTTCTTTGTGTGGATAAGAGAAGACTGAAGGAGGATTTCATAATAGTGTTCAAATATTTCAAGGGTGACTGTAAAGTGGATAGTGATAGACTGTTTTCTGTGGTTGCAGGACTAAAATCAGTGGCCTCAACTGCTACAAAGAATAATTTGATTGCATAGGAAGAAGAACTTTCTGACTATGAGAGTGATTAAGCATTGAACAGGGTACTTAGAGAAGCTGAGGAAATTTTCAAGAGCTGATTAGATATACACTTGCCTGGGATGATCCTGCCTTGGATGTGGTGCCAGAATAAATGATGTCATGAGGTCTCTTCCAGCACTATTTTCCTATGACCCTAAGTTCTCCTCTAATGAATCCGTGACACACCTGCAACAATTGTTTTCCACTCTCATGAAATACTAGCAGCTCCAATGGATCTAAACCCTACAGAGTATTGTTTTTATTTATTTGTCTCATAATATATTGGTAAGTCCCCGGTGATACTGACATCAGGGATTCTGCTTTTTATTTGTTTGTTTAACAAAATATCAGCAGGCAACAGCCCATGCTTCATTAGTGATGTTCTATAATTTAACAGTGCTAAATATGGAACAGTGTCTGATTTCAAAGTCTTTTAAATAGGTGTTTTATTATTTGAATACCATTTCTTTGGATTGAAAACAATTAGTACAATCAATTATATGTCTACATCCCATATTTTATTGCATGTCCTAGGGAACTATTTTTTATTATCTGGTATACTGTGCGTAGAAGAAAAAAACAGATTTGATAGCTCTCAAAGCTTTTAGTAAAGTTATCTCAGGGAAGTAAGCATAATAGTCTACGATAAATGCAAGTTTGGTTGGTTTTGGTTTTTTTGTTTTTTTTTTTTGGGGGGGGGGCTCTGCCAACATAAATAAGTATATTCCTACTGTGCTCTAGGGTACCAATTTTTTCCTATACTGTTGATGTGGTTTTCTTTCACTTGATTTGACCTATACTTAACTTCTATTTTTGGAATACGTAACAGTCCTTAATAGAATCCTCAAAATCATTGAGATCTGTATAAAACATCTTTTAGATTTTAGCAAACTATAAATGATTGTTATATACCCTCTAAATGGGTTTTTAGAACACTTTAGGACTTACCATCTTGGTATAATTTAAAACAAATCTAACACAAGAGCTCCTCTTAAACTATACTAAGTGGTCCTCTTAAACTGATAACTGATCTTGGGTATCTGGTGTTCAAAGCACCCTGTACTATAACCATAATTACTATTGACGGATTTCATCCTCAGCAGCAACTCTGATAATTACGAGCTATATCTCACCTTAGACAGGAAAGTACTCCTAGCTTTACATGGATATGACTTAGACATGGACTTTGTTATAGTTCTTTTTTGTCAAATGCTTTAATAACTGTTTTTGTAATGACTTAATTTCTCCCCTGTTACTATTCAGTTTACATATCCTTCATTTATAGTATGCCAACTCTGCAGCCCCAGAAACTGGCACAAGAAGTAATGGGAAGTTTCCACTTTTATATAAAAAATCCATAGGGGTTAGGGTCGCAAGCCAAAGGGTCTAAAGGAGGGAAAGGAACAGGTAAAAGGTAAAGAAACATCAACCTTATGGTAACATACACTCAGCACCTTAATTTCCTTCCCACATCTCTGGAGGTGTCCCCAAACAAGCCTTTAATCTCACTGCATGAACAACAGCCTACAGCTGCCCCTAAATCCAAGTTCAGTTCTTTTAGTCTGCAGTCCTGGCTGACTGAGCCAGTGAGATCTTCAGCTCCTCTGTGTGCTTCTCTGTGTAGAGCTGACCAGGTTCCCCATGCATGCTGCTCTTCCCATTTACTTCAGTCTCAAGCTTCCTTTTGCTTTTCTCCTTTCCCCACAGCCCCTGGGGATTTCAAGGACTTGCAGTCCAAATCAACAGTTCTGCACAATGCCCCCCAGTTCCTCCATTGCAATAGGTTGGTGTTTGATAGGCCTATGTTGCCAGTAGCAAGAAGTGGTTTATGGCAAGTTTTACTTAGATCAGGACTATAAATAAAAATACAAAACTCTTTTTCTCTCTGTCTCTTCACCTCAGGTTGAGTGAGTTTTCCTAGGAGTGCTACCTGTATGATGCACGTTTTCCAATCTATTCCACGCACTATTAAGACCATCTTTATACCATAGAAGACACCCTCAGATATGTTCCCAGTTGTTCTGTCCCCCTGCTTCTCTAATGGCAGCAGTGAAAACAAAGGAATGGTATGTTTTTATTTTAACCCATATACAGATTTTTTTTTGGTATTATTCAAAATTGTATATTTTCCAATGTGTTGTTTACTCATATATTAAGTTTTCATATATTTGCTTTCTGGGAATAGGCTCACTGCTGCAAGCTCTGTCTTTTAGCTGTTTACCTTCTACTGCCTAGATCCTTTCCTTGCATACTAATATCACTTTTTCTAGCATCACATTGTCTTGTGCATTTTTGTCCTACTTAAAATGCCCCATTTTCTTTCAGGCTAATATTCTATTCATTTTCTCCTGCAAGCTTGTCCTTTGCTTCTATGAAGAATTCCTCTGAGCTAATGGTGTTGTCTACAGTCTCTTGTTTATGCCTTGTTCCTACCTTGCCAGCATTTGAAAACTTTTGCTAAATTATATAATCCATTACAGTTTTTGCATTTTGTTAAAACCAATGCTACATTGTCTTGGATTGTGTTATTTTCCACAGCATGTGTAATTCCATATGCTGTTCTCTCCAGTGGCTGACTTCCTTTGATCAACACATTCAAACCGTATGTTAGGGGTTAATTCTGAGTCTTACAGTAATATTTCTGACTATTTTTGTTGCAGATTCCAATCATGACTTGTTTTCATCAGGGATTCAGTTTTCCAACATTACAAAATTACTTCTTCGGCCTCAGATCATCATCAGTTCTTCTACATTTTCAAGAGTAAAAGTATAAGAACTTTCTTTCAGGGTTTTTTTTTTTTTCCCATTAAAATATGCCTTTGCTACATTTCATTTTTGTATTGCCTACATTGTTCTGCCTGAATTGTTCCTCAGATTTGTATACTGTGGTTTCATAGGTAGTTCCTTCTGCCTAAGTTACCTAAAAAAGCATTAAGGAGATCAGATGCCTCACATGCATCTCTTATCAGAAATAAACTATTTTTTGTTGGTGCCCATTGCTTGAAGATATAAAATACAGCTTTTTTTAAACTTTCTTTAGCTTTCTTTTACAGTTCCAGAGAATTTCAATTCTGATAGTGTTTTAAACTGCTTTATTAGTCCACTCCAGGTATTTCTTAATTTGCCCTGTTCCTTATACTGTGTATTGTTCACTAATGACCCAAAACTAAGGAGTCCAACAGACGTCTACTTAATTCCATTTTAAACCAAGATCAGTTCTGTGTCTTAACTGATCCACATTTTGTACTACAAGCCTTTGCATCACATGATGACTGCTTTCTACCTGATCATGCCACAGAGCCTCTTAAAAAGACATTTTCTTATAGATGCCAGTCAGATTTGTAGTAGTAGTTATAGTAGTATTATGATATAAACACCTAGCTTTTCAATAGCTCTTTTCATCAGTGACCCTCAAGGTGTTTTGTAAAGATTTGTATCATTGTTCTGTTTCATACATGGCCCAAACGAGAGGCACAGTGAGATGGAGCAATTTGTCCAATGTCACCCTGCAGGTTGATAACAAAGCAGAGCCCAGGTTTCCCATGTAAAAATTAAGTAACCACCCCATCTATGCTGCTTCAGCAGTAAGTAATTCACCACTATAAGATTTGCACAGCCTGCTTCAGTCTTAGCTCTCCACTGTAACTTGAAGAGTATTCCTTTCCTCTATGGAAATCCTTTCTTGGGAAATCTCTCTGCATGAAGCTCAGCTATTCAGCCATGGCAAGGGGACAGAATTTTGCCCTATGTGATTAAGGTTACAGTATAGCTAGACCAAGACTTCAGTCAGCTCCATTACTGCTGCTGAGCTGACAAATGGGAATAAAAGGAAAGGAAACGTTAGATTTACTCATGACAGTTATGGGTGGCTGAGCTAGGTCTTGATCTCAACTCTCAAAGAATAACTGAATCTGCAGCACTTCCTTTCCTGTTCTACCATTGCTGTGAGTCTCCCTCCATGCACCACCTGGGACTGAGAAATCCTGTTAAATCTATCAAGGGGTTTTAGCAGGTCTGTCAGTCTCTTTTGGGCTGGCAGCTGCCTTCAAATATCATGCACTCTTGAACTTTCTCTGGCTCAAAGGCAAATGCATTTGGCAGAGTACCAGGAAGAGAAATATGCCATACTGGATCAGACCGATTGTCCATTCTGCCTGGTATCATTGGCATACATGTTTGATATGCAGGTGCTTAAGTAAAGGGCAAAGATTCCAGTATTTATTGAACAGTATAAAATGCCTATGGGATATTTGAATTGGAGAGGGATTAATTTATTATTTAGCATAACATTATAATCCGTTGTCCCCTCAATTTCAGGATTTAATATTTCTAGTCTAAATTACTTGCAGTAAAAAACACAACATTTTGTGTCAGGCAGGTGGTGCACACAACTCTGTAGTGATGCATGCCCCACATAACAGGTACCCTGGTCAATTTTAATGGTGTATACAATACATGAAAAGAACAGAGACTGCAAGTCTGCAGCAATACCTTCTCCAAACCAAACAGAACTTGTCCCCGGAAGCAATAATAAAACCAGTCACACAGAATATTATTTCACTGGGTTCTCTCGAATCCTTCATTCATCTTTTGAAACAATATAACCTTTCCAAGTTCTCTTTTTCCATTAAAGTAATCACTTAACTGGGATGAAATGGACTTCTGCAAACTGTTGAAAGTTCCCTTATATTGGAGGCATCTCATGAAAGCAATTTAGCTCCTGGCATTCATTGTTATTTTATAGCTCAGCCCCTACTACTTTTTTGGTTTCTTTCTGTGTTTCTGCCTCTGTTTTCTTATGGATGATGTTGTAAATATGGTACAAGATATAGTAAATATGGAACAAGACCTTTCACAGCATGAATTTGAGATGACTGTGGGTGCATCTGCATGAGAAGCCACATCACCATAACGACAAGCTATGGCAACATAGCTCATTCCTATGGCAACGTAACATCGGCGGGAACAAACTGTGATGCCACCACTATTGCACAGTACAAACAAGCTGCTGCACAGTAGGGTCCAAAATGACCCATGTAGTGCCAGGACTGCTCAGTGCCAGTAGTTACTGAGCAGACATTTAGTACTTGCTTTAGTAAATATCAACTGCACAGTCAGGTGCACGTGTAGATGCACTCTGTATTATTCACAAGAGGCAATACCAGGAATGAGTTACATATAAGCAGTCCCAAGTGGGTACCAATTCAATTATGATACCACATCACATGATCATACATTCTCAACATGCCGTGTATGGTACAGGAAAGAAAGAAAACTATGTTATAAATGTGTTAAAGGGCTTTAAAAAAAACACTAAAAAAAAGGACTTGAAAACTTTTTTCCACCACCTGTAAAGGCCAGGTGCCATAATTACTGCAATAACCTCATGGGGAGAAGGAAATTATAACTAATAAAATATTAGAAACCTCTAAAATGGCTTCAGCAAGGTTTTAATACCAAGTCATAATGACAGTTTTAAAATCCAAAATATGATGAGTTTCTAGGCTTATGTGCAAAGGTTGAACACCCGCTGAGGTAAGAAGTGAATCTCACCTTTTTTAAAGGTCCTTTTCTCACGTCCAGTGACTCATCGTATTCTGGACCTTAAACCTGGAAGCAATACAGGATTTAGCACATTTCATCCTATGCTCTTGGAAAGTATAATGTAGAATCTTCTAAGATTTCACATTTTTGGGGTAAAAAGGGAATTATTTCTCCATACAATATTATTGTACATGCCTGTGTATATGTACATGTAAAAAGTTATCCCTTGGGATAAACATATATTTAAATAGTATTATTTAAAATATTTTCTTAATTATTAAATTCGGACAATTAGACAAGGGCATTGTGATAGATACACAAGATTTGTGTCTTAGGAGATGTGTGTGTGGTGGAGGGAATTGTTCCTCTAAGATGTTTCCAGAAAAACTTGTTGCAATCACATATTGTTTTACAGAACTCATTCTATACAATGCTGATCACTTAGAAATCAGAAAAGAAACAAAGTAGTTTCTGTCAAATTCCTTAGCTATAAGTGATATCTTAACACCATATACAAAGGACACAAGAGTCTAAATCAGCTGTCAATATTCAGCATTAAAAAAAAAAAGGGTCCTCCCCAGCCTTTCAGAGACTCTAACCATCTCCTAAAGACAACTTATTTAAGCAGTCCTAAAGCTGCTTCTATCAAGACTGTCCACTAATGGATTTTGAAATGATCTTGCCAATGGGAGAGATTTACCTTCCTGTAGTAGGTTAGGTTGTAGTTTGAGGAGGCTGAAGATGGAAGGAGAATGGAAGAAAAAAAGTATTAGTTTAATTATTTAATACTTATCTAAACTCATACAGTAAACTCTGTATATAAACCACTGACATCAAATACAAAACCAACCAGACCAAGTATGGAATCAGGCTATAACCACAAATAAGAGGGAACTCAGTAGCTCACAGGAAGGTTCAGTGATCTCACCCATGGGCAGTTAATGAATGTTGGAAGTGGGGTGCAGGTGGTGTGGTTCCTTTTTTTGTGTGTCCTTGTATTTAGCAGAATCTGCAGATTCATTGGAATCTGATGGGGCCATGCCAGCACTTTTGCTATGGCCTCAAACTTGCAACCTCTGGGCTGTCAACCATGTGCCTTAGCACCCTTTTCTCCAATTAAAAAGAAACTAGAAGTTTGACTTATATGCTAGGGGTGCAGGGCTGTATTGTTCTGTTTAAGTTCCAAGCAGAAACAAATATGACTAAATTGAGCAGGGCTAACTGCCAGCACCAGGGTGGGGCAGGCACCTGGTACTGGGGTCGTACAGCTGTTATAGGTCAGTTTGGCCATGCCTAGACATTCTTCCTGTATCCCAGCACATGGAGAACTGTTATGGGTCCTCCAGAAACTCCACCCTGGCCCAAAGTGCCCTTTACTGCCCTTTATGCATTGCCTCTGCCATCTCATATAGCTCTCTGGCTCCACTCTGTTCTCTGTTATTCCCTTCCTCCCTACTGCTTCCCACTCCTCACAGCATGGCCATAGCTGGCCTCTATCACCACCCCTCTGTAATCTGTTCCTGATCTCAATTGATAAAAAGATCAAAGAAGGAGTAAAAAATGAGGATAGCAAATTTTAAGTTAAAACAGCAAAACACAAATATGGGGTGGCTTTAGAGATAAACATATATCTATGCACACACTG
The DNA here is from genome assembly GCA_030014935.1 of Caiman crocodilus. NCBI lineage: Eukaryota > Metazoa > Chordata > Crocodylia > Alligatoridae > Caiman > Caiman crocodilus. Next base: position 33,759,116 of record JAGPOW010000304.1, read on the forward strand.
TCCTTGATCGCACGTTTTGGAACATACTATTACCCCTTTTTCTCCACAAGTGATATTTTACTGTTGTTTCCCACGGAACCAATATATATTCATAAATCAAAGACAACACATATTATATGAAAATACCCAGGTATTTCTTTGATTAGCTACAATACCTTATTTATGTTTTTAGCATAAAAAATATTGAGCCAAACTCTGTTCTATTGTTCTGATGTAAATCCAGAGTAACTCTATTAAAAGAGTGCATTTCACTAACACTACTGTAAATCCACAGGCAAATTTAACCCTTAATGCATTGGTGTAAAAGTCCCCTGTCAGCAGGTTTTCTGAGGGACTAAGTATGATGAACTGCACAGAGGTTTCATAGATTTCATAGCCATTAGGCCTGGAAGGGACTTTGGAAAATCATCGAGTCCAGCCCCCTACCCCAGAGGTAGGAAGTCATCTGGGGTCAGAGGATCCCAACAAAATAAGCATCCAAATGTTTCTTAAAAGAGTCCAGAGTAGGTGCTTGCACCACCTCTAGAGGCAGGCTATTCCAGGCCCTGGGGGCTTGGACAGTAAAAAAGTTTTCCCTTATGTTCTGCCTGAACCAGTCTTGGAGTAGGTTGTGACTGTTTGACCTTGTCATCGCTTGGAGTGCTCTGGTGAACAGGCGCTCCCACAGATAGCGATGTACACCCCTTATATACTTATCAGCAGCCACCAGGTCCTCCCTGAGCCTGTGCTTTTCCAATCTGAAGAGTCCCATGACTCCCAGCCTCTCATCATAGGGCCTGTTCTCTTGCCCTCTGATCATGCGTGTGGCTCTTCTCTGGACTCTCGTCAAGCTTTTCCAGGTTGCTTACTATTTGTGTGATGTGAAACTCAGAATGGGACAGACACTGCAACAGCAAGGATAGGACAGCACTCAGTTTGGTCAAATTGGTATAGAGGTGGGGTGGAGTATCTGAGTCTATCCCAATTCTTCTGCCCTCCCCCACACATGGTATATGGGTGGCATGGGTCATAAAACCAGTAGAGCCTCCCTCTCCATCCACTTTTTGCCTCTAACGATAGATCTGGGTACTCTGGCTGGGCACTGGACTCTGGATTTTTGGTTAAGATAAGACTTTGAAAGTAAATTGGTGAAGCTAAATCAAATCAAGACCTTAGAGTTCATGCTTGAAAATCTATTTTCTTTGTAATAAAAAACCTTTACCACAAAAATGAAAACCAGTTCTGCACCTGATTTAATATATTCTAGTTTCTGTCTGAGCTCTGGGTGGAGGGGGAGCAGGAAGATACCAGCACACATGGTATGGAGGATGAAAGTGATTATAATGCATGATGTAGGAGGAAGAAAATTATGGGGAAATTATCTATAGCAGTGCACTGATAATTACATTGCATAGATTATAAAAGAATAACTGAAAATATATATGTAAATTACGTGAATTTTATATCTGAGTTTTCTACAGTTCTGTAGATTGTAAAAGTTGCTTGAAATTTGTGAATTAAGAACACAGATTAAAGCAAAGTCAATTTATTTTATTTTAAGTGGTTCATGAAGCATAACAGATGCATAAATGATTGGTTTCTGTATGTATAATCCTTACAAAATATACATGTGATGAATTAATGTATTGATGAAAGGAAATGCAATGTGGAACAGTCTACAATTTGGAGAGATAAAGATAAAGTCTAATAATTGCATCTGGAGTTTCACTTTTATTTTTCTGAGTGCCTCTTATTAAACTTTTTGTATAAGTGGAAAGATAATTAAGCCATTCATGTACTTACTAACTGCAGCTTGGAAAATGTGTGATTTCACAATGTTTTGTACACACACATATTCATTTCTACTGTCTTACATCGCTCAAGCTTGATAGCTTTCAGTGAAGCCATTTATTTAATCTACTCTTCAAGACAAATATGCTGCAGAACTGCATTTTTCTTTTTATCTGTTCATTTTCCTTTTAATAGTGATTTTAATGCAGGTATTTTGAAGGAAGTGCATGTCACTCACAGAAAATCATTTGGTGCACCTGGAAGAAATGAAAAGAAGAAATGAATATGCTGATTTTTCTTTATAATTTGTGTTTCAGATAAATGGTTACAGAGTTCAAAAAGGATGCCCAGGTAAAGTCATTTGCACTCTAAGAGCCACAGACCCCTGGCAGATGTTACACTTGTCATGTGATTATACAGTTAATTACATCTTTAAGGCTAGGTACAGACATTCATAAAGCCAGAGGCAGAATCAGTCAAACCTATGCAGGTTTCTGGAAATGTTGTAGATTAAATTGGGAGTAAACAGAACGGATGTTTGCTCTATGATGAGGGGAAGGGGGACAAGCAGACTTCCT
>JAGPOW010000304.1:33761563-33790355 GCA_030014935.1 Caiman crocodilus
AGGTTGGGGGCACTCCTGCGTGCATCCCAGCAGGCCCCACAGGCTCCACCAGCTGCCAGAGACTACTGAGCGCAGTTGAGCATTCAGGGCACCCCTGATTGGCTGCCAGGCATAGACAAGTATACCCCCAACACCCTCCTGTCACCACTGGCTCACCCCCACCACCCAGGCCTAGGCTTCCAGAAGAGCCACACAGTGGGTCACTGGGGCACACCCTCCCCTGCCACTGCCAGCCCGGCAGTTACATCAGTGGAAACCACATAAGTCCACTGAAACCAAGGAAATTATGCTTGAGTGAAGCAGATCCAAGATTAAAATCAGGCCCTGAAAATTACTTTAATCAAACCTACTAAATAAACAACTTATGTCCTCATTTGCCTTCTGCTGCTCAGCTATTTGTTTGCTTGTTTTATCCTTCTATTGCTATCTCATCATATATACAGATACTAAGCCTTTAGGGATAAGAGTGCTGTTTAGTAGCTTGTGTGTTTGCAATGCATAACATGAAACTTTTTTCTCCAAATGCTATTTTAATAGAAAAATATTCTCTCTGACTTGGAGGTTATTTTGTTGTTATCCTCTTATCCATGATCTATGACCCACAGTGTAAGGAACTGTCATATCACCTACTGCAATACTTAAACCCCTTTGCCAGGGATCAGCTGAACACCTGGGATTGCTTGTGTCTCTTATGTTGCAATGGAACAAGAGTTCCAGTTCTGTGAGGGAAACGGTTGGACAGGGGAATATCTAGGAAAGTCATCAGGCATTTAGATTTATGCAAATCCAGAGACCCCAATATATTGCAGAACTGATGCAAACACAGAACAGCTATTATTGTAGGCAATGGTCTGGGCAGTAGCTGTGAGGTTAGTTGAATATTTGAATGCTTTTTTCCCAGCAGTTCTGAACACTAGCCAGAGCCTCAGCAGTGGCACTCTAAATGGAATATATTTTCCCTGCCATGTAGCTCCTTTGGTGGGCCACAGTAGCAAAGCAGTTAGAGTATCTTGCTATATCTCTAGGGGTATAAGTCTTGTTTTGGGCTTATGCTGAAGGCCACCTCTAAATAGCCAACTGTAAATAGGTGCCTGATGATTCAGGTTACAGAATTAAAGACAATTAGATGTGATATTAGCCACAAAGCCCATTGGGAGCTGTTGGCTATAGCAATTACCGTGCATTAACTGTGTTAGCCCAATTGCCCATTTAGCTTAGAGTCCTTGAGCATATTTTTATCACTTTCCTTCGGATTAGTCCTGTTGAAATAAATGGGGACTAGTCTGCAGAGTGAGTTGTTATACAGCTTGAGGTGCTGGACATGGGTTCCTAAAGGGACACTGTTCAAGTAGGCTAGAGCTAGATGCTGATTGGATGTTAGCACTCTAAACCTTCACTCCCAAACTATGGGAAAATATGTCTTGTATTCTCATTACAGAATTCATCCTTTTGTGCTTGGAAATATCTGAAGAAAAATTACTCAGATTTTGTAAAGTTGCCATAAAGTTCATCTAGCATTAACAAACTCTAATAAGAGCTTTTAAACAGGGCATCAAATTCTAACCTGAGACTTGTGGCATGCTTTGGTGATGCATGTGCACAAACCTGTTAGAAGTGTATATGTGTTATGAGGGTAGGTGTTGCTACATTCCTTATCTCATGGAGGAGAATCAGATATCCATCCACCCAAAAGAGGCTTGATGAAGAATGCCTTTATCTCAACCATATAGTTTGTCCAGTAAAAGATATCACCCCCCCAAATCCTTGCGTTTTGCATAATTCAAGGACCATTATGCTATAACAACACTACCTGAATAGAAAAGATTCTTATATAGAGAGTAAAATGTGCTATAAGTCCAATGAAAAATGCTTTGTATAGGCTGACCCAGAATACGGCCTTCTGTCAAGCTTATGGAAATACCTGTTCTTCTAGTCTTGGAGTTTGGTATTTGTAACATTTCTGCATTCTTTCATGCAGAATGGTTCTGAGGTATGTGCTTCTAAGTGGATAATCTAGCAAGTTTAAAAGGATACTTTGTTAAATATTTTCACCACCATGCGTCAACTTCAGATGATAAAATCTGAGCGATATGATGAAATACTTCATAGTACAACTAAGAATAGGTATTGGAACTAGAGATAGCTTGAGCTTATAGTAGGGCACTCAGCTTGATGTTTCATATAAATGTAAATAACTATTCATTTGTCACACAGCCCCCAAGTAGAATAGTCACCAGACTCCTGTGTTAGGAACCCATTAAACTAAGCTTCCCCTATTACTCTCAAGGGGCATATCTTCTTACCCATTCATGAAAATGGGATCTCATGGTTCAGCTGCTTTAGGCTTCCAGGACCACAGCTGACCCCTCTAGAAACTTAAATATATCCTTTTGTGGCTTCTAGGCATTCTGAATTTATTGTTCACCTCACTGGAAATAAACACATGGGCTTTGGAAGGATTTCTCTAACCAGTCACTGAAAAGATTCCTCTAGAAATGTCTGGACAGAACAAGGAATGCCTACTTGCATTCCCCTGCCTCTTTTTTCTTTTTCTTTTCAGTCTAATGTGTTGTTTGCACTCTGCTCAGAGTGTTCCTTGGAGTCCAAACCCCTCTACTATAGCTCATACATCTCCTTCAAATCATGACATCTCACTCCTCCAGTCAACTTTCTGTTCTTGGTCTTCTCTTCCTTTCTGAAACGGCTTCCAAGACCCTTTCTTTTATAACCTATGTCTTCTTTTGTTGGGTGACCCTTGGAGCAGATGATTAAATCCCTACCAGATGATCTGTTGCTTACTTACCACCCCCTATGTTTCAGACTAGGGAAAATAAATAGCCTAGAGGTGTAGCCATTTATTTGTTGTAGGCTGCTCTATTTAAACAAATAGTAATCAAAACCTAATGACCCTGTATTTCTAGTTCTGTGCTGCATGAAATAATTCCTCATGGTACTTCCTGTGGGTTTTCTTTCAATATGAAGGCAAAAGAGAGCAGAGAAGGCAACTAAGCCCTGCATTCAAAATGCAGTTTGTAGTTTGATGCAGGCATACAGAGAGAGGATCCCCAGTATCAAACGGAATTCATAAACTACATAGATTCTCCAAATCATCACATTATTATATCAACAAGCACAGACAGCATGTTTTATAAAGAGAGGCTTATTAGTCTACATATATTCAGTTCCCTACCTAGATCCTGTGGCACTGAGCACAGTATAGAAAATCAGCTTAACAAAGAGGAGATAAGATAATATTGAGGGAGGGGGGAGGCAGGGAAAGAGAAAGAATGTCCCAGATAAGGAGTAATTGTAAAAAAGAACAAAAAAAAAAAAACCACCAGAGGAGGAATATGTAAACTACATTTCCTTACCTTGGACACCAGTAAGACCCATGTATCTATACAATTGATTAACTGAAGTTTTGTCAGTGTTCAAGCAAAAATTATATATAATAGGAAACAGTGACCCCTTTAATTGTCCAGCAAGGTGCAGATGTCCTCCCTACTCAAGGTATCGGAGTCCCTGAGTGCCTTCAGCAATTAGCATGTACATGCTATGATTTGGAGCCACAGATTATCCAGACAAATACTGATTAGAGCCTGAAAAAATAGCAGGCTTTGTGGTTTTGAATGCTGAATGTGAGTTAAAAGCCCTAAGACTGTAAATGGCAAAATTTCAGCAGGAAAGTGGAAAGCTTGGAAAGCACACTCCAATCAACACCTAACAACATGGAGTGATCTAATGATATCCTTTCTATCAAACAATAAGTGTAGCAAAGAAATGCTTTCAAAACCACAGATTGACAATGGATTGGCCTAATCAGCTCAGTACATTGAAGGTACCTTTGGAAGATGCAGCTAATAACATATACAGGAGTAAAGAGGCTTTTTTATACAAACTACTGTACAAGCAAGTGCAAGGGCTTAGAGTAAACTGTTACAGAGCTGTGAACTGCGGGTTCCATTTATCATGGTTTCCAGCACAGTCATTCGTAATATTCATGGCTGAGGATGACCATTCTTTTCTCTCTTTCCAGCTACAATTCAGCACTGCTTCTCTTAAGGCACTTGCATCCTGCAGCTTTCTGAAGCTACGTGATGAGAAACAATCATCATGTAAAGCAAGCTAAAGAACAACCTGTTCACTACATAAAGGAAAAGGGGCAAAGAAGTCAAATGGTGGAGTGCATGTCCGTCACAGTGCAATGGGTACCATTCCAGCCTGGCAGCTCTACCAAGCTCTGTTAAATCAAGTACCAGTGGGAAATGCACAGCACTGCACATTACAGGCTTTGAATAAGATTATATTGTGCTCAATCTGCTGTAGAAATGCTCTTTTCATTTTGAATGCCACGTACATCCCAAGTGTCAAATTATCAGCCGGTTGAAACTGGCACAGATTCATTTACTTCACATTCACTGTGAAGTGATGACAATTTATGCTAGTTGAGGATCTGGCCCTGTGAGAGGTGGTCATCCCAGGGCCAAGACCTTACAACAGCCTGCCCACTTGTCTAAGTAGGACAGTCCGCCCAGACGTGCCTGCCATGACGTGCTGATTTTAAAAACTTGTGTTCTAAATAGGAGGCTTCCATTATAATTCCCCAATGCCAGGAGGCGCAATGTATGGCTCCACACTGTCCCTACGGTGGCCCATGCCTCGCAGCTGGCATCCAGAATCTAATTGTATTCCCAGCCTAAAGCCAGACCAACTTAGTCCTCTGTCAGGTATCTCACATGCTGCTCTCTTCTGAGCCTCACTCATACCACCCCTCTTTCATCAGGCCTCTTTCATGATGCTCCATACTGGGCCTCCTTCACTCTGCCCTGATCCTCTGAGTGGCTCCCATAGGCAATCAGGCTTATCAGGTTCACTCCTTGACTGGCCGACATGCAGCCTTTTGGGCCTCTCCCTTGAACCTCATCTGGGTAGTGACCAGCCAGTTCACCAGACATTGGACTAATTTCACCCTAGCTCCTCAGTGGGTACTTCTAGAAATCCAAAACACACTCTTGTGGGGGTTGGCCCGTGTGCTGCCCTTCTGGACATCCTTCAGCCCTACTCAGCACACCCCCTGATGTAGCCCTTCAGGTTGGCTTTCAGCTCTACTCTGCATCTTGTAGACACACAACACTTTCGTTCATAAAGACACTCCCTACTTTGTGCAGGCCCACCAAATATCTTACTGCCCTTCTATAGAGCCACTCTCCTGCCCTCTTCCTCTGGCCTATCTGAGATTTTACATCCCCTTGGGCTCAGGTGTCCATGGACATACCTGGCCTCACTACCTGCTGCTGGACCTCCTGGGCTCTTGCACCCCCTAGGGCTCAAGTGTCCAGAGACATGCTTGGCCCTCTTACCCACAATGTTGTTGGGGCTAAGGATATTAAAACATCTCACTCATCTTTCACTGGAGAGTCCTGGCATTTGAATGACACTGTCCTGCCATAGGCAGTCCCTCCAGACCTCCCTACCCCAGCAGGCTGCAGTTTCAAGTTATGCCCAGGACCAGGAGCCTCCTGCCATCCCCATAGCTCCTGCCCTTACCTCCAAAATGTGAACAGCAGCTCATCTGGATGATATTGCTCACTCATCTGCAAGCAGCAAACTGCTGCCTCTGCCTGCTGTTGACACTGGATTTTGGGAACCCAGCCCTTATACCTTCGTTCCAGGTGGGTACAACCCTCATACTGACCACAACATCTGCCAGCTGATAATAGAAGAATTTATTGATACAGAGTAATAACAAAAAAGCCACAATACAAACCATCAAACAATTCTATATCTCCCAATCTAAGGCTCTCATCAGAGTCAAGGTACATCTGGCCAGGATGCAGGCTCCAGTCTAAGGCTTTTTCTCTTAAGTGTCAGCAGTCTGGAGGTGGGATGCCAAGACCCACAGGTCTCCTTCAGTGGGGTGCATGACATAGACTGCTGGTACGCCTTCAGTTCATTGTGGCCTCAGGGACCCTTCCCAGGGGATGGGGTTGGGGACCGCTCTCAGGGAGAAGAAGGAGGAGGAATAGGGAGGGATGAGACAAAGGAAGGGCTCTCAAGTTACTCTCAAGTCTCTGCTTTTGTATTATCCTTCCTCCTTGATGACTCCTGATGACTTCATCCATGGCTATCTCTGGTTGGTTGTCTCTTTGTTATCACACATTCACATAGCATTCTGGGCCTTCTCCTAATTTGGTCTGTTTCCCCAAAACCGGGACTCAGGCCCTGCCACTGCTCTATGGCCTTGTTGCTGGTGTCACTTATCTTGTGTTATAGGACAGTATGATACATACTTCTTTTGTTCCCAGGCTGCTTTCTAAACTGTGTCCTTGTTGTGTTAAACAACCTGTCTGCCTTGAAGGCTGTAATCTCATGTTATAGCATGCCTCCCTTGATTCTCAGGCTGTGTCCATCTGTTGGACTTGATGTGCTAAACAGCTTGTCTGCTTTCAGGGCCATGAGAAGCTGTGTGTATCTCCCAAGTTCTTTAGAAATCCATTTAACTACTGCTGCCTATAAAAAGCCTTTAAATACCATTTCTAAGCCAACACCATTTGCCTAATTTTGAAAATGGCCACCAGCTGCTTGCTTCAGCCCTTAAAGTGACAGAAGCCAAAAGTACACTGCCACAGATCTCTATCCCTAAGCCGTGCCAGACAATATCCTGTCATTGTACTGTGATCTGTGCAGCAAAGAGCCATGTGGAAATGAACTAATGCAGAGTGAGGCTGCTTTTCTGTTGAGCAACCTCTCTGCTTGGAAAAAAAATTGACATGTCATCACCTGTACTGGCTTCCTTGTCTTTAGGTGCAATTTTCATCCATGTATCCTTAAATGGTTTAGGTCCTGAATTAATCAGAGATCATCTTTGATGCTCTCCAGGAGTGGGTTGGAAGGTATTTTGAGTATAAGGTCCTCAGACCTAGGAATTATTTGCCCTACTGGTCTTTTATAATCCAAAATTGTTGACCATAATTTCATAGGCTGAATTGGTAATAGTGCAGGTGATAGCATCCATACCTGAGGAAATTTGTCCCCTGCCATTGAGTTTGTTTGGGTTGTTGGCAATGATCACACAGGAAGTCTGTGGCTGTTATATATATATATGATCTGGATACCACTAATGGCTGAGCATCTGAGCTGTGTGTCAGAGTTTGAACTGAATCTGCAGGTACACAAAAAGCTTTCAGTCAAACATGCAGGAGATTTATCTTCATGTTTACTTCTAACATCAAAATAAACAAAATGGTTTCAAAGGAAATCAGTGGCAACCTATCTTGGATCATGCAACCAGTACAGAAATGTCACCCTGATAATTTTTATTCTTCCTCCTGTACTTGTGGGTTATTCTGGAAGACACACATAAGCACTTACAGAAAATATCATCTTATTTGGTAATATTCTGCTTTTATCCCATGATATACACTCATTACTTCATGAAACAAAATACTATATAGAAAGAAGTGAAGTGAAGAAACAAAAGGTTAAGCAGCAGCAAAGACAAAGATAAATAGTTTATCCACCGCCTATGCTCTGAGTATATGAGTGAGCTGGACCTTTTTCATGCCCTAGTGTTAATCAGAATACCTAACTATGTTTGGTCTCCCACTGCTGAAGCACTATTTCCATAATGAAAACCATCATTCCAGATGTGTGGGAAGAACCCTTTGCTATTTTTTTTTTTAAAAAGGCAATACAAAATTGGTTAAATTCAGTCTGTAAAATGTGGACACTGCATATCCAATCTGCCTGTTCTGGAGTTCTAAAGAAGGGAGTTATTTATTAGTGATAGTTTTCATGGAATCAAGGCTTGTCAAATATTTACAATTTGAAATGTCCCATGATTGTGGTATTGGCTACAATCACTCAAATCAGTTTCTAAGGATTTTCACAGGAATTGAGCTCATTTAGATTCAACATTCATAAACAACATGGTGATAGAAAAATATAGTCTGTGAACCCCATTGATCAAGGAGATCAAAGAGAATGCAAATGAATCTGAAAAAGGCTTGCTAAGAAAATCTTCAGTGATGTGATTAAGAAAAGGAAGGAAACAAGAGTGCCTGAAGCTTCAGTTCTAGCTAGGTGGCCCTTTATACTAGACTGGCTGAGTCTTATTTTTATTTTTTTTCCCTTCTAGTGTTTGGAATCGTCAGCTAGATATTTGTTTTCTGTAATTAGCATATGCCTATATCTATTTGTTGTCTTTTACTTTGGAAGAATTTAACTGCAGAGAGCTGCCTTTGAGAACTGAAACCAAACTATGGTAGACCACCCACGGCTACTTAAAATACTGACACCAATTGCCAAACAGAATGTAATGAATTAATGAAGCTTACTAGATTTCTGTATGTCTCCTGTCATTTTTATTATAATGAATGGGACCCAAATTTATGTTTATAGAGGGAAAGGCATGCCAAGAAAATGTATGCTTTTATTCATTTTGTATTTTATAGGTAGTCTTGCCCATATCTTAGATGACAAATAACTGTGCCCTTTTTAATAGTGTGAGGATATCTCATGCATTATTTTAATATATCTACCAATAACATCTTTGTAGTATCTAGATAGGCATAGCATAATGAGCTCTCACTTCTGACTGAGATTTCTATTTCCAGTGTGCAGCTGATGAAATGTTCCTCAGATCCTAAATTTAGCAAATATGGAGCTGAATTCTTTACAATCAGTTTCTAGTGTTTAATGGTAAATATCACAGAGGGCATCTTCAGTTATGTTTTAAGGGATCACAAACACTTTATGAATTCTGTCACCTTCTGTAGAAAAAACATCTTCTCTGCTACCATAGCTCACTATATGCCCAGATAACAAATGGATAGGGGATATAGGTGGGACTAGGAACTGACTCCTAATTTTCTGCCTGTCATCACAAAAACTTGTGGGGGGAATTTAAGTTACATTAATGGGAATTACCCTTGAACTCCAAGACTGTGTTCTGCACACCAGTTTCCAGGGACCTAAGAGTCTGGCTACTTGTACCTGACATCTTCATTTCCACTGGTGAACTTGCAGAGGAGCTAAAAGAAGCCCTAAGATTTGTAAAGAAAAATAAAACAAGCCAGAGTTTAACCTCAGACTATTATGCAATTTATGTATACTGCTTTCCCTAAATATACATTTAAATAAAAACTTGTCCTCTCAACGTGTCTCAGAAGGAAACATAAGCCATCCCATGACTCTTCCATCCATATAGTTTACTTCAATCTACATTACTATGTCAAGGGGCTGGGGAAGAGGAGAGAAAGGAAGGGAAGGGGCTACTGCTCACATACTATGAAGAAAGATAAAGACAGATATGTATAAAATCTGTTTGTGTGTGCATATTTAGCATTTTTCTTAATTGATAATTGTAGTATCAAATTCAGTTTGAGTATGATACTGGGCTGGGGCTCTACCTTGCTCCTGACCCACTGTTAAATTCATAGATAGATGGGACTGTGGTCTGGCCCAGAACAGCACATATATTCTTAAATTCTTATATTCTCCAAACCCTGCCTACAGCTAGCAAGTAATTTTTTTGTTTCTCCTGCTACCTTTTGTTTGCTTTTTCTATTGTAAATCTAATAATATTGTAACTCAGAGCCCTACCACAATGGGGCTCTGAACTTTGCTGGGATTTCAGAATTAGGCCATATATTTAACGGGTAAGCCACGGTTTAAAGTGAGTCCCAAGGGAGGTGGTGCTCTCCCCTACCCTGGGGGTCTTCAGGAGGAGGTTAGATAGGCATCTAGCTGGGGTCATCTAGACCCAGCACTCTTTCCTGCCTTTGCAGGAGGTCAGGCTTAATGATTTATTGAGGTCCCTTCCGACCCTAGCATCTATGAATCTATGAATCTACAACCCCAGTGAAAGACAAACTCCATGGTCCAAAAGCTTCAAAAAACTTTCCTGAGTTAACTTTGCTTTGGTACAACAGAATTGATAAGTTCTGTAGAACTGAACTCCGATTCCCCTTATTTTAGAAGTTAGATGATACATAGGAAGAGTTTCAGGCCCCTCAATGTAGGGGGAAATCATTAATGCTCATTTAAATATAGCTGGAAAGGTAGGACTGTGTTTTGTACAATTTTAAACATGAGAGTGCTTTTTTAAGCATTTTTTTCTTTGAGTTCATGGAAACTCTTTTTTTTATTAACTATAGTGGTGGGTTTATTATGATATATTTTATTGCAGACTCAAAAATAAAATCAGCTATATTTACCACAACTAAAACAACAAATTGATGCAGTATGCCATCTAATGACCAGGGCAGGTTTATTGTTAGATAGCATAGGATTTTACTAGGACAACCTATGGTGTTTGCTTTTAGTCTCCAAGCTTTCAACAATACATTTACTCCCATGTACAAGAGATATAAAGCTTGGACGATTCACCCTGCGGTTTTGGCATCCTAGAACATCCACTAGGCAATCTCAGATGCTATATTTCTGGATCCATCTTGATCCTCTACCTTGCTTGAAAATGATTGAACCCTCATGGACACATAAATGGAATGAAGCTTTTGCCAATTTAAGAAGTCTTTATACAAACTGTGTGAAGGAGAAAGAGCTGAGGATTCTTCCTCTCCCGCGGCACATGCATATAAGGGGAAGCCAAAATCTAACCCTGTTTTTTTAAGAAGTTATCATTTATGTTAATATCTTGTAATGTCATTCTTAAAATTGTCATATTACAATGCACATTTTGCAAACAGGATTATAGATTTCTTACACATTATTCTAATGTATTCTTAGATAATACTCTGAAGCATTATTGTCTTTAGCTTTGATTAGGGTCATCTGGCTTTAATTTACCACTAACTTCAGTATAGTTCTATTTTAAAATTGTAAGATCTGGCATGTATGGGATGAGTGTATAGCAAAATATCATCTATTTGAGGAAGAGGTGCTCAACTCTTAGAAAACTATTCCTTATATACCTTAGCAGTGGCCACTGAACCGAAGTTAACATCCTTCATTGGAATACTCACCCTGTAAACACTGAATAAACGTTTAAAGAATTATTGATTGGCTGTTGTATACTGGATTGGATAACCTTGCATCAGTGACAGATGCTTTATTTTACTTGTTAGCCTATGAGTCAAAATGTACCACTATTGCTTTGGCTCAACAGGAAGCTAATCTTCAAAAGTACTGAGCATCCACAACCACTACTAATTACAATGGGCAGCATGAATGCTCCATATATCTGGATGTCAAGTTCTGATTTCAGGCTTTTTTATATGGTGTGAAAAACTCCCATGGGAAAAGTCTGCTACTAAGAAAATATTTGTACCTTTAAAATTAGACTGGATATGACATAAAGCAATACAGTTATTTTAGACAAATGTTTGATTGGGTTCCTCATTTTGTTTCAAGGCTGTTTTGAAAGCCTTCATTTAATTCAACTTTGCTGTTTTGAGTTCAGAATGAGTTGAAACTGTGTCAGAACAAAAAAGCCAGAGAAGCTTCACACAGCCCTAATAGGTGGTACTAGCAGCACTTTCCATGATACGTAGATATACATTAGAACAAAGGGATGAACTAAGAGGTCAGTTATCGTCCCTTTTTTTAATTTTATGAGCCAATAAAAGGAAAGTATTCTAATTATTAGCTTGAATGTTTTATTTTCTATTTTGTAATTTCTCTCAAGTGAGCAGGGATGTAGCACTGTCACTACTGCAACATGGTAAGAATTTCCATAGAAAAATATCTAGTAAGTTCCATACCAATTTTTTCTCCTCCTTTTTCTCCTGGTTCTGAAGGTTACTGATGCTTTGTCTGAGACCTGGAAAGGTCATCAGAAACCTGTGGATCTTATACATGCCAGTCATGAGAGAGTCTAACAGGGTTCACTGGTACGGCAGTTCGTATGTAGTAATAGCAGTTGAGGACCTATTTGAGAAGACTTCAATGAGGATGCACAACAAATAATGTCAGGTCCCATATAACAACATATGGGTTAATCCTAAAGCTTTACAACTTCTAAGAACAATGGCTAAATTATGAGTTTAAATGATCACCCTATTCTTTTCCAACTCCAGCTCCATTGTTTGTTTGTTTTTTTTACCAACAAAATAGACACTGAATATGCTAAAATGTTCCCTGACTTACATCCAACTTTCGTACATATCATTATTACTATATAGATGTACAGAAGCAGTAGTGTAGGGAGATTCCTGAGTGCTCAGGGTTGAGGGTAATGGGTAATAGGAAGAAGCAGTGTTGAGATATGCCTACAGTAGATGTGGGGTGGAGAGCAGCATTCTGCTTATTCCTGTCTCCTTCCCCTAAAGGCCACTGATTGGTGCAGTGCTGTGCTTCCCAGATCCTATGACCAGGTAGGGGCAGCCCAGAACTTCTCCTGCTGTGGCAAAGACTCTTAATGGGGAACATCCTGGTGCAAGCTCATAGCCATTGCCTGGAGTGGGTGTCTCAATTGTAGTTACAATACTACACCAGGTATGTACCATGTATGTACCATTTCAAAGGATTTAAAGTTCTCTTGCTGAGAAAGAGGATTATATGTATGCTACTTTCTTCAATCCTTTTTTAAAATAACTCATTTTTGCAACAGAACTTCTAGGTCATTGTTTTTTTCTGAATTGAAATAGGTTTTCAAAATTGGGTCAGATTTTGCTCCCAGAAATATCAGAATATTAATTTATCTTATTTTTAAAATTCTATAACTGATCCTATTATATAACTGTTTGAGTTGGTCTAATAAAAGATATCAGATTTACCCAAAGAACCTTGACTGCCTAAGTCCTTAGACCAACACAGCTACAACCTATACCCCTGATAACTGGTCCTTGATTCTTTAAATCCAGAATAATTTAACCACCTTCAATGAAGATATTGTGGATTTACATGAGCATAGCTGACAGTAGAATTACTTGTTTCTTTTCTTATATACATTATATTAGTGATTTACTTCTAATTAAATTCAGATATTACTTTGACTTCTGGCTCCTTGCAAGAGCTGTCTATTCTGGGGCCATGCATAAAGCCTCCTAATAAACAATTTACTGCACATTCAGAACAAGTTTCCTTTTTTTGAACTGTTTTCTTGGAAAACAACAACATTTCTGCCTCATTTTCTTCTGTCTACCTTCCTTGGATGAGTCATAATCTGTGTCTTGAATTTCTTAAATGACTTAGTGGTCAAGTATATCATTGACAAATAATTCTTATAAAAGATTGTTTTTGGGGTGGTGGGATAGTTCAGGTGGAATGGTCAAAAAGAAATGTATTGAGTCCATCTCTAAGGCAATAGTTTAAATCTATTTTAGGTTGGAGTGACAGTGTACACTTTCTAATTGTTTTCAGTAGTTTCTGTCTATCTCTTAGGGGTTTTTTAACATTTAAAAAATAATGTGTGTCATTTATTGTCAATCATAATGTCAGTGAACAGGTAAAGTATTCAACAAATCATTTTAGTCATGATGATCAAACACCTTTTATCACTCGCTACCCATGTAGCTTTGAAAATAGGGCCATTTGTACTCCTGTAGCCAATGCTGTACATATTCTGTGGACTAAGATAGGGTTTCAGTCTCCAGTTTGGCATCTTCACCAAACAATACTTTTTTTAGTTTTAATTAAAATATTACAGGTCAACAAAATACTAGCTACTGTACAGAAAGGAGAAATCCAAGTGTTAGTTATGGAGATTTTACTGAGATTTCTGAAGAAATGTTCACTTCTCAGAAACATGCCTTTGTTAGTTTTTCATGATTTGAGTGTAGGTTTCATACTGTTCAGAAAAGAACAAGTGTAGGCAGGTGCTTTGCACTTTTCTCTACATGGCTCTGTAAATTCTGAAACCATGCTTTTAAGCTTCTTTTAATAATACTGGATGACAATATATGGTAGTTTTGTGAATACCTGGCACTTAATTGAAGCCATATGATTTTTTCACTTAGACTTTAAATTAGTTCCATCCAGTCTCCTTGAGGTGAAAGTCCTTATGTCATGCCACCCACATAAACTGTGATTTGCAGTCTATTAGGAGTCACAACCACCTAAGTAGATCAACATTTTTCACTCACTAAATTGTAGAAGAACTTATCCTCATGTTATATTTCTTCTCTCAAAAGAGGTATGAACCTGACTGCAAAAGTTTTTAGCTTTATTTTCTAGTCTGAGATTTTTACTCTGTTACTAGCAGATATTACAGGAAGGGTCCACAATATTTAGTGCCCTGATATTTTCTATCAGGGGTGCTCAACTCCTGGCTTATTGGCCAAATCCAGCCTGCAGAACTATGTAATCTGTCCTGTGGGGCTCCCCACAGATCCAGAAATATAGTGGTGGGGAACAGTGACAATTAACACTACCATCACTCCCCTGCTGCCAAATTTAGAAACCCCATGCAGCTGGTTCAGGACACAGTCAAACAGGCTTTGTCTGGAAGGATCAGGCCCATTCCCTTACAGCTGGATCAGGCCAACATCCAACACAGCTGGAATGGGACTGGCCCCAGCTGGACATTTCCTGTATGGCTGCATGGGACCCCAGGCCTGCATCAGGCCCAGATAGGCTGGTTCCATATGGCTGTATTAGGCCCAGGTGAGCCAGAACTGCATGCCACATTAGGCCCATGGACAGGATCCAGCCTGTAGACTAAACTAACGCTGCTCATCCTACTTTTGGGCTGAGAAGGTTGGCCACCATTATTCTAAACAGAATATAAAACCTTGCAATTAGTTCAGGACCGAATTAGATGCTTGTATAGTCTACCGATATCTCGCTACCTGCCTTTAAGTCAATAGTAATAATAATTGACAGACGTTCACCTAGTTTCAGTTTTGACCTGAGGTTCTTCAAGAGCACTTAATCTCTACCATATAAAATAGAATCATAGAATCAAAGAAAATAAAGGTTGGAAAGGAATCCAGGAGGTCATTTAGTCCAACCCCCTGCTCAAAGCAGGACCATCCCCAATTAGACCATTTCAGCCATAGCTTTGTCTAACTGGGTTTTAAAAATCTTAATGATGGAGATTATACAACCTCACTGGGTAACCTGTTCCTGTTCCTAATATCTAACCTGGACTTTCCTGGCTGCAGCTTGAGACCATTTCTCCTTGTTTTGTCATCTGCCACCAGTGAGAAGAGTCTAGCTCCATCCTCTTTGGAATCACCCTTCAGGTAGTTTAAGGCTGCTATTAAATCCCCTTTCGAGTCTTCTCTTTTCTAGGCTAACTAAGCCCAGTTCTCTCAGCCTCTACTCATAATTCATGTGCCCCAGCCCCCTAACCATTTTTGTTGCTCTCTACTGGACTTTCTCTAATTTGTCCACATCCTTTCTTGGGAGGGGTGAGAAAGGGAGGGCTAAAAATGAACACAGTATTCCAGATGTGGCCTCACTAGTGCCTAACGTAAGGGAAGAATCACTTCCCTCAATCTGGTGGCAACAGTCCTACTAATGCAGCCCAATATGCCTTAGCATTCTTCACAACAAAGACACACTTGGCTATTATTCAACTTACTATCCACTATAACCTCCAGGTCCTTTTCTCCAGAGCTGCTGCTTAGCCAGTCAGTCCCCAACCTGTACCGGTGCACAGGAATGTTCCATCCTATGTACAGGACTTTGTACTTGTCCTTATTGAACCTTGTGACATTTCTTGTAGTTTAGTCCTCCAATTTGTTGAGGTCTCTCTGAATTCTAGCCCTACCTTCCAGTATATTTACTACTCTTCCCTGCTTGGTATTGTCTGCAAACTTGCTGAGGGTGCACACCATCCTGTCTTTCAGGTCATTGATGAAGATACTGAAAAAAACTGAGTCTAGAACTGACCCTTGTATAACAAGAAGCCCCTTCTTGCAGAGACCTAGCACACCCATTGCATGGCAAGGCTCGGAGCAAGCCAGAAAGCTGAAATGGCTGAAATGGCTGAAATGGCTTTCTGTAGGAGAAACCTACAAACTACATCTACATGTCAATTGAGCTAAGTGTCACAAAAGGAAACAAGATAACTAAAATATCTACTTAAAAGCAAAACCTGTAAGAGACAAGAAAAGCCAAGGTGCACTGAAAACATAACTGCAAGCATATGCTGGTGAACACATTCCCCCTTTGACTAAAACCTATTTTCCAAAGAAAACTTCCTATATCTGTCTAATGTTTATAATAAATCAGTCTACTGAATCTAACATAACTCACTTATTGTCCCCAGTGGCCATTAATCATTGCTACCTCACATTTGCATTTATTGATTAAGATATATTTCTTTTATATTTCATCTGTCTCATCTTTACCCTGACATTCTGTATTTTGTGTTTAATACCTTTTAACTTTTAACTTTTAACATATGTATTTTCCTTTAATTTAAAGTCATACCTTGTATTACTAGAATTATTATTATAATAATACATTGGAATTATAATCATTGGAATTGTATTGCTGTATTGGGCTGGTCCTCCAGAGAGAATGTGAGTATGTATGAATCAGTAGATAATTGAATGACAAAGCAAGAGCCTCTGGCTGTTAATTGACAACAGCCTAGCCAGTGAAACTTACCATCACAAAACTCTACTGTACAAGCCATTTTAAGCTAATCTAGCCACCTTAAACCTGCAGCCATTAAATCAATCAAATCAAGGGTGGACTCCCAAGATTGCACCATCAGGTGGAATCCCTAGTGACTGTGACTAACAGCTGTCATGCGCTACTCAAGAACCACATGGGTTAGCAAACTCCAGATTAGGCAGCCAAGATGATGCTGGGGGATCACACAAGTCTGCCAGAGAAGAGATAAAAGGCAGTGAAGCGTGACCCTCAGCTGTGCCCTCTCATCCAGCACGTGACCTACCAAGACAGAAGGACCAATAGGTGACCCCCTTCTGGAGAACACATCACCTTGGATGAAGCTGACCCTTGACAGCAGACTTCAGCACCCAGGGTGTCTGAGTGTGTGTATATGTGTGTCAATGTGTGTTTATTTGGTCAGTACCTCTCATAACTCAAAGTTTGCATTTATGTTTTTGGTAACTTCACATCCTGTACAAAAAATTAGAATTCATTCTGATCCTCTGAATTGGTCCTTCATAGCCAACACCTGGGGCACTCCATTCAATACTGACTGCCAACTAGACATCAAGTCATTGACTAATACACTCTGAGCTTGATGATTCAGCCAGTTTTCTATCCACCTTACAGTCCATTCATTCAACCCATACTCCCTTACCCTTTTTTGTGAGAATGTTCAAGGAGATGATATCAAAAACCTTGCTAAAGTCAAGGTATGTAGTGGCCACTGCTCCTCCCACATCCACAGAACCATGTGGTATCGCATCATAGAAGGCAATTGGGTTGGTCAGGCATGACTTGCCCTTGGTCGATCCATGCTGACTGTTCTTAAACATTTTCTTCACCTCCAGGTGTTTATAAATGGATTCCTTGAGGACCTGCTCCATAATTTTTCCAGGGACTGAAGTGAAGCTAACTGGTCTGTAGTTTCCCATATTCTCCTTCTTCCCTTTCTTAAGATGGGAACTATATTTGTCCTTTCCAATCAGTTGGGTCTCTTTTGATTGCCAAGAGTTCTAAAAGTTAATGGCCAGTGGCCCTGTAATCACAGCAGCCAACTCCCTCAGCATCCTCAGGTACATTGTGTCTGGCCCCATTAACTTGTACACATACAGCTTTTCTAAGCAGTCCTGAACCTGTTCTTTTGCCACTGTTGGCTGCTCACCTCTACTCAAAACTGTGCTGCCAAGTATAGCAGTCTGGGAGTTGAACTTACCTATGAAGACTGAAGTAAAACATGCAATAAGTACTTCAGCCTTTTTCCACATCATCTATCACTTGGTTGCCTCTCCCATTAAGTTTCCCACACTTCCCTTGATCTTTCTCTTGTTGCTGCCATACTTGTAAATGTACTCTTATTACTCTTCATATTCTTTGTTAGCCACAACTCCAACTGCATTTTAGCCTTCCTGTGTTCATCTTCGCATGCCTAAGCAATACTGTTATACTCCTCCCAAGTTGTTTAAGTTTTCATTTCTTGTGACCTGCTTTTTTTTGTTTTAGCTCACTGAAGAGTTCCCTGCTAAGCCAACCTGGTCTTCTGCTATACTTCCTAGTCTTTCTGTGCATCAGGATAGTTCATTCCTGTGCCCTCAGTAAGGTTTCTTTAAAATACGACCAGGTCTCCTGGTCTTCTTTTCCCCATCAGAATGACCATCGGACCCTGCCTGTTCATTCCCTGAGTGAGTGAAAGTCTTATTTTCTGAAGTCCAGCAGGGTCCTTACTCAGCTGCTCTCCTTCCTTCCTGTCCTCAGGATCCTGAATTCAGTCATCTCATTTCAGTCACATTGGTTATATTGATCTAGTTGGGGATGGTCCTTCTTTGAACAAGGGGTTGGACTAGATGACCTCCTGAGGTCCCTTCTAACCATAGCTTTTGATGATTCTATGATTCTGTGACCTTCACTGCTTCCCAAACTGACATCCAGTACTACATTCCCCACTGATTCTTCTGACTGTGAGCAGCAGGTCAAGAATGGCCCCTAGTTGGCTTCTCCAGCACTTGCATCAAGAAGATGTCCCCAAAATTCTCCAAAAGCTTCCTGGGCTGCCTGCACACTGCTGTATTGCCTTCCTGTAGCAAAACCCCCAGTTTTTATTTATTATTATTTTAAAATGTATTCCCTCCCATTTCCACAACCATTTCTGACTTTTTCTCTCCCTCTCTATTCCCTATAGATAAGTATAAGTGAGCTCAGGCTTAGGATAAGTGTTAAACATTTTTATTTTTGTAGCAAGTTTATGGTTTTGGATATCCACCATTTTATATTGTATTATTATTAGGTTTGCATTAATTTTTACTGTTGTGTTGTAAGTGAACCAAAGTCATGTCAAGTTTCCATTTTATATATCAAGTCTCCATCTTCTGTCCTCTGCCTGGGCATCCCATGTTGCAACTGTATGAGTCATGTAAATTGATTCCCCAATGAATGACTGTGATTGGGAATGATTGAAATGCAATGGTAACAGTTCTCTATTGAATTGTCTGTAATGACTGGGCCATCACCTCACATTGATTCACTCAGGAACAATGGACCTCACCCAGGAACAGAAACAAGACCGGCATTTGAAAGACAAAGGACCCTGCAAAACCAGCAACTCTCACCATTATGGAAGCCCAAAATGGTGCATCCCTGCATGGAGCACGCATGCTCATTATGCCAGGGGCTGACCCTTGCCTGGGCATGCCTCCTGTCAGTAAGGTCACACAAGGTCTGCCCCTATAAAAAGGGGCAGTGAAGACAGACTCAGTCGGAACACCATATCCATCTGGACCTGCACCATGCCACATCACGTATCCACCTAGGGGCCCTGTCAGCAACCCCCTTCTGGACAACACCTATGGACAAGAACCCTTTCCAGCCTGGATAGGTAGATATTACCTGCACACCTTCTCCTATAATTTGGACTCTCTCTCTCTGTCTCTCTCTTTCTCCTCCTGGACTTCAGTGGACTTCAGCCTTTGCACAAAACCTCTTTAACTCTTGCTGCCATTGTGTGTGTGTGTGGGGGAGGGGGGGTATATGAATTAGTAATCCACGTATGTGTACTGGATATGCAAGTGTTGGTAACTGGTAACTAATTATTTCTAAATATGGTGTGTATGGCATGTATGGGCTTAAACTGGTGATAAGTATGCTTATGCCTAGGTTGGTTTGGATGTATATGTGCCTAAGCTTGTAGTGTGTGTGTGTATGCACCTAACTGATTTGTGTGTTTGTATATGTGCAATTGTACACTATGCCCTCCTGTCTGACAGTGCAATATTGAGATCTTGAGCGTTGGCCTGACCCCTCAGGGCAGCACTCCCAGCAGATGCCAGGGTGATTGAAGTCCTCCATTTAACCAGGCCCTATGTTCAGGAAGTTTAGGAAACTTCCAGTAGCCATTTGAAGAAAGCCTCATGCACATAATCCTCCTAGCCTGACTGTCTATAGCAAACATCCACTACAACATCAGTTTTGCTCTTCTCCCCTTTGTCCCTAACCCAGAGTCATAGAATCATAGAATCATAGAAGAAGGGTCAGAAGGGACCTTGTAGATCTTCAAGTCTGACTCCCCACCTGGGCAGGAGGAAAACTGGGCTCAAATGACCCCAGCCAGGTAGGCATCAAGGCTCTTCTTAAAGACCTCCAGGGTAGGGGCCAGCACCACTTGCCTTGGAAGTTGGTTCCAGATCCTAGCCACCCTAACTGTGAAGTAGTTCTTACGGATGTCTAGTCTAAACCTACTCTTCAAAAACTTGTGACCATTATTCCTTTTTATCCCGGGAGGTACTAGAGAAAACAAGGTCTCCCCCAAACCCTTCTGGTCCCCCCTAGGGAGTTTATAGACAGTCACCAGGTCCCCCCTCAGCCTTCTCTTGTGAAGGCTGAACAAGTTCAGGTCCCGTAGCCTCTTGCTATAGGGTCTGCCCTGCTGTTCCTGGATCATGCGGGTTGCCCTCCTCTCAACCCACTTAATGTTGTCCACATCCCTCTTGAAGTGGGATGCCCAGAACTGGATACAGTACTCCAGCTGTGGCCTGACCAGTTCTCGCGTAAAGGGGGAGAATCACCTTTCTGGCCCTACTTGAGATGTATCTGTGGATACATGATAAGGTCCAGTTAGCCCTACCAACTGTGACCTCGCATTGTTGGCCCATGTTCATCTTGGAATCAGTGATGACTCCAAGATTCTGCCTCTGTGCTCTCAAGAAGGGAGTTTCCCATCTTACAAGTATGATGCTGGTTACTACTGCCCAAGTGCAATACCCTGCACTTGTCAGTATTGAAACGCATCCTGTTTGTTAGCCCACCCCTGCAACCTATCCAGGTCTTTCTGCAGTC
This sequence comes from Caiman crocodilus, assembly GCA_030014935.1. Taxonomy (NCBI): domain Eukaryota; kingdom Metazoa; phylum Chordata; order Crocodylia; family Alligatoridae; genus Caiman; species Caiman crocodilus. The sequence goes on from JAGPOW010000304.1 coordinate 33,782,423, forward strand.
TTTCCCTCCCTACTAGCATGCCCACCTCACTCTAAATTTTGGCATCATCAGCGAATTTAAACAGGTTGCTTTTCATCCCATCGTCCAAATCACTGATAAAGAAATTGAACAGCGCGAATCCAAGGACCGAGCCCTGGGGGATTCTGCTGCCCACTTCCCCCCAGGTCAAATATGACCCATCCACCACCACCCTCTGAGTATGACCCTTCAGCCAATTTGCAATCCATCTCACTGTGTAGGCATCAATGCCACAGTCGCCTAGTTTTTTAATGATGACGGGGTGGGAGACAGCGTCAAAAACCTTGCTGAAGTCTAGAAAGACTACATCCACGGCAACACATGCATCCAATGCTTTTATGACCTGATCGTAAAAGGCAATCAGGCTAGTCTGACATGATCTGCCCCTAATGAAACTGTGCTGGTTGCCCTTAAGCATCATCCCCGATGCCGGCCCATCACAGATGTGCTCCTTGATGATCTTCTCAAAGAGTTTCCCCAGGACTGAGGTAAGATTGATGGGCCTATAGTTGCCTGGGTCCTCCCTCCTCCTTTTTTTAAAGATGGGGACCACATTGGCTATCTTCCAATCATCTGGCACCTGGCCCGAGCACCATGAATGCTCATAAAGCCATGCCAAGGGCCCTATAATAACCCTTGATAGCTCCCTCAACACCCTGGGGTGGAGAGCATCTGGATCTGCTGATTTGAACATGTCCAGCCCCTCCAGAAGCTCTCTAACCTGGTCCTCCTCAACCTTAGCTCTTCGGGCGTTCCCCTCGAGTCTGTCTTGAAGCACGGTGGGGAGTCCCGGTCCCTGCACAAGAAAACAGAAGTGAAGAATTTGTTAAAGAAGTCTGCTTTCTCCTCTGATGCAACCACCAGATTGCCCAGCGTATCTTGCAGGGGCCCCACGTTTCCCGGTGCCTTCTTCATCCTCCCTATATATTTGAAAAAGGACTTTTTATTATCTTTGATTTTGGATGCTAGTCCTAGCTCTATGTCCGCCTTAGCTTTCCTAACAGCCCCCCTACAGACCCGAGCAGTGGAGGTATACTCCACTTTGGAGATCATCCCCCCACTTCCACTGGGTGTATGCCACCTTTGTGGTAACTGGGCATTCCTGGACATCCTTGGTGAGCCAGGGGGCTTTTGGGCACTCTTGCCCCCCTTGCTTCTTGTTGGGATCATCACCCCTTGGGCCCTGAGCATCGTCTCTTTAACGAATGACCACTCATCTTGAGCACTGAGTTCCCCTGCCCTAGAGAAACCCAGCGCCTCTCCCACCAATCTCCTCAACTCATTGAAGTTGGCCCTCTTGAAGTCTAGGGCTACCGCCTTGCTGCAAGCCCTTGTCACCCTGCGCTGGATGATGAATTCCAGCAAGCAATGATCATTATCACCCAGGTTGACAAGGACCTGGAGCCCCTGTACCAGATCATCGCCTGTGGCCAGGACCAGGTCCAACAGGGCATTTCCTCTGGTGGGACTGTGCACCTCCTGGGTTAAGTGGACGTCCTTTATCTCGGCCAGAAACCTCCTGGAACAGTCTGACCTGGCTGACTGCTCCTCCCAGCAGATGTCTGGGTAATTTAGATCACCCATGACGACTGCATCTCTTGTCTTAAGTACCTCTGCAAGCTGGCCTGAAAATTCCTGTTCCAGCTCCTCCCCTTGGCTGGGGGGTCCGTAGTAGACCCCCACCATTAAATCCCTCTCACCATGACCCCCTTTTATCTTGACCCAGAGCACTTCAGCTTGCCCCTCCTCTGACCCCATTTTGCTGACAGAGGATGTGTATTGCTCTTTGACATAGAGCACTACACCACCTCCCTCACTTTTTTCTCTATCCCACCTGTAAAGTCTATAGGCCCTAATGCTAACTGCCCAGTAATGGGATGAATCCCACCATGTTTCTGTAATCCCCACTATGTCTGGGTTTGAACTGGCTATTCTGAGGGCAAGTTCCTCCTGTTTGTTTCCCACACTACGAGCATTAATATACAGGTATTTAAGGCCATGCATAGCTGTGCGTGCCACCCCCTGATTAGGAAGTCTATCTGAACCCCTGTTTCTTACCTGGGAATTCCTTGCATGTGTCACCTGTCTTGCTCAGGTGGTGTCTCTACATCTTCCTGTGGCCCCCTCACCCGGCAAGGCTACTTTAAAGCTTGCTGTATGAAATCAGCCAACCTGGAAGAGAAGACACACTTGCCTTTAGGAGAAAGGTGAAGCCCAGCCTGCCCCAGAAACTCCTCTGCCCAAAATCATGGATCATTATATAGGAACCTAAGGCCTATCTGGCGGCACCAACTCTGTAAGCGCCAGTTGACCTCGCCAATGCAGGCCTTGTGTCGCTGTCCCTGCTTACTCACCAGAAGAAGATAGAAGAATACCACCTGCACCCCATCTCCTTAAACTTGGCCCTCAGAGCCTTGAATTCTTTCATAATGTGGTTATAGGTAATAGGCATATCTCCAGTTTCATATTGAAGCTCTGATCAGTCATAGTTATTTTACATAAAGTGCTACTCCTCCTCCTCTGTTTTTCCCCTATCTGTCCTTCCTGAACAGTTTGTACCCATCCATAATAGTGCTCTAGTCATATGAGCTATCCCACCAAGCCTCTCTTATTCTAATCACATCACAATTCCATGACTGTGAGAGGATTTCAGCATGCTAGTACATTGATTGAAATTTCTTATGTGAAAAAAAATATGGATTACTTAGCCCATTAAAAGTAGAAGCATGAACATTATAGAAGGCACTGTTATGGGGTCAGGCCCCATTACTATGGGAAGGTGTGTTTCTGAGCAACATCCAACCCAGGATGGCTCCTCTTCCCCCCACTTCAAGATGGATGCAGCTACCTCGCAGCTACACTGGCCAGCTAGAAGCTGGCACAGCAGGTGCGGCACCAATAGATGGCTCTGGTTGGGGGACTGTCCCCCAGTTATGGGCAGTTGGGATCCCAGATATCCAGGCAGGGTGGAAGTGTCTACTCCCACAAGAAAGGGAGAATAAAAGCAGCCCAGAGCAGCTGTCTAGAGGTCTCTCTTGGAGTCGAGGGGCCAGCATAGCTATCAGGGGTACAAGCAGGCAGCATGGTCCCCAGATGAGCCTTCCCTCATCTTGCCAAAGCCCTGGAGCTATCCCACTCTGAGATGAGGGTGGCTGAGGTACCTGGACTGCAGTGTGGAGTACTAATTGAAGAGATCCCAGGGGACCAGCATGAGTGCAGCCTTTTTCATTTGTATTATTGTTGCTTTTGTGTTTCTCTAGTTATAGACCCTGGGATAGAAGCCCAGGGCCTGGGAAGAATCCTGTAGCCTGAGGGCAAGCCTCAGACCTAAGGGAGGCCTGGGTCCTGGACAGTGCATGCTCAGCCAACCCACCACAGCTAGACTAAATGCAGGCAGGGCATGACAATATGCCTGACCCAGCTCACTCAACAGTGCCCCTTTGGACTCTTGGATGCCCAGCCAACTCTTAGCACATATAAAAAAACCATCATCACTAGTAAACATTAGGGCTGTGTGAAGCTTCAGGTGCTGATTCAATTCAGAGGAGATTCAGTCATATTCAGTGGCTGAATCTCTGCATCCAAATCAAATCAGGTGACCAGTTAAAAGGTCTGAATAGATTCGAAGTTTTCTGAACCAATTTAGAAAAGAAAGATTTCTTTGGAGCTTTGGAGATCTGGGCAGTCCCCACCCGCTGCAGCAGGGAGCCGGACCCAGACTCCATGCTGATAAGTAGGGGGCGGGGGAGGGAGAATGGAAGATGGAACCATGGGGGGACCACTTCCAGGCCCCATCCCCCACCCGCTCTCCCAGTACCCCCACCCCCACCCCCACAGCTGCCGCACTTGACCCCAGCTCCTGGCTCTTAAAAAAAAAATAAAAAGCCCCCACTTACCAGCTTCTGCCAGGCAGAAGGGTGATTCCCAGTACCCCTGACTGCCTCGCACTGTATGGGGGGCTCTGCCATGACCCATGGCTGCCCCACCCACCCCAGTTCCTGGGCCTTAAAAAAAACAACCCCTCCACTCACCAGCTGCTGCAGTGGCCTTGAGGCTTCTGGGAGCTTATAGCAGAGCCCCCCACACAGCATGAGGCAGTGGGGGACAGTGGGGATCACCCCATCCTCAGCCTGGTGGGGATCTTTTCTTTTTTTTCCCCAAAGAGCTGGAAGCTGGGGCCAGGCAGGGCAGCCATTGATGAAGCTAGGAGAGTGGGTGGGGGATGGGGTCTGCCCGACTTGGAGATTAGGCCAATTCAGCAATGGACAAATCTGTGAATCAGATTCAGCCCTTTTGATTCCAGACAGTGATTCAAATTGCCAAATCAATCAAAGTCCCCTGAATTGGCTGTATTTGAATCCAAAGTAAATACTAGCCGCTTTGCACAGGCCTAGTGAGCATTGCACTTCACGAATCCAAGCACTGCACACATGAAAAGAGGTAGTCTCTTTCCTGTTGTGAAGACATATCTAATATCAGAAACTGTAATGACATCTCATTTTATTAAGATGTCATTATTTTTTCATAATAGGGTATAGAACTTTTTGTATTGCTTTATGAAGTATTATCAGTAATAAAAATATAGTATAATGAGTAAAATAAATGGGTAATATATACATGATGGATCATACTTACAGTGTTGCTTTTAACTATTCTACTGTTCTGGTGCACTTCATTCATTGTTAATGAACAATATTAGGAATTCCCAAATCCCTACCATTAGTAAGAATCTGTAAGGTTTTCCTGTACTTTAAATAAATGTCTTAAAGACTAGTCTGTGTATGTTTAAGTATGAATACCCATTACACACAAATATGCCTAAGTAATTTTTAAAATGTGATGCCTTTGACTACCAATATCTAACAGTTCTCTTGCACTATTTTAGTGAAACTTGATAGGTAAGTGCAAAGGATAGCTGTGCAGGGTGATCCAGGTTAATGAAGGCATTTGTAAATGTCTATCCATTCATTTAAAAAAAAATGTTTTAAGGGTTCACAAAGCATGGATAATATTTCTTTGATACATTCAGTGCCAGATACCTTGAGCAAAAGATCTGTTCTTGAAAAATTTCCATTTCAAATCTGCAGATTCAAGAGATGTGAAGTTAAAGCTTCAGATGTATACCTAACAGTTTGATCTTACTGATTTAGTCTATTTAATTGATTTAATCTAATTTAGGATTTGATGCTGGAAAGCACTGATAATATCTTTGGAGTTTGGGGGATGTCCACAATTCCCACTGCTCACACAGGCAGTTGATGTTATTCAGTATCATTCACAATAAGTACTTATATCTATGAATCTATAAGATTGCATATCACTCATTCCAAGACCAATATCCAACCCAGTTATATCAAAAACCTTTCACTAAAGCCAGTTTCTCACTGGAGTGTATCCTGTATATCAAGAGACAATGACAAGAGCAATGAAACTGATTTTACCTGACAGATGATCCATAATGAGTTTATTTTGTCTTCAATCATGTCTTTGTAATAGACACATGACTACAAGCTGTCTATCATCTATTTGCAGGCATGCAAGGAATTTCTTCCAGCAACTTCAAGGAAAGAATTGTGTCTATGCATACAGGTTAAACTTTCATGGACATATTTCATAACAAGTTTCTAAACAGAACCTTTAATAAGACAAATGATCTACTCCTACCCGAAAAGCTTTTAACAGCTGCTTTTACTCTCCACAGAGCAGGTAGTCAGAAAGATATGCACATATTGCCCAGATTTTTAAAGGGATGGCTGTTCTTCGGCTGCTAAACTACAACCTGTAGTTCATAGTTCCACTGCTGATTCAAAAGAAAAATGTACTCTGACCAGGCTGATTTCACTGTGCTGCCTAACTAATAAGGTAGTACCAAGCTGGCATAATGTTAGAATGTAGACTAGTAAGAGTGACTGATATTTAGGGCAATACTTCAGTTCATTTACTCTTCCACTATCTGGAAGTCTTCCTGAATATATAATTGCAGCTTGTAATTTACTGTCTGTTTCACCATCACCTCTTATATTTCACCATTCAACTTTGACTGTGCCCATTTTCACTTGAAGACTGTGATATCTTTGTCCAAATGCATATATGGATTTTTTAGTTTTGTTCTACTTGCTGAAAAGAAGTGTTATAATTGAATAGAAAAATACATTCTTAAATGTCTTTAGGGATTTGCCTTACCTTTTGTATTTTCTTGTTATTAATGGAAGGACAGCACAAAAATCAGACTTGAAACAGAAGGTAGAATTCTACATGAGCCACCACCTCTCCTTTTTAACATCAACCTCAGTGAATAAATGTTTCACATTTTGTGAGGATTCAAATCTCTTAATTATATTTCATAGTTTTAAATGACCCCAGCAAGGTGTCCATCCAGCCTCCTTTTAAAGACCCCCGGGGTAGGAACCAGCACCACTTCTCTTGGAAGCTGGTTCCAGATCCTAGCCGCCCTGACTGTGAAGTAGCGCCTCCTAATGTCTAGCCTGCATCTGCCCCCTGCCAGCTTGTGACCATTATTTCTTGTCACTCCTGACAGTGCTCGGGGGAATAGGGACTCTCCCAATGCCTGCTGGTCCCCCCTGACTAGTTTGTAAATGGCCACTAGATCCCCCCTCAGCCTTCTCTTGTGGAGACTGAACAGGTTCGAGTTCCTTAGCCTGTCCTCGTAGGGACTGCCCTGCTGTCCCCTGATCATGCAAGTGGCCCTCCTCTGGACCCTCTCCATGTTGTCCACATCCCTCCTGAAATGCAGCACCCAGAACTGGATGCAGTACTCCAACTGGACCTGCTTGAGATGCATCTGTGGATGCATGACAAGGTACAGTTGGCCTTCTTGACCGCATCCCCACACTGCCGGCCCATGTTCATTTTGGCATCGATAATGACTCTAAGATCCTTTTCTGCCTCTGCACTGATAAGAGGGGAGTTCCCCAGCCTGTAGGTATGCTGCTGGTTCTTCCTCTCCAGGTGCAGCACCTTGCACTTGTCAGTGTTGAAACCCATCCTGTTCTCATCCGTCCACCCCTGTAACCTGTCCAGGTCCAGTTGCAGCCATTTCCTCCCTTCTAGCATGTCCACTTCTCCCCACATCTTAGTGTCACCTGCAAATTTGAACAGGGTGCTTTTTACCCCCTTATCCAAGTCGCTGATGAAGAAGTTGAACATTGCAGGCCCCAGGACCAAGCCCTGTGGAACCCTACTGCTAACATCCCTCCAGGTCAAATAAGACCCATTTACCACCACTCTTTGGGTGCAGCCCTCCAGCCAATTAGTGACCTATCTGATTGTGTAGGTATCGACGCCACAGTCTCGAAGGTTTTTTTTTTAATGAGAATGGGGTGATAGACACTGTGAAAGGCCTTCCTAAATCCAAAAAGACTATGTCTACAGTGACACCTGCATCAAAGGATTTTGTGAACTGCTCATAAAAGGCCACCAGGTTGGTCTGATAGGATCTGCCTCTAATGAACCTATGTTGGTTGCCCCTAAGCATAATCTCCCCTGCTAGCCACACACGGACATGTGCCAGGATAATTCTTTCAAAAAGCTTACCCAGGACTGAAAAAGTATTGAAAAATTAATAAGCAGAAATAACATTTCATATAAATGTAACAATAGTTTTTCCTTCTATAACAGTTTCCACATAAGTATCTATATCTATATCTATATCTATATCTATATCTATATCTACACACACACACACACGCACACACTCTCTCTCTCTCACTCTCTCTCTCTCTATATATATAGATATATAAACTTAAAGCTAAAACCTATATATATATATATAGAGAGAGAGAGAGAGAGAGAGTGTGTGTGTGTGTGTGTGTGTGTGTATATTTCTATATCCTATATATATAGTAGACACAATATTTTTAAGATATATATCAAGCATACCAGTTAGGTAAGGAAA
>JAGPOW010000304.1:33802989-33817737 GCA_030014935.1 Caiman crocodilus
CCCCCCCAACCCCAGTCCCATAGCAGGATCCTAAGTCTATTTTGGGGGGAAATGCCTCACATCCCCAGGCTGGCCTAAAGCCTCTAGCAAGGCTGGTCTATCTACCCACTGTCTGTTATGAGCGTGGCCAGCCAGGACCAACTGACTTTTCATCTCCCATAAAGTCCCCTGCTCAGGAAGTGTCTGGACAACAGGGCTCAACCTCACCCCCAAAACAACTTTGCTGTTCCCTTTGATTTGTTCCTTGATTCTGCTATCTGCTTGATCTCTTAGCTTTTTCCTGGATCCTACTCTCAGATTGACCTCTGGCTTCCTAACCCAGTTTGCTCCCAGATTCCACCATCCATCCTGACTCTGGTCAGTGCCCTGAGTGGCCCCAGATTCAGCCACCTATGTACCAGCATAACAATATATAGGCTTTCAGCAGCACAACTGGTATCAAACAGATCTCACAACTCTGTAGCCATTAATGAGAATCTTGTGCTCTATCACTTTGTATAGTTCTAAAAATAAGTCAGATTAATCAGTAACAGAAGTGGGTAGAATTTCAAACTCAAGTTGAAAGTCAACATCGCCATCACTGCTAGAACTCGGGGTGCCCTATCTTTTACTCCCTGCTCTTTCAACAAGACATTTCCAAATGAGTTTGGCTTTATAAAACATTTTCCGTGATAAACATTCCTTAAATACCCCCAATCTCTGATAACTTAAAGCTTTGTTAAACACTAGCCTTGATTATGCAGACCTTGCTCATGATGGTAAGAGAATGCTCAAATGTACAGTCCAATTAAAATAAGTAGTGAGAAAGGTTGTTATTTAAATGTACTCTCGAGGAGGAAACATAACTGGTTGTTGTGTATATATTGTTTATATTCTTCCTTAGTTAAATCAGCAGAATTAATGGAGAAAAATGTACTAAATAGAAATGAATATAAAATTAATGCACAAATCCTCTTATATATGTGTTACAAGTACACATCATTCAGTTAGTTGGGTTTGAAGTTATGTACATGACTTTTCTTGATTTGTATTTGTTCACTTCAAAGAAAGCCACAAAAGCAATTTGAACTTAAATAATCGTACTGTAAGTTGCAAAATTGCCCACATAAAATCCTCAGGCAAGCTTTTGTCTGCTATAGTCCAATAAGCAACAGAGATAAGGTTAAGAGAATCAATCTTATTGCATGTAATTATTGTTCCTGTCCATCAACAATTGGTTTGGAAAGAAAAGACAAAAAAACATATTTTGAATCACATCTTTTTTATCATACTTCATTAATTGTTTTACGACTTCCTGGAGGCAACAGATTATTATGATGCATGGATTTTGTGCTTATTAAGGTAATGCAGAAAATCCATGAAACTAGAGACAACTAAGATTTTTTTTTACAGAACATTTTTTCACTGGAAAATATCTGTATATTAATTTATAATGTATCCATTGCATTAGTGTTTATAACTGAAAAATACATTTAGTATTTACATTTTTGACCTTATACATATAGTAGTTCATTATAAATATCTAAGAAAACATATGCAGTAATATAGAAATGGGCCAGATATGTCCTGAATATAAGCATTTTGCATGTAAGCACAAATGTCAACCAATAAGTGTGATAAGGTCTGCTGCCTCCACTCTGCCCTGCCCCTGCCATCTTAAAAAGTACTATGATCATTGGCTGGAAAATATAAGGGCATGACACTGATCCCAGAGAGGATCATAAAAGGATTTGCAATGAAATCAGAAATAAACCAAGACTTTACTCCTCATTATCCCTTTCAAATTGAGGAGAGTAAATAAGTCAATGCCATAAAGGCTCAGAATTATAAAATGAACTTTTACTGGTATACAGATGGCTTTCTGTTTTTTTACAGACTCTAACATGCCCCTGTGCACAATTCTGTTCTCCAGCTACTGGCTCATATGTCCCTAGTGAAGTATTAACTCTTCAGGAATCCACATAGACTTCAGACCTCTCCTGATTCTCTCAAACAAATGATGGCCAGATGTCACTGACATAAAATATACATAAAATGATCAACAAGGTGCAACATAAACATTAGGAAACAAATTCTGCCCTCTGATGTGTGTGCTGAAATCCCAGTGAAATCAAAGAAAGTGTGCTGGTGCATCCAATGACAACATTCGGCTGCAGAACTTTAAATATATTGTTATTAGAAATGAAATAATATTTTAGAAAAGATTTTAATTAAAACAACTGAAATGGATGCAATGACTGAGTAACAAGCACCACAGCTGCTAATGATACTATGCTATCAATGACGACAGTGCTGAGTGCTTTCTAAACGCTATAACAACAACAATGTGAGATGCACAGATTATTCAGTCCTTTTCTCAAATAACAATAGAAACAAAATTCACTGGCATTTAAGTTCTATTTCATGACCTTCGTAAAATGAGCAGTTGGCATTGGCTCAGTTTTTAGCAGAATGATACGCAAATACAAACAAAAGTAAATCAATCACAGTTGAAATCCACAACAGCAGATCTTCAGTAGAGAATCAAGTAGCTGAAAGGCATATATAGAAAGTCAGAATGATAGAAGAGGGACTGAGAAAGAAATATTCCAATATTTATATATTACAAAATGTAAGCAGCGGTGTAAGGACATGGCTTACATGCACAAGGCAAAGTGGAAGCAATGACTTCTGGTTGCTGTTGCTATCATGGACATACAGCGTTTTGCCCCTGCTCCCAAATCACTGCCTAGGTGTTGGCCCCTATTGCTTCCCCCTAGTTATATCACTCAGTGTAAGAAACATGTTTCCTCATGTAATCTAAAAAAAATAAAGATATCAAAAATTGATCAAGTAAAACTGTCCCTGAGCCTGGGAGAAAAGAGTTAGACAGCAAAGTTGGAAGATGTTGTTTCTAGAAGGGAAAGATGGTTTAATGGTTACTGTGCTAACCTATGACTTGGGAAATTGAGCTTCAGCTGGCTGCCCTAACACAGACCTCCTATGTGACCTTAAGTTAGTCATAAAGTAGAGACCTCCATAAAATGCAGAAAAGAGAACATCCGTAATCCACCTAGAATAAAAGAATTTAACTTCTCTGCTGCACAGAGTAGCATGGGAATAAATAAATTAAAGATTGTGAAATGGTGATACAACGGTAAAGGCACCATGGAATGCCCCCAAATAGCATTACACCATAAAGTAAGCTGGTTCAGAAATGGGCAGTAAGGCAAAACTGACAAGTGAGATCAAATGTCCTATTCAATAAACAATGGTTATACTAAGTGAGCCTTACACAATCCTACAAGATGCTTTCAATATCTGTTTTTCCTATAATCTGGCAAACCATAAGTGGCTTGTCATGACAATAAAGTATCACTGAATTCAATTATATGAGAATACTCATGCTAATTACATATGTGAGTATATCCACTTTAAACGGCATATATCTAAAAGCCTGAACAAAAGAATTATATTTTATTGGCATTGCCTGTCTATAACTCACTTTGTTCTTGAGTGGTTATCAAACATTCCACTGTTATCCATTTTGCAGCTTTATACTCTATAAATTAGACAACTTTAGCTTTCAGTGTTGTCAATCTCTCACCTTTAATGAACTCTAGGTGCATCTACCTGGGTACTTTATCATGGAGTTGACTAATTAGCTTTAGCTCCACAGTAGCCATGTCTACATGAGTGGTAAAACGGACAGTTGTAATTGCACAGTTATTTAGTATTTGCATAAGCAAGCTCTACATGAATGCACAATAATCAGTTTTACTGTACAGTAGTGACCCACATGGAATTTTTAGACATAACTGCAGCAGCAACAAGCTACTGCACTGTACCTCATTATTACTGTGCAGTAGTATTGCATCATGGTAAATACCCATTAACACTACTGCACACGCAGCAGCATCTCATGCAGACACTCCCAGTGAACATGTCTACATGTGAAAATAATCAGGAAGCAGTTTAATCTAGCATAAATGATACTAGACCAAACTCTTCTGGGCATGTGTCTACATCTGTAAGGATGTGGGAATAGATTTGGTGCTTATGACAGCAGTCTGCTCTGGCCCCTGGCAGCCCTGTACCAGCCACCTGCAGCAGCCAGTGGGAGCTCTAGCCTCGCCCTGGGTGCTAGCCCAAGGGCTGGCAGAGAGTGTAGGACCAAGAGACAGCCCCCATGAGCTGTTTGCTGCTAGGGCAGCCTCAGCCCCTGGAGTCCAGGCAGAGACAATGCCCCCCTGACTCAGCAGCAGGGAGTTCCTAGCCCTGACTCTGAAATCACAATTGCAAGGACAGGGATGGGACATTCTTATCTCCCAGACCTAGCTCCACAGTTGTGGGGCTGGGGCTAGGGCTGGGAAATCTTTATCACCTAGTGCCGCCTCATGACTGCAGAGCTATTCCTGGGAGATAAGAATCTCCTAGAGCCAGCCCCACAACCATGTATCCAACACTGGGAAATAAGGATGTCCCACTACTAGACCTGTGACCATGGAGCTGGCGCTGGGAGATAAAGATCTCCCAGCCTGGACCTCACAACTGCAGAGCTCAGCCTGGGAGATAACGGTCTCTCAGCCCCTTTCCCGTGATCATAATCATGGAGTGGGGGCTAGGAGCTGCCTGCTGCTAAAGCAGGGGGACATTATCCCTGCCAGGCTCCAGTGGCAGATCCCACCCCAGCAGCAGGCAGCTACTGGGAGCAGGGAGCAACTTTTCATCCCCTACTGCCCAGCTGACTGGGAGCAAATGTAAGCATCTGCACATATAAATGGTGGTGCTTACTGTGAAGTAATTTGCTCTAATTTTGAGTAAAGCATCTCATGTAGATGTGTCCAGTACAGTGTCACTATCTACGTGTGCACTGGTATTAGAGCACAGTAAATCACCTCCACCATAAGAGTACTGTTGGGGAAAGTACAATCTTATGTGGAGTCATTTGCACTGAAACACATGTGTAGGCGGTGACAAGGGCTGCCTGGGGCACAAGCATGCTGAAGTGTGGGGGCTGCCTGCCACCTTGCCACATGGCTTTGCACTTTCAGCACTCTCATTCCCCAGCCAACCCCTCCAGTGCCTGATGCCAATACCTGGAGCCTAGGGTTGACCCCCAGTGCCTCCTGTTAGCTCCATGCTGGCTCGAAGTTCTGCTGTCCCACGCACACGTGTAGACGCTGTTACCAGGAACAGTGTATTGTAGCTCAAGCTGCACTGGAGTTTATTGTATCACCTTAATTTCACATGTAGTAGCACCCCCTGCAGGCAAAAACAAGGAAAAAAGGATTAGAACTCAGTGCAGGTCTGTGGTTCAAAATCTTTTCTCTTATGTGTGAAACAAATAAGACATAAAATAAAGCAAACTTAAGAAAAATAGAATGGAGGAGTGAAATGACTATACAAAGAGGGTGTGTATAGAAGTTGCTTTTTCACCATGCCTTAACAGAAGTGCATGGCTTTATAGTATTTAAAAAATGGGTACAGCACTTTAGCTCTAGTTAAATGAGGTATTAAATTTAAAGTGCTCTATTTTACAACACTTTAGCAACCTACAGCACTTTAAATAACTTAATAATGGTCAAATTTCTTACCAGTGGAGAAACCCCAGAAGGCTTCAGAGCACACCCCGACTCCTAGCCTGGAAAATGCAGGGAGGCTCTGAGCCTGGTTTCCTCCCCCCGCCCCCCCCGCAACACTGCACTTCTGTCATGTTTAAGAGCACTGTAACTCTATATTGCTACAAAAAGTGCTCTAGATTACAGCACTGTAAAACAGGCACAGAGCACTTCTGTACACATAAGCAGAAGCTGAGACTAGTATCTGATAGCATTATCTTCCAAACCAGGAAGAGTAGGAAAAGTAGTCCTGGAAACTGCTATACAACAAGGAATATTTTCAATAGGGCTGTGCGAAGCTTCAGTCCCTGATTTGATTTGATGAAGATTTAGCCTGATTAAGTGGCTGAGTCTCCATATCCAAATTGAATCAGGAGACCCTTCAATCTCTCCATATTAAATTGGAACTCTCTGAATCGATTCAGAGAGATTTGGAAAGATTTAAAGATTTGGAGATTTGGACATAAACACAGCTTTAAATGCTTTTTCTACATACCTCAAGGTAGCAGGTAGCTCATGAATGCTGCAATGCTGGGGCAGATGGAGCATCCCATATAAGTGTGGAGGGTGCTTGGCAGCAGACCCAGAAGTGGACCAGAAGCACTTCCAGTTCACTTCCACATCCATAGGCAAGTGCGCGGAGGGGGCCCTCTGCCACCACCCCCAGCACGGTGACTGGTGTGTCCTGGGTCTGGGGGGGCACCCAGGGTCCACCCACAAGTGAACACTGAGCCAGGAGGGGTCCTTCTGGTCCACATTTGGGTTTGCTGCTGAGCACACAGGTGGGCCCCCTGCACTCCTGTGGAACACTACATCTGCCCCAGCATCACAGCATTCACAAGCCATGGTGGTACCTTGAGGTATGTAGAAAAAACATTTGAAGCTGTGTCTATGGCCAAATTGCTGATTCTCTGAATCAGCATTGAATCTTAGGATTCAGAATTGAAGACAGTCTTTTGAATCAACTGATTGAATCACTTTCCCTGATTCAGGCCAAATACAAATCTGAATCAAATATGGTTTGCTTCACACATCCCTGATTTTCAATGTTATCTTAGCATGATGTATAGTATAATTGGTTTCATAAACATTATTTTTGAAGCAATAGTAAATCCTCTCCTTTGTAGTCTTGGATGAGATACTGTTGGACATTAAAAGGGACCTAACTAATACAAAGTCATTACCAGTCACTGCTAGTATGGAGAGTATAGAACCAAACTGAAAGTTACAAAAGACTGAATTGCACAGGGATAACACTTGTACATGCCTTGAGTCTATGCTAGAAACCAGGGCCATCTCTCCTCTTTTGGGTCATGCTTCCAGTGGCAATAAAGCTGTATTTGTGAAACCTATTGAAGTTAATTCATGTTAACAGTTGTGTTAAAGGTGTAGAAAAGACAATAATAGTGTTCTTATATTAGGTGCCTGAAATAAACCCTGAGAGACAATTCTCAGATGAAAACTTCAGTTACTCTTTCATATACGGATCTGCCTCACTGATTCTCTCTTCTCTCTTCTTCTCCCTTGACTTCTATTGTTATTTATGATTTCGGTCTGTAACTGCATTATTTCACTCTCTAAGGCAGTTATTCTCAACAAGGGTATCACAACACCTTAGGGTGCCATGAGATCCTTTTAATAGTGTCATATAGTGCTGCACAATATCAGTACTGTTAGGTATACAAACACCTACAGATAATTCTCAAAATAAAACCAGAAAATTCAAATAGGAATCCATGGTGGCAATAACATTTTGAGCTATTGTGGTCTTTTTGAGTTCTTTACAACAGAAGAATTGCTCTATTACTTTTCTGTAGTCAAAAAAATGCGTGAAAGTTAAGATCTGGCATTTTCCGAGGTCCTTGAGTCTAAAAACAGATGTCTTGAATATAAGAAGGTTGAGAACTACTGCTCTAAGGTGTATTGGAAGTAAGCCCCCTGCCCATTCCTACCAACTCTATTTACACTTAGGTGAAGTTTTCCACAGATTTTTTAAAGTTTTTTTTTTAATTTCCCCACCAACTAAATTAAGAACAAATAATAACTCCCCAAATCAAACACACACATGCACACTTTTTTTTCTGCTGGTACCTCAACATCTGCAGCAGACATGGGGAGAAAACCAAACTGTAAAGTGACTTTGAATGATTAGAGCAGCTGAAGCTTCAAGCAGTGAAAAGAGGTTCAATATTAGTTCAAGTAAAGCTCTACATTTAAGAAGAAAGAGTAAAGAAATATCATAGAGACAAACTAAAGGAGGTGTGAGGGAATGTAACCAAGCAGGTATACCTATCAAAATAGAGTTTAAATTTTTGTCTATTGTTGCACTGCAAAAACAAAATTGCATTGGTTTATATCCATGAGAAGACCAGAATGACTTTAAAAACTGCAAAAATTACAATTTTAAACTTTTCAAATGATGAAGCAGTTGTGAGGGTCAACATCTCAGTTGCTGTAAGTTAGGTGTGAGCTAAAGTCTACTGAAGTCAGTGAATCAACAGCGACTGAAGATCAAGAAATGTCCAGATCCCTGGACTGAGTGCCAAAATTCCCGTATTTTAAGTCCCAAAACAAAACAAACTATTAGTCAACTTGAGTAAGATCAAAAACATCTTCACCTTTATTTCTATGGTCCTTCACACTTGAATAAAATGGTTGAAGCAACAAAAATGTGACCTAAAATATTTGGGCGTAGCCAGGAAATAGTATTCCTTATACAGAGACACTATTGAAGACAGGCACAAGGCTGTAGACTGAGAATCCTTTACACATCTTAGGACATGTTATGTAGGGGAATGAAAGCAGTATGAGCAATCAGCAAAATGCTACTGCCCCAACAGGTCAGGCCACGGAGTTTGCTATAGTGGAAGCAGTCTCCAAAGGCAGTCTAAAAAATCTAGGGCTCTGGAAATCACTGAAGGAACCCAATATTAAGAACGGGAACAGATAATTTAGCTATTTGGTTGTTCAGCACAAACTCTTAACCTTCATCTGTTCCCTGTCTTCCAAATCATTTGTGAAAGATGATGAATTAGGGGTTGTGTAGCAGGGATGCATCAGGGAAACAACCTTGATTCAAAGTATGACTGGACTGGTAATTCAGTTTTCACTTGGTTTTAATGTAACCTGGGTAGGTGGTACACGGCTAGTACCCCCTCTTCAATTGAAGGCATCCAGTTCTGGGCACTGTACTTCCAGAGGGATGTGGCTAGCATTGAGAGGACTCAGAGAAGGCCACTTGCATGGTCAAGGGGCAGTAGGTCAGGCCTTACAAAGAGAGGCTGAAGGGTCTGAATCTATTCAGCCTCCACAAGAGAAGGCTAAGAGAGGATCTGGTTGGTGGGCATTTACAAACTCACCCGGGGCACCAGTGGGAATTTGGTAAGGCTCTGTTCCCCCGGGCACCACTGGTGGTTATTAGGAATAATGGACACAAATTGTTAGAGAGACAGTTCAGGATGGACATCAGGAGACATTACTTTACAGTTAGGGCTGCCAGGCTCCAGAATGGGCTCCCAGGGGAGGTAGCGCTCTTTTCTACCTTAGGGTCTTTAAGAGGAGGCTGGACTGATATTTGGCTGGGGTGTTATGACCCCGGCACTTGTTCCTGCCTGGGGCAGGGAGTCAGACCTAATGATCTGTTTAGATCCATTCCAACCCTAAACACTATGAAACTATGAAACTATGAAGGGATGTCAGTGGGTGTGTGTATGGTATGGGAGCATGATTGCCTACCTTCAGGCCAGCTTGCCTCCCTTCCCTACAGAGTGGAGACCAGGGACACCCAGTGATGATTAACTATTTACAGGTTTAATAGTACAACATTACATTAAATTTATATATATATCAAATGTATACATTATATAAATATATTTTTATTTATTATATTTATTGATATGTATATATACATATGCATATATACATATATGTATATGCATGTATATAACTCTTATTTTATCATATAATATATATGCCCCTGCCAATCAGGCTGAGCCATCTGGCTCAAGTCATCAAGCTGGGCTGCCACTGGCAAGCCTGGCACATTTATTTAAGGAAAAATTATTGTCAAAGACAAGACTGAACAAAGGCCTATGGGCCACAGGTTTTGACCAATTATTATTAATTAATAAAATCTTTCCCCACTGTTTTAGAAAGACTTATGAGCTAAATACCCTTTTTGTTCAAACACCTAGACCAAAACCTCAGCATTATCTTTGGATTTTCTTCATGGAGAAAATGAAGTTACTCCATAGATTTGCTGTTGCCCATTTAAAATTCAATAATATAAGCCTAACAGTTTTTGAGTACTCTGGGATAATAGATTTGTTTATCCATCAGCATTCATTGTCTTGCCTCTTAATAAATGAAGGAAAACAAATCCAAGAAAGCAGTAAGCGTTTTCTCATTTTTCCTCAGGAACTTGGACCTTTTTTTCTATTGGACACCTGCGACCATACACCTTGCTGGGGTCTCTAAACTATATTTTCTCAGTGCTGGCTGCTTAATTATGAAATCATTTATGGATTGTAAATCCAACACAAGGGCTTTTATTTGTTTGTTTTTGATTTGGGTTTAATATTTTGTTCTTGGAGAGATTTCCTGGATTATACCCAACAAAAAAAGAAAAACTAAATAAAGGTTAGACTCATTAAATGTACTTTTTTCACTGTATCACATATATGGTGTGGATCAGCATTTTTCATTGTCATAAAGGCTGATTTTTTTCAGCTTCATTGAGACAATTTTGAGAAAAATATTTAGGGTGCATTTTTTTTACTTTGTATTGGGATTTATGAATGTACTTGGTTTTCATATTTATAAATTCAAATGATCAGTTTAGGACAAGATTTATAAAAAAAGATTTCCTACAATAGCAAAGCCAGGATAAACCTTGTAAACAATAACATCTAGTTTATTAGCTTCCAGGGGAAATCCTCATGAAGTTCATTCTGATGCTCTCATTCACACTGAACTGAAACTCACTCAACTATTGATCCCACTGAGACTGAGTGGAATTACTTGTAACTTAAGGTGCTTTTCAATAAAGTCCCACTGGGTGGAACCACTTGTATCATAAGGTGGTATTCAAGAAGGTCATTAGAAACTAATACCACGTATTTAGGAAAAGTAAATAGAATGTAAACATGAGGAAAAAAGTGGAGAACTGGATGTTGTGTCCATACATGCAGGGGCATGCCACTACAAATGTGTGCCACTACATAGTGCTGCCTCTACTTAGTACTTCCGTGCTCCTGCTCATGTAGTTTGCAGATTGTCCCATTGCTCCATGCACTGCAAAGGGGGCTGTCTGGGGCACAAGATGTCTATTTGTGGGGCCAGCCAACAGCCAGCCCCCACACTAAGGCATCCTGTGCCCCAGCCAGCTGGGGAGCAGCAGGTGGAAAAAGAAAAATGTTTCTAGTTGGCTGGCTTTCTGGCTGGCTTGAGTGCAGTGTGTCTCAAGACAGAGGAGCAGGTCACCTTGGGTGTGACTCAGAATGAGGGCTATGCTGCATAACCCCTATACTGAGGCATGTGGAACCCCCATCTTGATGCACACTGTGCCTCAGTGCTGCAAATTAGCATTGCTGTATGTGGTTTAATGTGAAACACATGCAGTTTGTGGGATTGCAAAGAGGTTTGCACATACCACATGTGCCTGAATATCTGGATCTGGCCATGAAGTCCATTAAGTATTAGTGAGATAATAAAGCCTGGGAGAAAACCAATGACACTGTAATTTTGACTCTCAGAGGTACAGAGCACCATGAATACTAACATTCCACTCAGTACTTACGAAACTCAAGCCCCCTGGACTTTTTCTAATGCTACTTAAGTCAATAGGAGTCAATGAACTTCATCTGAGAGTGCTCATGGAGGTGACAAAGTCATTGCAGGACCTCTGGCAAAACTCTTCCCAAACTTGTGGCACTTAGGGGAGGTCCCTGAAGACTGGAAGAGGACCAATGTTGTACCCATCTTCAAGAAAGCGAGAGGAGAAGACCTGGGAAACTATAGGCCAAGTAGCCTAACTTCTATCTCAAGGAAAATCCTGGGAAAATTCATCAAAGAGTCTATGTGTGATACATTCACAAAAGGTAGGATTCTGAATGATAACCAGCATGGCTTCATTGAGGGCAGGCCTTGTCTTAGCAATCTCTTCTGCTTCTATGACCACGTAACTCCCCACCTGAATAAGAGAGGAGGTCAACATTGACTTCCAAAAGGCCTTTGATCTGGTATCTCAGGAAGTTCTCGTGGAAAAATTGGAGTACTGTGGGCTTAAGTGCTCAACAGTTAGGTAGGTAGGAAGCTGGCTGTGGGGTAGGACCCAGAGAGTTTTAATGAATGGATCTGTGTCATCTTGGCAAGAAATCACCAGTGGTGTCCCTCAGGGGGTCTGTGCTTGGTCCAGTGCTTTTCAACATCTTTATCAATGATTTGAATGTCTGAGTGAAGAGCTTATTGGTCAAGTTCATGGACAACAGTAAGTTATGGGGGTGCATGGACATGCTTGAAGATAGGCTGCAGATACAGACAGACCTAGACAGGCTGGCAAGTTGGGTGGATCAGAACCAGATGAAGTTCAACACTGAGAAGTATAAAGTGCTCCATCTGGGGACAAGCAATCCCCAACATACTTACAGGCTTGAAGGTACCAAACTGAATAGCACTATGACTGAAAAGGACGTAGGGGTAATAATAGACCATAATATGAACATGAGCTATCAATGCAATGCTGTAGCCAGCAGGGCAAACAATACTCTGGCATGCATCAACCAATGCATCTCAAGCAAAACAAAGGAAGTGAAACTTCTTACTCAGCATTGGTAAGGCTGCAGCTGCAGTACTTCATCCAATTCTGGGTGCCACATTTCAACAAGGACAAGGAAAAGCTTGAAAGAATCCAGAGAAGAGCAACCCATATGATCAGAGACTTACAAAAAAAGTCATACAAGGAAAAGCTGAGGGACTTGCACCTCTTCAGCTAAAAAAAGAGAAGGCTGAGAGGGGGCTTGGTAGCAGCTAACCACTGTATCAGGGGAATACATCAAGGGGTCCGTGAGCAACTGTTCACCAGGGCACCCTGAGGGGAAACCAGGAGTAATGGTCACAAATTCCTGGAAAACCATCTTAGGCTTAACACTAGGAAAAACTTCTTCACATTTATGGTGTCCAGACCGTGGAATAAACTCCCTCCACAGGTGGTGCAATCACCTACCCTGGAAATCTTCAAGAGGAGACTGGACAGTTACCTCATTGGCGTCATCTGACCATAGTTGTCTTTCTTGCCTAGGGCAGTGGGGCTGAACCCAATGATCTTGCAAGGTCCTTTTCAGCCCCTTACAATCTATGAATCCATGCCTTTCTATATGAGGTTTCTAGATTAGATTCTATATGAGCCAGTCATACCTTTGTATAACATGCAAAAGTATGAACTGAGTTTTCAGCTGGAAAACAGAGCCTTATATGTACTTCCTTAGGCAGATGTGTACTTTGAACTAAATGGTATCCATGTAGAAGGTTATTCTTAGTTCTGTTCTGAGAATGTGCATGGTATTTAGTTTACAGGTTGAGGACACTTTTTCTTGCATTTTTAAGGTTTTTAAATTCAGTTGAAGTAAATATCACATTGAGATGGCATTTTGAATAATAATAGTTTTAGAAATCCAAACATTTTATTTAGAAATTTAAAATTAAACTTGCTGGTATTCCTAGAAATTGTTTTTGAAACTGAAATAATATCTTGAATTCTTCATCTGATGTATTTAACTTACATTAATTTAGTTCCATCATTCAACTTCAACCATAGTCTGTTCCAGATGGAAAAAAGGCATGAATCTTTCCCTGAGGTGTTTATAATCCAAAGTGGGGTTTTCCTGCATTTTCATATTTTGGAAGACAAGTGAAAAGAGCAGATGTTTTATGGTCAGTTTGGACATTTATACAGATGCTCTGGGAGTGGGCAGAGGGTGGGGTGCTTAATTAGAGCAGCAATAGGAGGCCCTCTAATTAAAGTGCCTGCAGTGTCTTGTGTATCAGTGTCCCCACGCTTTAAAATGGTGGTGAGGGTGCTTTAATTAAAACTCATCAAATGAATTTTAGTTAAAGCACCTCCACCACCATTTTTAAGCATGGGGACACTGATACGGGCGATGCTGGAGTCTGTTGGAGCATGGTAATTACCACATTCCAGCAAACTCAATTAATCAAATCTGCTCCAATGCACTGTAATTACAGAGCCTTGTTATTTGTGCATAGGCACCTTTCATTTCTAATTCTTGATGCAGGTCTCTTTCTTTCCCCCAATGAACAAATAACATTCCTGTGAAAGGTAGTACAATTGCTTGCATAGGGGAAAAACTAGCAGTAAGAAGCTAATGAGGACCATAGCAAGTACTCTGAAAATCAAAAGTGTAGGATATTGTATTTTTACTTCTCTGTGTTATAGATGGTGTTAGCAGCATCTCTAGAATAAAGGGACTTTTCAGTAGTTCTGACTTCTAGCTTTCTTTATTTTAGTATTTCTTGTTACATCTTTATTTCTCTTCTTTTTAACCCATACATATGTCTCCAAGCCCCCTTTGCTTCAACTATCTCCTCTATTAGCTAATCACCTGCTCTTCAAACAAAATGAAAATACTGGTTTCAAGACAACACTGAGAAAAGAAGTAAATTGTTTTGCAATTCCACTCAGAATGTGTATGGTTCCTAATAACTACCACAAACCTTCCCTGATTTATGACACTATCTTAGGCTGTGTTCCACTGAATTTTGAATCCTTGTTTCCTATTGACATATGTTTATTTGATATGCCTGAGCTAACTGCCCCCTCCAGTATTGCCTGAATCACTCTCTTTAGTGTAGATGGATAAAAAGAGATAGCAAATGAGTGGGTGAGTAGCAAGTGCATTTGCCACACTGCCACATTTGCACCACCTGGACACAATGTTCCAACCATTGACAAAACACAATGACAGAAAAAAAATATCATCAGGGCCAGGTTAACCATCTTTTACTAAGATTTAATGTTGCTGAAAGTTAAGCAGCTCCTGAAAGATCTGTCAATCTCTAGAAGAGAGCACCTAACTTATGGTTCCTGTTAAGTTGTTAAGACTGACCTAAAGGCATCCTTCTAAAATGGCCT
>JAGPOW010000304.1:33820003-33832482 GCA_030014935.1 Caiman crocodilus
TTGTAAGAATCTTACTTTTCAGAAGGGAGTCTAGGTGTATCTTGTTGGTTCCTGTAGAGAAAAAATGTTAGATTACTTTGGCCTAAGAGAAGTAGACAGTGAGACATTTTTTAAGCTCAATTACTCCAGTAAAATTCTGGAATAATTTTATTGGCTTGATTTAGTCTGGATTTATACTGGTATAATTTAACTGAGATTGGAATGTATCCCAAAATGTTTTATTTCATTAATGTTTCACGGGACAAAATAATTTATATTTAGAGGCTATCAAGAAAGCAACATTTTCTTCCAGGACTGTGTTCTGTGTTTCTCTGATGGTAATGTTACCTTTTCAAATTGTAGATCTGGCTCGAGGTCCTTTAATGCCCAAAATACATAATGTACATGTAAATATCTGTTTGGGTAGCAGTTGTTTACACACACACACACACATATATGCATGTATATGTGTATATGTGTGTGTGTATTATTTTTTAATTTCTATTTGAAACTCAAATTACCCGATTTAGTTGAAAGTTAAATTCACTATCAGTAACTCAAATCAATTTTACAAGTATCTTCCAAGTGCCATGATAACTTCAGGTGTAACTGAATTATTACTAATATGTGGCTTGATCTAGTTCATATTTATGACAATGGCAACATTTCCATTAATCTTAATAGAAGCAGGATGGGTTCTGCACTTCACATCAGAATCTTGCCATTAAAACATGTCAAAGCACTTTGGCAAGTTTAGGTTTGTAATTTTCATGACACATCGTATGATTGAAACGTATTTTTATTGCAATGATATAGCAATAGAAACTGAGACACAGAGTATCAATAATCCTGTTATTTGTATTTTTCTCTACAAGGGGTTCCACTGATTTCAGTAGGAACCATCAGAATTTATTACTAAAAAAGAAGCATTAAGCCTGTAAGGAAGCAAGAGTAGAGGTAGGGTTGTGAATTAGTTTCTGACCCCTAGTCCTTTCTATACCAATTAAAAAAATGCTTCTTCTTGGTGGAAGCCAGTGACACAAACACAACAACAATAAAACAAATTACTTCCATTGACTTCACTGGAAATGAGGTCAAGCACATTGTTTTAGAGATAAAGCCCATTTATAGTCTCCTGGAAGACAGTGATGGAATTCCCATGGAGGATTAAGCCCTAAACCTTACAGGAATTATTCCTGAACTTTACTACTGTTTGGAAAAGCCAGGAAAACGAAAACAAAAGCTAATGAGTTTAGAAATGTGCAGGAAGGTCAACCCAAGCAATTCATGGCTATTCTGCTTTCATATATTTTTTTGCTTATGACATTCTTTAGGTTTTTAATTTTCTGCTTGCATAGTCACATTGCAGGTTAAATTTTACAGTCTGCTCAGCATTGACCTCACTAAGCTCCTATGGAAGTCCATAGGTACAGTTCAGTGGAAGCAGTTTGGCTAATACTGAGCATTTCACAGAATTTCAGCCTATATATCAGCCCCTTAGTATAATTGCAATGATTTTTCTTTGGCTGCTTGACTATGAGTTAGCAATGTAACCATCAGTCATTATCCATATTTAAGGGCCATAGCTCAGACAGTGGGACAGCTGTTAATTTGTTGATTTGTCTTTTTGTGTTGTTCCTGACCTTCACAGTTTGGGCATTTATGAGAAAAAGTCCAATAAAATTTATTTGGATCAATAAATGATCAACAGTCACCAAACAGCAGGAACATTAGCTTGAATCATAACTGCTGTATTTTCACTCTTGCTGCATCCAGGAGACTTCTGTTGTTGGCTCATTTACTTCAGAAAACTTTTAGGTTGTTCAGAGTGCTAAAGTCACCAACACAAGTAGAAAAGACATTTCACTTGTGTAATTTTATTTTCCTGAGCTAAAATTTTGTATGCTGCCATCCTGAAGGGTCTAAAGGCCTTGCTACATCTTACACTGTTGAGACATACAAATGTTGATGCGTGTTAGTGCTAGCTAAGGTTTGGAGCAGTCACACTTAAGACCAATAGGGACCTGAAAGAATGAGAGATGAGAATCCCCTACATTCCCATTCTGGGCTTCCCCCTACCTTCTTCCTCTTGGGGATTCCTCTCTACCCATCAGGTTTCCCCTCTTGCTCTCCTAGCCCTTCCACTCCCCACCCCCATTTACTTGTAGCTGCCTGTGCTGTCAGTCCCAAGTAAGCAGACAAAGGAGGTTAACCTGGTTGCCTGCCCACCACTGCTCATCTACTGCTTTTCTTCTAGCTGAATCCAGACCAGAGAGCAGAAGTAGCAAGGGTGCTGGGTGAATCCTTACCTTCCTGCTCCCAGTACAGACACCATGGGCAGCTACAAGAAAGTTGGTGGGGAGGTGATGAGTGGGGAATATGAGGGGGGGGAGGGAGAGGGGTGTTTGTACCAGAATGGTACAATTTATTATAAAATGAGCTTGGCAACAGGGATCAGAGATGATCCTGCCCTGGAGTGGCATAACTTTGAGAGGCATAAAGAGCGCTTACAACTAGTTTCAGGTGTTAATGTGCAGACAATCCAGGTGTTAAGAGCTCCAGGAGTCACCCAAAATTACTGTTTGACTAGGCCCTAATAGTCTATAGTAGCTCACAATGCCCTACTGGATGGCATTACTTTATAGGGCTTTATATGTCCTTTCAAATGAAGCAACAGTGATATAAGCAATAATGATATAATCAAATGCTTAGCCTGCAGCAAAGATGGGCTGCTAGTCACAGAATACTGTGAACTGGTGAAGCCAGTTAGCAATTCTGCAAAGTAATTTCTCCTGCAGCCCCATTTCATTTCCACTTCAATGCAAAAAATATAATGAAAGTTAAAACAGTGCAGTCTTTTTTTCCTCCTATTTCTTTCCTTTCTTAAATAATATGACATGTAATAGAACAACCCAGGTAAGTACAACCAAAATGGAGCAACATATGAACTCAATACTATACCTTAGCCACTTAGTCTTTGTTTGCTTAACTGAGGGGAGGGGAGCAAGGACAGTCTCTCTTGGTGAAAGCATTATTAGCCAATTTCACTTAAGCACAGAGAAGTTCTGTGATGAATAAAATGGCAAGTCTTCAAATCCACTGCCCTACCTGCACTGCAGATGTTCAGCTGCTTATTCACACTTATCCTCCTTCTCCCCTCATTTTTTTTTAATAGTCCTTTAGTGTAGATGGGCATGGGAAGAGTTCAGTATATGGAGCTGTAAACCTAGGCAATAATCTATGTGTTTGAGCTGCTCTAATATGCACTGAGTTCAGTCTTGGATGATGCCAACAGAAAATTCCCCACTTGAAGTGGCATATAATCTTAGAGAGGTATTAAGAGAGTCATGTAGCTCTTACCAGTGAGGAAACCAGGAATGTGTGGAAGAGAAGGAAGCAAAGAGAAAATATTATGAAAAAATGGTAGAAAGAAAGAAATGATGACAAGAGGTAGAGGAATGGAGAGACATAAAAAGAGACATGAGTGAAAAATAAGGACAGAGGCAGCAATAGGAAGGATTTTATTCAACTAATGGTATCATGAAGTTCTAGTTGCCTGAAGATATGACACAGGGGGCATATCTACATTATTCCCTAAAGTGCCATTGTTACTGCACCATCATTTAATATTTCCTTTAGGTGGTGCAGTTATTTTTAGATGCTACATCACTATAGTGATGTGCTATATCAGGGGAGTGCTATACTGAGGGAGCATGTTGCTGTGGTGGCATGGCTGTGGCATACAGTTTGTGCCCACCGATGCTATGTTGCCATAGTGCACTGCTAGGGTGACATAGCATCACATGTAGATGCGCCCAGGTTCTCTTACTGTTTTCATTTATTCTTGTGACTACAGATGGGTGAAGTGATTCATTGAACTTTCACCCATAAATAGAATTAAAAAGAAACAGTGAACACTTTTAAGCATTTTTAAAACACAGTGAACATGTTTATAGAAGTTTTGCTAATACTCTTTCCCCCCCAACTACATTTTTTTGTGCTCCCTTCAGGCTACATCCAGAATTAGAAGTACAAGGCTACTGAGAACAAATTTGCTTGGAATATTTCACAAATATGAAAGTACATAATATCTCTCACAAACCCCATCAATTCTTGAGAGGAGAGAGGGAAGTTGTACGGTGTCATGCAGATTTTCTTGTTTCCATTTCATTGATATGGTGTATCTGGAAATTGAGTATTCTGCTGTATCCATTTATGTCACATATCACTGTATAGGTTATGTTATGCTGTCGACATATAATCTTTATGATTTTGGACATGGTTAATCAAAGGACTGAACAATCCATATTTAAGGAAAAAGGGGTAAGTAAAACTGCTAAGTAGCTTTTGCCATTGTGTTCTGGGGCAAGAAAATATTGTCATTTCCTATGACAGACAGAAGAGGCAACTAGTGGGATGGGCACCCAAGTTATTGTCTGCTTTTAATGGGAAAAGCAACCACGCAATAATGAAAGGAGTTGAGAGAAATGGAATGCGTCTACACAAGATGTGTTAATGTGTATCATCCTAATTTAATGTGTATTACAGGTACATGTCTACACATATGCATCGTTAATGTGCATTAAAAATGGTTAAATTAGGCTAATAATGCCTAAATTTGATACCTGCAAATGCGTGATTACTTAAAGTGCACTAACATGTATGGAGATGCAACCTGACACTCACTTTAGTGCTTTGTCTGCCCAGCCACTAGGGGCACATGGAAGGGCTGCAGGGGCTTGGCACTAACTTTAGTGCCAAGTCCCTGCACATGTAGACACCTGTCAAAACTCGCTTAATATGCATTATCTTAAAGTACGTTACATTTAGTTGTACTTAAATGCACGTGTATACACGCCCATGAACCAGCAGCCAGAGGAATGACAAATGGCCCAGAAAGAGAAATTTCCAGTGGGTTCTGAAGTATATGAGCAATTGGGATCACTCTGATGCTGGGGGTAAGTGAGTGGGACACTTGCTTGGTGTTATTTTAAGGGCTATCTATGAAATGGTCACCCGGATTATGAAGGTGAAGAGCGTTAAATGTGTTAAATAATGTAGTGTCAGACCTATAAGCCTGTAGTAGTCAGATGAAATAGTATGAAATTTTGTCTTCTTTGTCTATCTCCAAACTTATGGTCACTTTTTTTGTACAAGTACTTTACCCTATATAATTAATCTTTTTGGGGCTTCATTCTTTTTTGTCTCTTAACTGTTTGGCTGTGGTTAAAAATCATCTCGGGGTCACTGATATCCCAGGATATCCAGTCTGTGGAAAGGGAGACCTACAATTTCTTTTGTAATCAAAAGGGAAGTCACCTAGAACTGGCAGAAATTTCCCAGTTGCAACTGTGAGGTCTGCAATAAGGACAGTGGAGTCAAGGCTTTCAGGGATAAAAAGTTATCCTAGGGCAAACTTTGACCAGTTCCCTGAGAAAAATAGAAGGACAGTGGGAAGAAACTCTGGGCTCTAAGCGTATTCCATGAATGGATTTGTGATAACAGCTAACAGTAAAACACAGGCAATGATTAATTAATGTTCAGTGTGATTGTGGTTTGTGTGCATACTTGTTTTGTTCTGTTTTGCTATCTGGGAGGATAGTCATATTACTGGCCTATGTGGTTCTCCCAGGCTAGGCGAAAACTGTTGTTTGTGTCTGAGTCTTCTGTCTGAGCCCCTTCCTAACTTGTAAGAGGCATGCTGAGCATATACTGTCTGTAGTTGATACAAGACTTAACGTAGTTTATTGATTCAAGTGATGCTTAAGTGCACATAATAGAAAGCAGACCATCCAGGAGTTCCTCCTTCCTTTTATTGATCACAGAGAATTAATACTTTGAGCACACAAAGGTACTGTTCTTTATTGGCTGGATATTTTATGTGGTAAGTTTTGCAAGTCAATCCCCTTGTGAATCCTGCATATAACCAACTAACATAATCATTAAGCAACTTTCATTCATATAAGTATTTTTCCTACTCCTGATATCCTTTTCTATACAAATATATTTAATTTTCTGCAGTAAGATCTTGATCTTACAGATAGCCAAATTCCCTCTATTTAAAACAATATCAACTGGAAATGTAAGTAATAAGTGTCTTGCAGGTGTGAGTCCAAAATGACTTCCAGAATTTTGGTTCTAAACCTTTTACTCCTCAAACTCTATGTTAGGTAAATCCCTGATGATTACTGACAAATGGAGACATATTTGTCTTTGAAGCATTCCTCAGTGAACAGGGAAATTTTATAAAGGAAGAGAAAAAGAGACCAGTCAGGAATCCCTCACTCAGATGTCATCCTGCTTATTTCAGCAAACTCACGGTGAAGTCAAGAGATCCCATTTTAATTAATCTAATTGCTTCACTTTCTAATGTAATCCATTAGCATAACAGATATTTTATTTACACTGACTTTAAATTAATGAAGTATAATGAAAAGGAAAAATTTTCAAATGGTTAGTGTGCTAATTAGGGCACTGGGATCCCCACATCTAAATTTTCTGTTATTACAGATTTTCCATGGATCTCCATTTAGATGCAGAACCTCAAAAATGTTTACATCCCTTTTATGTTCTACTGAAATGATTAGGCTCATATTGCATTTAGACCACTCTTTCAGAGTATGGCACGTGGATCAGTTATTCAGGATTAACCTACCAATGTAATGGGAGTTACGGTACAAAAACAGGAATGAGGTAATTAAACATCTCTGAGAATCAAGGCCCTACTTTCTCTGAGTTTCAGTTTTTATATGTAAATAGGGGATAACTACATTTCCCTACCACACAGGGGTGTTGTGAGATAATTACATTAAAAATGTAGTAACATCCCAAAGAATGGATGACTGAGCTATACTGTAAACAAAAAGACTTCCATTATTTCAAAATAATGCTGCTGAAAATTTCATAAATTTAGGGACTTGGTGAGAACACTTGCAGTACAGCAGTAGCAGGATACTTCTGTCAGCTTGGCACACCCAACAGTTGTTTAAGGTACTGAGAAAAGAGCACCATCTATTGAATTAAACCCACTATTTCGTTCAACATTTTAGAGTCTACCATTTGTATCTGGAAACAATTAGTGTATGCTAGCTATTGTTGTTACAACTCCATTTTCTGTCAAACTTGATTTTTTTTTCCTTAAACACTCTGAAATTATAATTTATATGCATAATCATATCTAGAAACAAGTCTGGGGGAACTAAAAGCACATCAAAATAAGGTAGAAATATTCTGAAAGATGCAATTCATTTTAATCACTAATGAACACATTTGGAATTTGAAGTAAGTGATGGATTATTGCTAGTATGCTCTGATTATTCCATTGAGATATTTATGAAAAAGTAATACCCAGAGAGAGACTGCAGTAAGCAAATAATTGATTAATCAATTAACCATTCTAAATAAATTGAATTAATCAGATCCAAATACCATAGACAAAACATAGATTTCATATAAATGGAGCAGAGATTGCAGTGATCAGAGAATAACCAGCTGTTCTTGTTATGAATAAACTCTGTACTATTAAGGCAAATGTGCTTTCTCTCTATTTATATAAAGACTAGGACAGCTAAGTATAAACATTTTTTGCCTTCTGTTAGATGAAGTAGATTTTAGCTCATTATAAAAGCACATTTTTTTATGACTTGCTGTATGAAGAATATGTGGCCCTTGGGAAAGATTATTACTATGTAATAATCATTAATTACTTCCAAAGAGATACTTTTAAAATGTTGGAAGATTATGAGCTGTCTACCTTCCCTTTTACTAATGAGATACCAGTGTATCCATTTTTCAGAAAGGACACTGAATCAAGGTCTCTTCAACCCATTTCTCTCAGATGAAAATTTCTTGGCATTTAAAAGAAAAAAAACTATGAATGCTAATTCTAGATTCTTAGCCAGCATTAGCCTCCTCCCAGCCTTTATAAAGTGAGCTTTTGCTGGTATGATATTCTTAATCCTGTACTACAGGGGTTATCAACCAGGGGTATGCATACCACTAGGGCTATTTGGGAAGGTCTCAGGGGGTATTCAGCAGCAGGTACCGCCTTTGCCATTTCCACTGCCTCTGTGCCACTGGGGGACCCCCTTCCTCCACTTGCCGATTGGCTTCTGGGGGACTCCTTCCTTCTTGACTGGGTGCCAGGGTACCCTAACCCAAAACGGTTAAAAACCCATGTTCTACTAAGTGGTTAATATCTAACCTTTTGGTTTGTTAAATATGATGTAGTGTTTAGAGCTTCATCATATCACTGGCTCTATCACAGGCTATCTCAAGCAGTTACAATTCCTCAGTTTTCTCTTCAACTCTAAATGTGATACGTAACTACCAAGTCAATGTAAAGGTACAGACCTACCAAGTCAATGTAGAGGTTGGACTGAGTTCATGGGGTAATAGCAATGTTCTCACTTACGGACTGCTTTCCACTTTTCTCCCCATTTTTGTCTCTCTAAGGGTGAATCTAGCTGAGATGCATGCCAGCGTGCTGTTTACCCTGCTAACTATCTCCTCACACTGACAGCTCATATTCATATTCATATTCATATTCATTCATTACCCTAGGTCCCTTTCAGCTGCAGTGTAAGTCAAGGCATCACCACTGAACCTGTATGTATGTATGTTGAGGGTTGTTTGCCCCCAGCATGGGTTGAGGTTGGGGTGTTTTTGGCACTCTGGCCAAAAATGTTGCTAACCCCTGATTCAGAAAATGGTATTTCATATGCATTCATGGATTTTCAGGGCCTTTGATCATAGTATCTAGTATCATAGTATCTAGGGTCAGAAGGGGCCTAGAGCAGGCCATCTAGTCTGACCTCCGTCAGATGGGTTAACAGAATTGCCCTTAGGCAACTAAGTCCATTTATGAGCACAAAAATTGGAAGTTAATCTGACCTGACTGCCTATGACCTGACTGCCTACACCTCTCCACCCAAGTCACACAGCTCCAGGAGTAGCTTGGGGCTGCTCAGAAGAGCTTCTGGAGAAAGCAGCCAGTGGTCCTGGGGTGCCTAGGCCTGCTGGAAGCTTGAGCGGGAAATGGAATTAAGATCTGTCGAAAATACTGGTTCTCAATGTTTTTAGACTCCTGACAAGGGTGGGAAAAGACCAGCTCCTAGTTTTCACTCCTTTTTTTTTAAATTCCTGGAACAGAATAGAATAATCATGTCTGGCAAACAGACTCAGAAGGACCATAAGCAGTCAGAAGGAAACTTGGATATATGGTAACTCTAGGTTAACTCCCCCTCCTCTTGTGCACCAGTAAGCCCATCTGCAGCACATTAAGCCCAGTCAGAGCAGCCCTGGGTTGGCAGGCTGACTCCCTGTGTTTCCTGCCATCTGGGACTGCTTTGACCTGATTCAATGTGCTGCAGTCCCTGGTGCTCATTTAAACAGTGTGCCTGGGAGCAATAAGCTCTGGAGCAATAAACTCCAGAATTCATTTTTTTGCATTAATATATATGTGTAGACATGCTTTAGTCTAAGTGTGTTAGTATACATGCTGTTATCAGTCTTAAAGTAGAAATTCACAGTGCTACCTCTCTCAAGGTAAGATCTGTGAACAAAATTATATTAATTGTAGTGGCTTATTTGCATGCAAATCTGACTTGTGTCAGTAAGGGCACCTTTGATTAGACCAAGTGATTAGGCCCAGGGTCAGGATTCTAACTCCTTAGCCAGGAGTTAGGACAGGGTCTAGAGACAGTGATCAAGCAAGGGTCTGGATAAAAAACTTGCCTCAAACAGGCCAAAATCAGAGAGCTAGTTTTTTGATCAGGAACAAACCAAGGTCAGGGAACAAGAGCCAGAAAGCTACCAGTCAGGCTAGGCACAAAAACCCAAAACTCAGGAGTCAAAGATCAGGAAACTAGAGTCAGGACTTAGCATCAATGCAAGGGTAAGGATTACAACAGTCTAAAACAGGGGTGGGCAAAATGCAGCCCATGGGCCAGGTGTGGCCCACCAGGCCATTCTGTCCAGCCTGTGGGGCCCCTAAAAATTTTAAAAAAATAATAGTTATCTGCCCCTGGCTGTCTGTCACGTGGCCCTCGATGGCTTGCCAAAACTCAGTAAACAACCCTCTACTCAAAATAATTGCCTGCCTCTAGTTTATAACCACCTTTGAAGTCTTGGTAGTAAAAATCTTCTCTGATGTCCTTCTTCTGCTCTTAGGGCTATGTCTGGGGTGCAGAAAGCTTCCCACAAATACAGCAGCTCCAGCTGGAACGTTACACTCATCATTTTTTCTTTGTTTTCAATTTTCAAGAATTTCTGAGCAAGCCTGCTAAGAACTTAACACCATATCTTTCCCAATACAGCATCCTCCCTCCCCCCCACCCAAATCAGCCCTCCAAAATTGGGGTGCATATTTTAAACAGGGAGGCCGCTTCTTTTCCTGATAAAGGAGTAATCCTGGAAACACTGTACCATGCCAAGCAGCTGCAGAGATGGCTCCTAAGATGGCACTCCTGTGTTAAGCCTCTAATAGCCATGGCAATTGACTGAATATTGTGCTGGTGCCTGCAGCAGCAAGTAAGCTGATGATAGTATCTAGATGAGGCTCAAGATGTGGAAGCAACACTTCGTTTACAATAATTTACATAAAAAAACGACTTACACTAAAGAACTACCAGTCCTGCTACTGCTCTTACAAGGGTTTGAAGCTTAACGTTGTGTGACATAGAAACAAAGAATGATCAGGAGAGGTGCCATAAGACAGTCTGGGTGAGGCAGCTGGCAACAGGAACTTCCTGGCAGCACACTTTCTGAACATGTTATATTCCTAGGAGGACCTACTTTAAGTCATATAGGGCATATCTACATATTCATTAGTGCACCATGGTGACTGCACATTCAGCTTAGTATCTACAATAACAGGTACTAATTCAATGTGCAGCAACCAGTGCTACTGCACAGTAGTGCTGGCACATGGATTTTTTTGAGATGCTAATGCGCAGTAAACTAAATCTACTTCTCATTAGTGCATTAGTGTGGCTTAACTGTGACATGCTAAGATGCAGTAGAACTAGTCTACTGTGCATTTAGAGTCTCATATAGATGTACCCACAACTATGTTGCTTATCAAATATTTTTTCTACATTATGCCTTGCAAAAGCAAGGCATGAGTTATATTTGGGGGTGTGTTGTATGCCAGGATATGCTTGTACATGTGCAATGAATGGACCTAAATTCAGATGCATTCAATTGCACAGAAGCACATATCTGAATGTGTAACCATTGGGAGCAAATTTGCTGGCACCCAGGGGAGTTCCAAATTCCCCTGGGTGCCAGCCTCAGGCTGGCAGTAGACGTTGGAGTCAGGCCTGGGCTCTGGGGAGCATAATTTCATAGTTTCATAGTAACTAGGGTCAGAAGGGGCCTAGAGCAGGCCATCTAGTCTGACCCCCTGCCAATGGCTAGCCACCCTAACTGTGAAGTAGTGCCTCCTAATGTCCAACCTATACCTGCTCTCCAGTAACTTGTGACCATTGGTCCTAGTTACCCCTGGTGGTGCCCTGGAAAGGTGAACTGTTCTGTCTCCAGGGAAACTCCCACCCAATTGTGTGGCGATCAGGACTAGTCCTAATCACTGTGAGGCTGGGAGGGAGCTGCCCTGGAGCCAGGATCACTTCCCATGTTCCCTGGAGTTCAGGGCTTAGGAAGGCAGCAATTGTGATACCCTGCTGCCTGGGCTGACCAGGAGAAAATTGCTCCCAGTTAGGGTCTATCTTTATGCTTCAGCACATTAGTTAATGTGCCATTTTCCTAGTATTTGTATGTATTGGTACTGGCAACCAATGCATTAGACTAATGTAATGCATATTATTTGATGTGCATGTGTAGATGGTGATGCTTCACTGTGCATTAGATTAATTTAATGTGCAGAGACACATCACATGAAGATGCATCTACAGAATTCTAATAAAAAAACCCAGGAGAGTTAAACTGGCAAACAACTTATATGTATACATAAGTTCATCAATTCTCATGCTCCATTATGTGGTGAGTCAGCATTCCAAATAGGGCATGAGTCATCCATCTGGCAGAAGGCATCATTGGATGCTTTGTTGGCAGGAAACCAACTCCACCTCAAACACAGTTTTCAAAACAGCGGATCAAATGATGTTAGATTGCCTCCACACATTCCTTAGTGAGTATGTAGATTGCTCTGTTCTTTGTTCTGGCTTCCCCTTTCTGGATCCCTGATGTTTGTGTGCAATTCCTGTTTTGCTTCTTGTCATGGTGTGTTATGTGGCTTTCTGACCAGGTCTTTAGAATCTGGACTGTGGCTTGACCCTGGCTATCACCCTGTCCTGATTCTGGAATCAGATCTGTAACTGTGATGCTAAGAATTAGATATGACTGCTTGATTGTGATATCTTAAGAACTAAATTAGATGTACTTCTTTTGAGTTATAAAAACACAACTGACACAACTAACATTCTTCTTCTTTGAAGCTCTGTTAAGATCTGCCTTGGTATTGATTCTTTTTCTGGGTGCTG
>JAGPOW010000304.1:33832881-33844337 GCA_030014935.1 Caiman crocodilus
GTTTCACAAGGTAGTTTATTTGATTTTCCTTAAACTCTGTCCCTCCTTTCTTAGCCTGAACCTAATTTCTACATTGTTCATTGGCAATTATTACAAGTCTTCCTTATTCAGACTTTCTTTCCCAGTTAACATACTTGACCATCAAAATGGTTTCTCTATAATGGCGTTTCTATTTTTTTTCTTATTTAGAGCCCATTAGTTTGGAGTCAGAGATTTTTGGGTTGAGTAGCTTTATGTGGCTTATTTGAGGTGTTCTGTTTCAGTTACTATTCCTATGGCATCAGGTAACCTAGAGGACAATGTTTGGGGCTGGAGAGAAGACCAAGGGAACACCAAGCCAGGGCTCAAGAACATATGGCCCATGAGAGGAATGAGGCAAAAATCAGGGAGGCTATAGCATGCTTGAGAAAACTGGGATTTTCAGGCATCACTGACAACCTCAGTTTTAGGAGAATGGCTAGGCCAATTGGGAAATTTAATACAAATTTGTCTGGTCAACTTTTACTCCCATCCCTTTCAAAATTGCTAAATAGTGTCTCACGCTCTAGATAAGCAAACCTAGGTAAATTCTGCCTGGTCACACTATTTTTAAGAACAAATTCATTTTATAGAATTGATGCACAAGGAGTGTAGGACATCAAAAAATGTTTACTGTAGGTCCTATTCAGTTTTGCCTATTTGTAAGTTTTACAACTGGACTTTTATGTGAAATGTGAAATGTTGTTTTTTCAAGTTTTGAAAATACAGTTTTACAAAAAATACTTAAGGAACATACCAGTTTACTAGACCATAGTAGACATAGGTAGGGGCATGAAAATATTAAGGGAGATCTAAATACTGAACAAACTAAAATAAGAAATTTATGGGAATTTCATAAAAGTCTGTCTTTCCAGACCAGTGAACAGGTTAATTCAGAACATCTTAAGTCATTCTTAAGCCATGCCTTACCAGGAGTCATGGTTTGGCCTTGTGCAAATGAGTGAAAGTGCAATGTACTCTGATTTTGTGATAAAACAAAATTCATGCTTCCTGGTACTCCAATATGCTATCTAACGTGAATATGTCATCTGCCTAGATAGCACTACAATTACTCAACTCTGTCTAATGCATGGTCTATGATTAACAGGTACTGAAAGATTTACCTTTAACTCAAGTGGTAGGAATCTGATTTTGGAAAAGGAGGGTGTGAATTTTGCTCCCATATTCAATGGCTCTAGAGGTAGTAAAGATAATAGATATGCTGTAATTGAATTCACATGAATTAGGTTTGAATTGTCATCTATAAATTACTTACTCTTTATTTTTCAAATAAAGTAAAAATAAATCCTTTCAGATATTTTGTGACAAATAACTGCTTACTAAAGAAAACATTTTTTAGCTGAATCGTATATGTAAAAAAATATGTAAGTGCAGTTGCCATGATCCTCTTGTTGGATTCACAGATTGCCAATGTATCATTTAATTATCCCCTGGGATATCATTTAGAATGAAACAGAATAGAGATGCAAGTGAAACCACATTCTTTGATAGGGCTCTTGACTGAAAAGATTTCTTGACAGAAAGCTTCTTTTAGAATCCAATTATGTTAAACTGTGAAATGTTAAAAGCACTTCATCACAATATGCACCTTTCTTCTCTCTCTTTAAATACAACCCTCTGTTTGGTTCACCTGGGGCTCCATTTAATGGGAGCCCAAAGGTACTGCATTATGAAGCCTGGGAAACTAAAAAATTATCTTCCTGCTTCTTTTAAACCTATGCTTCTACCTCCTTAATAAGCATTCTTACAAGTCACTGTATATATTCCCTAGGTAATCAACCAGCTTCATATACCAGATATAAGAGCAAAGCAATTCTGTTAGAGTGATCTTACTCAGCCTAAAACACACCATTATTCTAAAAAAAAAGGCTGAAAGCGTTGCTAGGTGAGGGTGTTATGATTGGTGGTGACTTCCTTAGGTCTTTACAGTAAAAGCCCTTCACTTTGTATACTAGGATGTAACTGTTACAAACCAACTCAAATGTAAATGGAGGTAATGTATAACTCTAACAAGGTATGACTAAGACATGCTCTGTCCACTACATGGTAATAAGCTACAAGCTTCTGTTTCTGGCAAGCAAAAAGGATGCAATAAGTACTAGGGAAAGGACACGACTAAAGAAAAAAACAGGGCAGATATACAGATGCTCTGAGGTGGGAGTGGGGCTTTAATTGGCCTGGGTCTCAGAAGTCACTTTAAGTAAAGCACCTGCAGCACCTTGTGTTTTTAGCATCCCATGTTTCAAATGGTGACAGGGATGCTTTAACTAAAGCTTTTTCATCAAGCTTTAGTTAAAACATCCCTGCCACCATTTTTGAAGCATGGGGACACTGAATATGTTGCACCAAGTAATCAATTAGTTGAGTCTACTCTAATTAGAACATATCAGAGCAGGCACCGGGCACATTTATAGATTCTCATAGGAGTTAGCATTAGCTTCATAATAGTTACAAAGTTATTTCACTATATTTCCCTTTTGGCCATATTTCCTGGCACTAAACAGAAAACACATAAAGATACTTCAGCTTCACTCCCATTGTCAGTCTTCTCTGCACTCTTTGTCCCACTCCTGTCACAACCATGCATTGCTTATACTTACCACAATCAAAATAAAAGTCTTCCTGAATCTCCAGGGTTTTCCTCTCTTCCTTTCCCCAGATTAGAATGAAGGCACATTTTATTTCTTCAGTCACCACCCCCCAACCAAACAAACAAAATGAAAAAGCACTTTGGGTAGCAAATCTGTTACCAATTATGGCTTGATTTTAAATGCCACAAATTCATTTGTGGTGTCAGATGAAAGCAAAGAATCCTGCAACTGAGATAAGCCTCTTTTAAAAGAAAAACTAGATAGACACAAGGACCTCAAAAGTTGTCATTTTAGTTTCCACCGCATCTGATTTTAAGCTGCCTGCTTCCAGTAGATATGCTTTTCAAAGTGTGTGCTAGTTCATATGTCTAATTAATCTTATTTGAACAAATTCTTCCAGTGTTTCTCCACACTATAGATTATCCTTCCTTACTCCCACCCTATTTCCCTTTCTTCCTGCCATGGATCAGGGCTGGTGGCACAGAAGACAAACTGCTCAAATTAAAGAGCAGAAATTGTTCCCCAGTCCAAGACCATAAAATGGTCTCACACATGCTATGAGCTTAGCACTCCTGTTGGTGGCTGAGCTGAGTTATGTATCAGGTTGCTGTTATAAGTGGTTCTAGGTATATGTTCAAAAAAGCAGTATGCCAGCATTGTTTTCAAACATGGAAATCTGAATCATGGGAATATAGGATTGGAAAGGAGCTGTTGAGCCATCAAGTCCAGCCCCCAAATAGGGATATTATATTTGAATATTTAGGGACTTGTTTCTGTAAACTTATGGTAGCATTAGTATTATAGTGTGATGGTTCAGGATGGCAGGGAAAGACAAGGATTTCTTATGGTAATATCTTTTATTGGACCAACTGAGTAATCAGGATAGAGTTAGACAAGTTTTGAATGCAAGACTTTCTTCATCACATCTCTAAACTTGGCATTTACTCACACAAGTATTAATCTGAGTTGTTAATTAAGAGTTTTTTACCTTCCTATTTTTGTTGACTAGGAGTATGGGCAAACATACCTTTGCAGTGACTTCAAACAAGTAGGAAAACTGCTGCTCAGGGCTTCACAACCCCTGTTACACTAAAGTAATGGTGTGAGCATGAGCCTATTTCAATATATGGGTTAAAGTACAGGTGATTTTTACCTTCTGTATTTTTTAATACTATCCCAGGCAGCAGTTGCCC
Organism: Caiman crocodilus; assembly: GCA_030014935.1. NCBI lineage: Eukaryota > Metazoa > Chordata > Crocodylia > Alligatoridae > Caiman > Caiman crocodilus. Next base: position 33,836,705 of record JAGPOW010000304.1, read on the forward strand.
TTCCCTTTCTGAAATGTACATTTGCCCATATTCTAAGTCTGAGCATTTGGGTCCACTGTTTTATTGGAGTCTTGAATTCCAAAATTCTACTTACTGTGCTGAAAATATCATTTTCAGAGGAAGCCAGTGTTATTATAATGGAAATCATCTGTCTATGCAAGCAATCTTCACAGAAGAGAAGATATTTTCAATGGATGGGGATGCAGTTCCACAAGAATAGCTACAGACCTCAAACCTAATAAGAAGACAGAAGTGGAGAAGCCATGTAGTTCCTGATTGAGCTATAGGAATGAAATCAGCAAGCCAAGTCTAATGGCAAAAATCAATGTCTTTTGGTCAGCACTAATGCTGCTTTAATGGAGGTGAAACAAGAGAAATATATCATTTAAAAATACTGTATCATCCATGAGATAATTAAATACACATCATCCCAGTAGTTTTAAAGAAAGGGTTGTGGAGGCACAGTAAATTAACTTAGATAAACTTAATCAAAAAGCCTTGTGTTTGATTCTGTTAAGGAATATGGCATTATATATTCATTGAATGACTTAAATTAAGCTTGAAATTGCATGAAAAAAATCTGGCTCAGGAAAGTTTTGAAAATATTATCACACCGAGATGGTAGTAGGATAGTCTGCTGATACTTTGTAACAGCAGAAGACAATAGGGATATAGGAATGAATAATATCCTGGCTATAGCATCCTTTTGTTTACCAGAGGTTTTTGAGCTAAAACCCACAAGATTGTCTTTAGTATTTCAGAATAATGAAACACTTATGCTTATGAAGTAATTAAACAGAATTACACAATTTCTTAGAAACACTACATTTCCCTGTTTTCCCAACAGCTCAGTTCTTTGAGAACTAGTTTGAAATGTGCGTCTGGTAGGAAAAACGGGTGTGTTCTTCTGCCAAACACTGTATGAATGTAGAGTGATAATAAGGTCCATGGACAGCAATAATCATGAGTAATGTAATCATGATCAAGCAAAATAATCACAAGTACTGAGACAATTTGAGTACTGTCCAGCTAAAGCAATCTTTCATATACATTCAGTGTTAATTTATTCTACCAGATATATGTTAAAATGACACCACTGCCCTGCAAGTTACTAAATTCCACTTCCACTTGATAGTAATTTAGGAATAGAAAATGGCTTGGGCTGCATATTCATTCAATGAAATAAAAAATCAGCTGTGCAAATTTCAGAATTCCTAGAACACTAACTAAAGACAATTGCAGAGCAGTTTCAAATATATTATTTTCTAGTTTTTTTCTACTGATTATATGTTTTTTTAAATGTTAGGTAACTTTAAATGCTTTAAAAAAATAAATGTAGATATTAAAAAAAAACACAAATGACTCTTTATAACAATATATCAGAATGTGTCCTTAAAAACGGCAAATTAACTTTGCATCACAAATACATGAATATTTTCCATCAACCCAAGTCTGCATCTTGGGGATAGAATATTTGTACCAAATATTTCAGAAAGCACAAAAAAATACACTCTTCCTTCACCCATAAAGACTACAATGGTCATGGGTCAAGACCTTAAGGTATAAAACAGACATACTTATTTTGTCTCTTTCTTGCTAGAACAGGTGGTAAGGAATGGATGAAACCTCAGGTTCAAATCGGCCACATACAAGCTTGCTGTAGAGACTAAATGAGGTAGGATGCAGTATGAGTTATTTAATACTTTTATAAGGCATTAGTATTTCTATGGAGCAGAAACAGAAGTAGTTTTTTCAGGTTTCTGTTTGCTTTTATATTTGACTATAATGAAGATTTTGAAAGTGTTCTTCCATTATACAAAACTGAACAAACCCTTGATTCCTTTCTTACAAGACCTTGATTTTATCACTTCTGGCATATCACAGTATTTGATCAAATTAAAGAGATATTTTCAAATAAGAAAAAAATATGCCAAAATTTACAGTTAGTTTTATTTAGTGCTTGTGATTCAAATCCTTGTTTATTTATCAGAGTGGCCCATTGGTTTAAAGCAAATTATCCATCACCTCTAGTTCAAGACTTTATTTATAATTTTAAAAAAAAGGAACTACAGGGTTTCAACTTGTCTGAAAGTGCATTGGTAATATGCTTCTCACATATCTCCTGGACCATCGTAGTGACAATAACATTGCAATCCTACTATAGGTATATTGCATCAATTGATGATTTGAGATGACATCAAGACACACATTTGTTTATAATAAGAGTGGCAGGGTTGAGGTGATATTGTTGCCATGATGATCCAAGAAATATGCTATAGCAATGGTTCCCAAACTCTGACGGATTGCACACTACCAATTTAAAACGAAACAACCTTAAGTACCATCACCATTTTTTTCAGTTCAACCTTACGTACCACTAGCAAATTTTTGTCATATAAAGTAATTATAATAAGTCTGTTAATGTGTACCACTGACAGGTTATCTGTGTACCATTTGTAGTAATGTGTACCGCAGACAGGGGACCACTGTGCTGGAGTCAAGAACTCTTGTGATATCTGTTATTAAACCAACAATATAATTGGGATAGACATGCTCATCCAAACTATGCAGTTGTCTAATACAAATATCACCCACAATAATTCTTGCCTTTGTATGTAATATATTGCTTTATTAAAATAGGTTGAGTTTATGGAGATACTCCATAATCATATAATTATTGAATTCTGAGAAAAAAATGCCAATAAAGACCCCTGCTAGATTGAACATTTCAAGAAAGAAATCACCGTTTCAGAGGTTTAGTCCTGTATGTAACTTTGAAACAACTGCTTGCCTACCCCCTACATGGGAAGTCCCCTCCTGCACACTGCACACCACTGCCCTGCCCAGTGTGTGTGTGTGGGGGAACCACACTGCCCTGCACCCCACCAACACACTTCAGCTTCTGCTCTCCAGTTCTGGCCTGCTGCCCAACCACCACCAAGCCACAGTCAGGGGACAGCCTGGGGAGGGAGCCTATGCTGCCTGTGGGCCCTTCCTCCACCATCACTGCTGGAGCCTAAAGGTACCTTGCCTGCTCCAGCTGCCTTGGCAGGCCACCCCCCACCTTCACCTCCACTTTCACCTGAAGCACACCCTGAGTAGCTGAACTGGATGGCTACTACCAGCACTATCACTACTGCTGCTGCTGCCGCCACCTGTTCTGCTGCTACCCCTTTTAGGAGAGGAAGAGTCTCTGCTCCACAACCTTGCACCACCCTACACCACACCTGCACTGGATTATTTGTTTAATTGCCTGTTGCTTCTGCACTCCCCCATAACTGCCTCATCATATCTACTTCTGTGTTTGTGTTCTTGCCTCCTGCCCTGCTGCTGAGTGCCTGGCTGGAGGCCTGATGGGCTTCTGGACTGAATTTCCACAAACAAAGACCCTCCATCACTCCAGCCATCTTTTATATCTGCCTCAGCAGCTCCCCCATGTGTTTTGCCCTTGTGTGGCAAGTCCTGTGGTCCATTCCCCCTGCCCTGGTGTTTGTTGTGTTGCTGAGTAAGCTAGCACTAGTCTCCCTAGTCTGTGTGTGTGTGTGTGTGTGTGTGTGTGTGTGTGTGTGTGTGTGTGTGTGTGTGTGTGTGTGTGTATCCTCCCGCACCTTCCTAGAGCAGAGCCCACACAGTTCTCTGTAGGGCTGTAGCTCAGGCAACTTCAGCCCCTTTCCTCCACCCTCTGACCTCCCCCATAGCCCCAGCCTGCCCCTACTGTATTCACCAGCCGCACTGTATATTTTGCTTCACTTTATTGATTTCCTATTTCCCTATGAGAAGAAATGGCAGGCAGGAACTTTCGGTTAGGGGGGCAGATGCCCCTACAGAACTTCCTGCACCCCCACTATGGGACAGATCCCAGCCAAGCCTAGACTACTGACCCCCAAGCTTAGACAACTGGCACCTGGGGGGACCAGGTGCACCACACCACTCAGCCTGAGGGGGAGGATCACGTACATGGACCTGCTCAAGGTGCATCTGTGGATGCATGGCAAGGTATGGTTGGCCTTCCTGACCACGTCCCCACACTGTCAGCCTATGTTCATTTTGGCATCAAGAATGATCCTTTTCTGCCTCTGCACTGACAAGAAGGGAGTTCCCCAGCGTGTGGGTATGCTGCTGGTTCTTCCTTCCTAGATGCAGCACCTTGCACTTGTCAGTGTTGAAACCCATCCTGTTCTCATCTGTCCACCCCTATAACCTGTTCAGCTCCAGTTGCAGCCTATTCCTCCCCTCTAGTGTGCCCACATCACCCCACATCTTAGTATCATCAGCAGACCCACTCAGCCTGGCTCTGGCCCTAGCCCAAGCCCCACCAATGCAGGCCCCCCCATGGGACAGCCTCTGCTATGCACAGGCATCTGTGTGGTGACTCACAGCCATGGGACCTGGACCCTCCACTACTAGCCCTTCCAGCTTAGGTAGCAGGGCCCTCTTTCTGGCACTCACCCATAGGCATAGTGTGAAATGTCATTTGCCCAAGTGGGAGAACCTGCATTTTGAGATCTAGGTGCAGGCCATGACTTGGTAGGGGAGGACCACAAGTTTGTGGCAGCCTCCAGCTTTCAGGACAGTACTGGGTCACTATGGATGTCCTGAGCCTCTCATTGCGGGACAGCAGCCAGGGCCTGGTTTGCCTGTGCATCCAGGTCCTGACATTGCATCTTCGGGCCCTACAGCAACTTCTATATGGTGTTGGTAGACACACAACATGGGGGCACCTGGGGTGTGCCTTCCTTTGACATTTCCAGGGACTCCAATACAAGTGGCAGCTTATTTGCTTATGGGACTTCTCTCTACAGGACCTGTGAGAACTGCCTTGCCTACTGTGGTAGGACCTCCTGTGGGCCTGGAGACTGGTCTCTACCTCCAGATCCCCTGAAACACTTGCCTAGGGTGCACACCTGCTTGTTGATCCCCTCCTCTGAAACCCACAGCTGGAGGTGCTGATGGCAGAGGCACCCCAGTTTCAACAGAGGTTGATTCTAGCTGGTGTCACCCATATTGGAGACCTCCTAGACTATGATAGGCAGGAGTGGGTGGACCTCACTGCACTGGCCTGCCACATGGATGTACCCAAAACAAGTGTGACCTACCATCTGGTCCAAGAGGTGAAATCTGCCCTACCTGCCAACACCCTTGCCTTTGTTGACTAGGTTCTGCACGGTGGTGGTCCCCCCCTCCCTCCCTCCTGCCCTTCTATCCTCCAGCCCACCAGAGTTTGTCATTGGTCTGGCACCTTACCTGGCCTTGCAGTGCTCCCTGCTCCACCACCTGAGCCAGATGAAGGACACCAGACCGGTCCACTTTTCACAGTCCATCACTGCCCCCTCTACATGCTTGTGTATCATATAATCTATCCTGTCAACCTTTTATCCTGCCCAGACACTAAGTGGTGGGATCTGCTTGGCAAGGGTATGGCTGGGACACCCCAGCTGAGTTTATTCCACCCTCATCCCACAAGCCACTGGGGACCACACCTGGCAGCTCCTCCATGGAGCCATTGCCATGGGCATGTATGTGGCAAAATTCACAGACACCCCGGTCGTCTGCTCCTTCTGTGGGCAGAATGAGACCCTGGTGCACATGGCCCTTGAGTGAGCCAGGCTGCAGCCCCTCCACCTCCAGAACCTCCTTCTGAGGTTCTGATTGAATTTCACACTCCAAATTTTTGTTTTTGGTCACCCCATCTGCAGCCCTAGCAAGTCTCAGGAAGTAGACCCTGTACATAACCAGGAAGGAGTCTTTGGTTGGGAAGGTGCCAAGAGACTCTGGGGCCATTTTTATCTTACTTGTCCATGCACATTGACAGGCAGAGCACCAGTGGGCAGCATCCATTGGCTCCTTGGATGCCTTTGAGGACTGGTGGGTGGGGCCCGGGGGTCTGCTCAGTGTCATAGTTCCATAGTTTCATAGTTGGTAGGGTCAGAAGGGGCCTTAGCAGATTGTTAATTTCGACCCCCTGCCATGGCAGGAAAAAGTACTGGGGTCAATCCATCCAAGTAAAAAATGACCCATCCACCACCACTCTTTGAGTGCAGCCCTCCAGCCAGTTAGTGACCCATTTGACTGTGTAGATGTCGATGCCACAGTTCCCTAGTTTTTTAATGAGAATGGGGTGAGAGATAGTGTCGAAGGCCTTCCTGAAGTCCAGTAAGAGTATGTCTAATTCTAGCCCTGCATCTAAGGCATTTGTGACCTGGTCATAGAAGGCCACCAGGTTGGTCTGACAGGACCTGCCTTTAATGAACCCATGCAGGTTGCCCCTAAGCATAACCTCCCCTGCTGGCCCCCTGTGGACATGTGCCAGGATAATTCTCTCAAAAAACTTACCCAGGATCAAGGTAAGACTAACTGGCCTATAGTTCCTTGGGTCCTCCTTCCTCCCTTTTTGGAAAATGGGAACCACATTGCCACTTTTCCAGTTCTCTAGCACCACACCAGAGCACCACAAGTGCTCATAAAGCCATGCCAGGGGTCCCGCAACGACTTCTGCTAATTCCCTCAGCACTCTGGGTGGAGGTCATCATGACTAGCTGATTTAAATACATCCAGTCCCTTCACAAGTTCCCTGACTAGATCTTCACTGACCCTAGGCCTGGGTGCACCTCCCCTGGGGCCTGAGGGGATCCCAGCAGTTGGGACTGGACGTATCATCCCAGCAGGTGATCTGGTCCCTGCTCAGAAAAATGGAGGCAAAGAAATCATTAAATAGGTTAACTTTGTTGTCTGGTGCAACAACCAGGTTTCCTAGCATGTCTTGCAGAGGACCCACATTACCTGGTACCTTCTTTTTGCCCCCAGTGGATTTAAAAAAGGACTTCTTGTTATCCTTGATCTGGGTAGCTAGTCCCAGTTCCACCTCCACCTTGGCCTTCCTGACCGCCCCCCTGCTGACCCGAGCAACCAAGGTATAGTCCTCCCTGGTGACGGCCCCTGCCTCACTTTTAGCTTTTAGTTCCCTTATGCTTTTGGTGAGCCATGGGGGCTTTTGCACCCTCTTCCCTGCTTTGATCCTTATTGGGATTACCTCTCTTTGGGCATGGGAGATCGTCTCCTTAAGGAACAACCACTCTTCAGCTACTTCTTTTCACAGTTTGCACCTTTGACCTCCATGTCACTCCTACCCTTTTCTTTCTTAATTATCCTACTGAAAAAATAAATTTATTTTATCTTTCAAATTTTGGCCCCATATAATGGGGGCTATTAGTTAAGTAGGTGGGCCTTAAGGCCCACCATCTCTGGAAGATACAAATAGATAGGAGCTTCTGAGGCCCAGACACTTGTTATCTGGGGATAATACCCTTTGTGCCAGCTGGACTGTTGAAACAGCCCTAAACTGGAGTGGTGCCTGCCCCCCTACCCATTACAGCAGTCTGTCAGTGAGGGCTGCTGCCTGGCTGTGACCTGCTGCCATCTATGACAGTATCTTCCCCCTTAGACCTGCAACCCCAAGTCTGCAACCCTGCGAGACCCAGATGGGGTGCCCCCATTCTGCCATCTGGACAGCCCAAATTCTTTCATTAAAATATTCAAAATAGTCGTCTTCCACTATTAGAATGAAACACCACTACATATAGAAAGGGCAATATTTTATTGATAGATAGATAGATAGATAGATAGATAGATAGAT
>JAGPOW010000304.1:33844437-33867266 GCA_030014935.1 Caiman crocodilus
GATAGATAGATAGATAGATAGATAGATAGATAGATGTACACATGTAAAGCAATTTGGAGGGGCAGGGTAGGGGGAGTATGTGGGTGGGTGCAGTGTTTGGGGGTGAAGTTTGGGGAGGTATGGGGCTTGTGCATGGGTTTGTGGTTTGTGGCTGGCTATGTGGGTGAGGGGTTTCTGGGGGTGGCTTCAGGATGTGTGTGTATTGTGGGGGGAATTGGGGGGGTTGGATAGCTGTGTGGGTGGGGCTGCTCAGGAGGGGTGGGTGCTCTGCCTCCCCACAGGGTGCAACCCCCCAGCATATGGACTACCTCTGCAGGGCCCATAACTTTCCCTCACAGGGCCTGAGTCCCCCTCCCTCCCACAGGGTCCCAGCCCTTCCCCACTTGGCCAGCTCACCCCCATAATAACAGCAGCAGCAGCAGCAGCAGCAGCTGTTGAATGCTCAGGGCCCACTGTGACCAGAGTCCCTATTGGTGCAGCACAGCCTCTAAGCCAGGACTAATTATGCTGCTCATTGTTGGTCTGGCTCAGTGCAGCACAGTGCAACACAGAATCATGCACCTTCAAGCAGCCCTGTGTCACTTGCACTGTTATCCAGGGCCCTGTGCCACTCACAAGGACTGGGTGTCCTGTCAGGCCAGGTCCTGCCTCCAGTGGCAGTGCTCCTGGTTCCACCATCTGTGTAAGGAGGAGGTGCACAGTGGGACCTGGCCTGGTATTGCTCAGTAAAAAGCTTTTTCACAAGACCAGGCAGCATGGCTGTGGGACGTGTGGCTTCTATGCAGAGGAGTGCTAGCTATGTGGCCCGGGCTGGGTTAGACTGGATCTGGCCGGTGGGGCACATTTTCCAAGAAGCTCAGACAATGATGCACCATGGGCTGTTGTAGGCACAGTGCCGTGGCTATGCACAGTCACCTGAGCCTCGTGGAAAATGCACCCCACCGGCTTGACCTGGCCTGGGCCATGCAGCCAGCACACCTTTGCATAGAAGCCGTGCATCCTGGAGTGGTGTGTCTGGTGCAAAGCCTTGCTAGTGGGCTGCATCATGTGGGGCTGGGTTAAGTGCTGCTGGGCACTTTGTGAAGGGGCTCAAGTTGGTGCTGCCACATGCCTACCCCTGCACTTGCCCCCCTGTGGCGCCGGCGACAGCTGGCAATGAGGCTTTGGCCTGGGTCCCTGGCACAATTGCCAATGATGTGGTGCTGTGTGACCTGTGCTCTGTACATGCTGAACAAATGTGGCCCAGCTATGTGCTAGCTCTATTTATATAGATATGTACACAAATATGCACACATACATACATGCATATATACATACATATATGCATACATAGATGTCTATGGATACCCATACACACCTGCTGGCTTTAATCCTCATTAAATTAAATAGGCTTATAAAATTTTAACTTGTTTATTTTGGAGCGTCGCATCTATGTTTACATGTATTAGGTTTTCAAATTAATTAAATCTGGGAGCATTGCATCCGTGTTTACATACACTAGGTTTTCATACAAATTAAACCAGGTCACTGATTGCTGCTGCAGGTGATAGGTGCTACTGCCTGTTGGGACACATATATATATGTGTGTGTATATAAATATGTATCTATGTATGTATATAAGTCTGTGTGTATACATTTGTATATAGTATCATATGGGGCTCATGTACATGCCACAATTTTTGCCCTTTCATGTACTGCAACTGTGTATCTGTTTGTGTGAATTGGATTTCATGATGCTTTAAGAGTCTAATAGGTTATATTTCTGTTCTACTGCAACATGTGGGTTGTTGTAACTGTGCTGCCTATACAATGAAACCTTAGATTCCAGGAAAACTGCAGATGTAAGAAAACATGAACTTTATAGTACGAAAGAGCAGTTAACCCTGTACCAAATCAGTTGGCAGCTATCTGGTGTGGGTGTGGAAGCAATTTTTTAAAATGGGCTGTAGGCAGCTGCACATTACTTCATTTTTATGTTCTTCAGACTCCTCCAGCTTTATGAATTCTGTAACAAGCAGTGATGAGGACAGAGGATTGATGAATTCATGATGAAATTATCCAGCCAGTGCTGCCCTTCCAGCATTTCTATATTGAACCAGTTTTTGCAGCCAAGTTTTGTGGCTGTGAAGGAAAAGTTTATATATAACCTTTATACCTTTAAACAGAAATAATAATTAATAGGATGTAATAACAACGGTCTACATTTCCAGAATGGGAAAACCACTGTTTGGTAAAATTGGTAAAGCAACTATGGAAAGGGTAAGTTATGGAGAAAAAGTAAATTCTATATTTCTTTTCACTATTGCATCCAACTAGCCCTTTTATTGAATAAATATTAAAAATAAACGTATAAGAGCTGATTTAGCTAGGATCTTCCTGATATCACTGGTTGTATTTCCATGAGACACTGACTGTGCAGAAGCTCATTTCTACTGTGAAGTAGTCACATGGCACAAAGCCTGATGTAATGCTGCTGTGCAGTAGTAATGAGCTACTGCACAATCAACATCACTAAAAAGCCATTCAAGAATGCTACTGTGCAGTGACTCCAGTTACAGTACAATCATTTAGTACTTGTGCATGAGAGCCCTACATGACTGCACAGTAACAGTTACACAGTCAGCATCTTCTGTAGATATGGCCATTGAGAATCATGCTTTGGAAGGTTTATCAATTGCTAGTAAGAGTGTATTTTCTGCATTAGTAAAGGATGGATTAAAGACACCCTAGAAGACCCTTCCCCTACAACTTACAGATTAAATTGGGTTTTGTGTTCTGGAAAGCAAACAAAATGTTGACACATTTTGAACTCCCATAACTGCTGCTGTATAATGAATTTGAATCTCTTTTCTATTGAAATGAGTGGCAGAATTGTTATAAATTTGCTCCTGAATATTTCCCTAGACTGATAATCCTCTTATGGATAAAGCCAGAATATTCAGCAAAGTACCACAAGCACAATTCAACAAGCTTTATCTATTAATTAATCTATTCAAATTTATAAATATACCTATGTTGTTGGTTCTGTGTGGTGCTTCAAAAATTATATTAAAAATATTCTGTGCCAACCAGACAGAGCATCTCCTGGCACAGTGTATTTCTTAACATAAAGAAAAAAAATTAAAAATTAATTTTGATCAAAAGACTATCATAACAAATTATTACATACAATAGACCTCCTCCAAAACATGTATCCTTTGGTCTGTGTGCTATGGTTTTGGTTGGTTGAAGTGAACTGAACCTTTGCATATCCTCACAGCATGAAATGCAACAAAAATGCTGACAACTATTCCAAGCCAGTGAAAGTATGCTTAATGCGTAGTTATTTCAGTGATAAGAAATTCTGAAAGATAAACAGAAAGAAACATAGTACTGTATTTGCTGATATACAGACAGAGAGATACATAGTACTGAAACATATAGTACTATTTGAAACAATCTGTTTATGTGGCACGGTGCATTTTATTAACTAGGTAACTGGGACTGCTTTGTTGTTCACATTTAGTGAGCGTATGTAAACTTGTCTCTGACTGCACATTTGGTACTGGGCAGTCTTTTAGTACTTGCTTTAGCGCATGATTATTTTTAGATGCTATGAGCTACAATGATAAAGCTTGTCACTGCAGTGACATAACATCTCATGTAGAAATGCCCAATTAGTCTAAAAGGTACAAATATACCCTGCCTTCTCCCTGACTTCAGACTAACATGGCTAACTACTTCTCTCTTTTCATATAGTCAAAGATAATATATTTCAACATATTCCACCAAATTAACATTCTGACCAGTGCTAAGGTAGTAGGTTGTATCTAACTGAATCACATAACTCCTTCTCATGCGTTAGATCACACCTGATTAGAAAACTGGACTCTAGCTGCCTGGGTGCCAGTTGAACCAAGTCCAGTGGCAAGTGTTAAGCTTTGACATATTACCCTTGAAAAGAATGGTTGAAATAATATTTATATTTGTCTGCCAGAGTTCAACACGTGATGTTATTTGGGAGCTAATTACTTTGGGTATCTCAGGCATACACGTCTGCTTCTCCAGACAGCTAGTTTTAATCTCCAAATATAGGTTCTATTAACATGCTACATCCTGTATGTTGTCAAATGGAATCTTCACTCAGATGGGATGCTTAGGAGTCTTGCAACTCTTAGAACTAAACCTTGCCATGATGGAAATTGTTACTTCTCTTTAGCCTTTACTTAATAGATCACATTCAGGTAATCCCAGTAAACATGCTAAGGATAAACAAGGCCTGTTTGAAACCTGACAGTATCTTTTATTCCAGATTTAAATTTTAAACTTTTTGTGGGAGGGAATCATATTTCATCATTGTTTTTACAGTGCCAAACATACTGATGGTTTGGTTCATAGTTAGGGCTCATAAGTAATGCTAAAATATGATGAATAAATAATTATTATAGGAAGACTTCAAGTAGCAAGATTTTAAGCACCCTATGATATAGCATTTTAAAGAACAGGTTTTGTACTTGTCCTTACTAAATCCCATTTGGTCAATTTCAGACTATTTCTCTAGTTTCTCAAGGACACTCTAGATCTTATCTTCCAGATTGTCTGCAACTCCATCCAACTTGGTGTCATCTGCATTTTTCATTAACTGTGCACTCAATTGCATCTTCCAAATTATTAATTTGGATATTAAACAACACCAGACCCAGAACAGAACCCTGGGCAGGACTTCCTTTCAATTTGATATTGAAATATTGATGACTGTTCTTTGAGAATAATGACATAGCTGGTTATGTATGCTCCTTACAGTATTTTTATTCAAACTGAGGATGATCAACCTTTGGCCTGAGGGACAGATGCAGCCTTCAAAGACCTTGTCTTTCAGCCCATGGGGTTTCCCATGAGTTGGAAAAATTGGTGTCTGGGGAGCAGTGGCAGCTTGAATTACCACTCCCCTGCTGCCAAATTTCCACAGCATATATACAGGCTGGGAAGTTCCCTTCTTGAAAGTATCTGGGATGCTGGAGGACTCTGGTTTAAATTAAACCTTCATGGAGCATGGAATACATAGAAGACTGAAGTAACCCCACACAAGAGCAACCTGAAGAAGGAAAGAAGAGGGGTGGAAATATATTAGAAAAATGGAGTAGATAACATGTTGTGCTCTCCTGTCATCTCTGGTTAGTCTGGAATAAAAAGAGCTCCTTACCCTGATAGCTTTACCCATTTTAAATACAGAAAAAAAAAATATATGAGATGTCTCTAGTACCTCTCTGGGTAATGTTACGTGCATCTAGCAACTTTCAACTGCCTCTCACCTCCGAAACAGTATGGCTAGGGACGGACATTCAAAAAGCCTAAGCCTGAATTGATTCAATCTTTGCAGGTTAGTCTAACCTGGCTAGGAAGAATCAGTTTGTATTTGTAAAGATATCCCCTGTGGACTGAAGAAATGCAGGCACATGGTTGCAGTGGCTCAGGCTAGAAGACAAGGGGCAATAGAACAGCTCTCCCTTCCCTTCCATAATCCTGAACCAATGATGGGTGTGGCCAGGCCCCAGCAGGAGGCTAAGACTAGGGAGGGGTTCTTCCCCACCACCTTGCTGCTCTTGAGCAGTGCAGGAGCCATCAGAGAATTACACAGCATTTACTTACACAGCAGGGAGTGACACACTTTTTATCAGCCCATCAAGAAAACAAAAGCCTCTCTCTTTACTGCAAACTCATCTTTTAGCTCCAAAAAGCCCTAAGTGAACACTGTTCTGTCTGCCTAACACCTTTCAGCATTAACTAGCATACCATATGATGGCTATGGTCCATGTGAGGTAGGGGGGATCCCTGCTTGAACAGGGAGTGGGGGGAGAAGAGGATCCATGGGGAAGCCAGGCAGATACTGGCTCTATGTTAAAGAGCAGAACATGTCCTCACTGATCAGGTTAGGTTCAGAAGAGGGGCAAACTGAGGTGCTCTGGGTTAGAATACAAGGGAGTCATGGGGAAAAGGACTTGATAGTGGGTGTCTACTACAGGCCACCCACCAGGGGATGAGCTAGACCTGCAATTTTCAAGTCAGCTCAAAGAAGCTGTAAGGACAAGGGATGTGGTTGCCATGGGTGACCTAAACTACCCAAACATCTGCTGGGAAAAGCAGTCAGCCAGGTCCAAATGCTTATGTAGTTTTTTAGCCTGCATACAGGACCTCCAGCTAACCCAGGAGGTACATAATCCCATGAAAGGAAATGCCTTGCTGGACTTGGTCTTTGCCACAGGCAATGGCCTGGTGAGTGATCTTCAGGTGTTCAATTACCTAGGTGTTCGTGGCCATCATCTACTGGAATTTACTGTCTGGCGCAGGGTGGAGAAAGCAAGCAGTAATGCAAAAGCCCTTGACTTCAGGAGGGCTGACTTCAATGAGCTAAGGAGATTAGTAAGGGAGACACTGGGGACTCAGAGCTTCAGTGAGATGGGATTCCAGGATGGGTGGTTGTTCCTAAAGGAGACGATCCTCCGAGCTCAGAGGGAGTCAGCCCCAATGTAAACCAAAGTGGGCAAGAGTACTAAAAATCCCCCTTGGCTCAGTAAAGGCATCCAGGAGGGACTGGTAGCAAAAAAGGTGGCATACAATCAGTGGAAGCAAAGGGCAATCGCCAAGGAGGATTGTACCTCCATTGCTTATGATTGCAGGGAGGTGGTTAGGAAGGCCAAGGCAAAGATGGAACTAGGGCTGATGACCAGAATTAAGGGTAACAAAAAGTCCTATTCCAAATACATAGGGAGTAAGAAGGTGGCACTAGGCCATGTGGGGCCCTACAGGACAGGCTTGGCAATTTGGTGATTGCAACAAAGGAAAAAGCTTACCTCTTCAATGAGTTCTTTGCCTTCATATTTCTGAGCAGGGACTGGGACAACTTCTCCACTAGGATTATGAACAGGCTCAGGGGACATGACACCATGCTTAGGGTCAGGGATGATCTAATTAGGGAACTCTTGGAGGGGATGGACATGTATAAATCAGCAGGTCTGGATGCTCTTCAGCCGAGGGTACTGAGCGAATTGGAGGAAGTCATAGCAGGGCCCGTGGCACAGATGTATGAGCACTCATGGTGTTCTGGCCAGGTCCCAGAGGACTGGAAAAGGGCTAATGTGGTCCCTATTTACAAGAAGGGAGAAAGAAGGACCCTGGTAACTATAGGTCAGTTAGTCATACCTCAATCCTTGGGAAGACCTTTGAGAAAATTATCAAGGAATACATCTGTGAGGACCCAGCATGGGAAGTAATCTCAGGAGCAACCAACAAAGGTTTATTGCGGGCAGATTCTGCCTGACAAACGTTGTTTCCATTAATGAACAAGTCACAAAGTCCTTCGATGCGGGCATTGAGGTGGATGTTGTCTACCTGGACTTCAAGAAGGCTTTTGACACTGTTTATCACCCTATTCTCAACAAAAAACTAGGCAACTTTGGCATTGATGCCTACATAGTCAGATGGGTGGCAAATTGGCTCAATGGTCGCACCCAGAGAGTGGTAGTGGTCGGGTCACTTTCAACCTGGAGGAATATGGGCAGTGGAGTTCCCCAGGTCTCAGTCCTTGGGCCTGAGCTAGTCAACATCTTTATCAGTGACTTGGAGGTGGGCATGGAAAGCATGCTGTCCAGATTCGTTGATGAGACAAAGATGTAGGGAGAAGTGGGCACAATGGAGGGGAGGGACAGATTTCAACTAGATCTAGACAGGTTACAGAAGTGGGCAGATGAGAATAGATTGGAATTCAATGCAGACAAGTGCAAGGTGCTGCATCTAGGGAGAAGGAACATGCAACATACCTATAGGCTGGGGAACACCCTTCTCAACAACACAGTGGTGGAAAGAGATCTTGGAGTCATTGTTGATTCCAGGATAGAAATGAGTCACCAATGTGAGAAGTGGTCACTAAGGCTAACCACACCTTGTCATGCATTTACAGATGCACGGCAGGCAGGTCCAGGGAGGCGATCCTTCCTCTCTATGCGGTGGTGGTCAGGCTGCAGTTGGAGTACTGCATCCAGTTCTGGGCACCACACTTCAAGTGGGACGTGGCTAACCTTGAGAGGATCCAAAGGAGGGCATGGTCAGGGGGCAGCAGGCCAGGCCTTACAAAGATAGACTAAAAGGCCTGAATCTATTCAGCCTCCACAAGAGAAGACTGAGAGGAGATCTGGTGGCCATCTATAAACTCACCAGGGGGGGACAGGTGGAGAATAGATGAGGCTGTGTTCCCCCAGGCACCACCTGAGATAACAAGGAATAATGGCCACAGATTGATTGATAGCAGGTTCAGGCTTGATACCAGGAGGCATTATTTTATGGTTAGGGCTGCCAGGCTCTGGAACGGGTTCCGAAGGGAGGTGGTGCTCTCCTCTACCTTGGGGGTCTTCAAGAGGAGGTTGGATAGATATCTGGCTTGAGTATTATTATCTCAGCACTCTTTCCTGCCCACGGCAGTGGGTCAAACTTTATCAGGTCCCTTGCAACCCTAGAAACTATGAAACTATCACACTATGTGCTTCTAAAATGAAGGAGGAAGAAGGAAACTTTTGATACACTTGTCTGGAAGAACATTAAATGAGAGCTTGACTAGTCTAATTTAAAAAAAAAAGTGTTTCATGTGCAGCCAAGAAGCACCTGAGTTTTTTTGTTGTTTTTTTTATGTATTTCCTCATCAAATGTTTTTTCTCAAATTCTCTATCTCATGAGGATGCACATCATGAAACACAAACTTTCACCTTAAAATAAGTGATTACATCTAGTTAGTTTGCCTTAATCAGGTCTGATCCATAAGGTTAAATGGCTAGTGCTTAAATGCAAAGCATTTTTTTTTTATTTTAATCAGATCAGGAAAGGATTTATGTGACACAGTTGCCCGTGATATCAGGGGACTGGGATCAATGGCCCAGGGTGTCCATTGAAATCCTATTTTCCTGTAATAGTATTAATCTGCTTCCTCTGGCCTGAAACAAGCGCTGCATGAAACCTGATGTTTACAACAACCTCACTAACAGTTAAACTGTGAATCTTCTTGATCACCTTTCATTAATGAATGGTCCTGGGGAACTACCTACATATGAAAAATCCTTAATTTCATAGACTGGACATACACAAAAGAGCTTCATGTCAGATATAATGAAGATCCCTATGAAAAGGCTGGAGTGTAGTTGTGGAATACAGGAGTTAGTGAGAGATCTTATACTGGCTAAGATCAAAGGCTTGTCTTAATGATAATGAGAAACAGACTCATCAAAGCTTTGTTTAATCTTTATGCTTGCTAAATATCAGCTCATTTATTTCTACCAGAAAAAAAGAATCCCTGATTTTCTGCGGTTGGGTGCAGGAGGATAAGAAGACAAAGTCCTTATCTTAGCACAGAGTCTAAAGTGTTCCCCAGCAATTTAGCAGTTAGCAGAAAGTTCTTAAAATAATAAGTTAAAAAATGAAGAAGAGCCTACTTCAGTTATTCATTTTATTAAAGGGCCTAACTTTAGATACTCAGGTTGAGAATATTAATCGTATACTTCTGAACAGCAGCCCAGGAGTAAAGGAAATAGAAAGCCTATATAGACACCAATACTATCTTTCAATAAGTCAAAGAAAATGTTTATCCTGAAAAGGAATAATATTAATTGCAACTGAGTCTGTCTTGTCAAATGTAGACACTTGCACAAGCTATTTCATAGTCCTCTTTATCATTAGCATTACACAGTCAAAAATACCTCTCCACCCTACTCTGATTGAATAACTTTATTTCAATTATACTGTTCTTAAATTTATTATATAGTCTCATCTGTGTTTAATCATGCAGCTGTTTAACAGCATGTCATAATCACAATGCATAATAATGACATGTAGCGTTGTTTGACCATCAGAGATTCAATTAGCCAAAGAGTCACAGTCATACAGAAATATGACCTCCAGAGGTCATTTAGTCCAAACCCCTGCCAGTGGAAGGATCATCCATATCCAAACCATCCCATATACCCATACTTTAAGCCAGCGGTGGGCAAAATGAGGCCCAGGGATCAGATGCAGCCCACCAGGCCACTCCATCCCCCAAATTAAGAAAATGAATATTTATCTGCCCCTGGCTGCCTGTCATGTGTCCCTCGATGGCTTGCCAAAACTCAATAAGTGGCTCTTCGCCTGAAATAATTGCCCATCCCTGCTTTAGACCCTACGTAAGACTACCCACAACCCTAACACAACATAAAACTAACACCCTAACTTGCCACAAGCAAACCAGTAGAATCATGGCAACCAATGTCCAGCTTGTATAAAATCTTGTTAATGTATGCTCAAGAGGTCCCAGGCAGAGAGCCACACCCCCTGCTATACAGGAAGACAAAAACACTGCAGTCCATACCAATCTGACCATGGGGTAATATTACTTCCTCACTCCAAAAATGGTGATTGGTCTCACCTTGAGCAGTGGGCAAGACTCTCCAGCCAGGAAACACCAATTTTGCTCCTAGCAAGAGAATTGGCACAACCCAGTTGAAGTCTCCAGTCTTAGCTGTATCCAACACTCAGTGCCTCTGTAGAGGCTTAATATCCCTGTGAAATATATAACAGAAAGTAGTGGGTGAGGAGCAGGGGGGAAAACAACCAGCAAAGCCCAGAATCATGTGAAATACCTACTGTAGAAAATAGGCATAGATGCATCTAGATCATCCTCAGTCAGTGGCTGTCCAGCCTCTTCTTGAACAAATCCAGTTAGGGAGAGTCCACAATTTTCCTACTCAGTCTATTCCACTGCCTTACTACTCTTACAATGAAGAAGTTTTTTTCTGAATATCCAATCTAAATTTACTGTGCTGTGACTTCAAGCCATGGGTCTGTATCCTCTCTGCAGCAAGAGAGAAAAGGTGCTGTCCCTGTTCTTTATGGCAGCCTGTCAAGTATTTGAAAACTGATATCATGTTCCTTTCAAAGTACCTTTCCACAAGCTGAACATGCCTAGATCTTTCATCCTCTTCTCAATTGATTTGCTTTCCAAGCCCTTGATTATATCTGTAGCCCAGGTTTCCATTCTGCCAAGTTCTGAACTGCACTTGTATCCTCCGATATGCTTAAAATCCTTCCCCATTTTCTCTTGCCTACAAACTTGCTCAAGAAGCTTCCTCTGACAGCATCCAAATCATTCATAAACATGTTGAATAGCACCCAGGCAAGGACAGACCCCTCTGGTACTTCATTTGAAACCTGCCATTCTGACATGGACCCATTAATAATTATCTTTTGTATAGCTATTGAGACAATTATCTATCCACTCTGAAGTAGTTTTATCCAGCCTACATTTCTCTAATTTGTTTATAAGAAGGTTGTGCAGGACCTTGTCAAAATCATAGAATTATAGAAAGTTAGGGTTGGAAGAAACCTCAGGAGGTCATCTAGTCCAACTCCATGCTCTATGCAGGACCATCCCCAACTAGATCATCTCAGCCAAAGTTTTGTCTAGTTGGGTCTTGAAAACCTCCAAGGATAGAGATTCCACCAGCTCTATGAGTAACCTGTTTCAGTGTTTTACTACCCTCCTAGTGAGAAAATTCTTCCTAATATCATACCTAAATTTCTCTTGTTGCAACTTGAGACCATTGTTTCTTGTTCTGTCATCTCCCACTACTGAGAACATTCTAGTTCCATTCTGTTTCAAACCTCTCTTCAGGTAGTTGAAGGCTGCTATTAAATCCCCTCTCAGTCTTCTCTCCTTAGACTACAAAAGCCCAGTTCCCTCAGTCTTTCCTCATAAGTCATTTCCCCAGTCCCCTCACTTCTTTGTTGCCTTCCACTGGACTCTTTCCAATATTTCCACAAAGGCTTTGCTGAAATCCAGATACACTGTATCACAGCATTCCCCTCATCCACCAAAGTTGTTATTTTGTCAAAGAAGATCAGGTTTGTTTGACACAATCTGTTTTTCATAAAACAATTCTGGTTGCTTGTATCAGCCTTTCTTCCTTCAGATTCTTGCAAATGACCTTCCTTAGGACATGCTCCAGAACTTTCCCAGGTATTAAGGTGAGGCTAACCAGTCTGTAGTTCCCAGCTGTAGTTCTGTTGGTCCTCCTTGTCTTTTTTTAAGAGGGGTACAACATTGGCCTTTTTCCAGTCCTCTGGTACCTGTCTTGTCTCCTATGACTTCATGAAAGTCATTGCCAAACACTATGAGATCTCCTTTGCCAGTCCCTTCAGGACACTGGGATGAAACTGATTGTGCCCAAATGACTTGAAAATGAAAAAAAAAATATTCTGAATTAGAATCAATTAAACACACTTACAAAGACAGGCTAGCTTCGTGTCTCGTGCATAATCTCAATCCCATAATTACTTTTTTTTTTCTTCTTCTTCTTTAGGCTTTTAGAACTAGATTTAGCTCTAGATCTCTGCTGGTCTCCACAATTTTGACCTTGCTCCAAAACTCCCTGTGCAGAAATACTTCTAGGAAGTGGTAAGGCTGGAGAACAGAAAGCAGACTCCATGAATGGGGGATTTCCAGATTTAGCATCTTAATATTATGTTATCAGGACTCTAAAGTTCTAAGGAAATTTGAAGCATTTCCACACCATGTGATGAGATGCTATATGACAGAGTTTAGGTTGTCAAGTCTGCCTGGCTTTTCTCAAAGACAAGTTCTGCCTGCTTCATTAAAAAAAAAAAAAGGTTCACAACTTGAATCTTAGTGATGTGATTTTTTAATCAAAAGTGTTAAAAACAAAAAAATTAGCAGTGTTTCCCAGTCCTTCCCATATTAGTTTATCATAGTAAGAACTCAATAGATTCCAAGCCTCTGGGATGAGTCCTAGTTGGCTTTTATGCCCAGATACCCATTTAACTTCACATAATCCATATTGTAAAGGAACACACTGCTCATTCCACAATTGCTTCAGGAGTAATTGAGACCAGAATTTGAGACAGAACAGCTTTATTGTGCTAGTTATCATATTTATCATAGTTTGAGTAATCAAGATTAGAGCTTGAATTGGGTGTTGTTACTGCTATTTCAGCAAAGATGGTGGTTATTTCTTGTGAGAACAGTCTCTGTTTATTAACTAGTGCTTTATTGAATCTAGAAAAGGAAGAAAGGACTTTGCCTGGCTGAAAAGGATACCTGTGGGGATGGGGTGTCCTGAGAGCCCCCTTCACCTTCCTCTCTTTGCTCTTCTGTTTTTTAGTGGCAGGTACTCTACCCTTCATAAGGGATGGACCAGGATGCTCCTGGTGTGCTTCCCTGGGGCCAGCCACCTCAGACAAGGCCGCAGTGGAAGGCAGCTGGTAGGAGACTTGAACTCCATTGTCTAACAGGGCCTTGAAGCCAGTCACTGGTCACCCCAGCCACGGTACTTGGGGCAGGCAGGGGGCAAGTGGAGGCATCAGCCCCTCTACTTGGTGGGGCCTCAGTACCAGGGGGGTGGGCACCATAGATGGAATGGGCAGGGGAGAGGGCTGGGAAGTAGTCCTAGCCCCTCTTCTGGATGGTGTTTTCACACTGGGGACCCCAGCCCCCTCACATGGAACAGGGGTAAAAGGAAGCTGAGAAGAGCTCCTGGCCTCACTGGGCAGGGCCTATGCCCTAGAATTGGATGCACCATCTGTCGGCGCTTCTGTAGTCACCATTGTTTTGGCCATTTTCTCCTGCAGGCACTGGGCTGCTAGGTCAGAAAAGATACCACATTGGAAACACGTGGACTCCCCAAAGGAAAAATAAATCACAAACCTCCACCCATTGAGCACAAGGTTCAAGGAGTGAAGCAGGGACTGAGGACCCTCCTTGAGGAGCATGAATACCTGCCTTTGAAAAGATGCGATGTGCTTCAGCTTCAGGTTCTTGCTTCCAATCATCAGTCAGTGAAAAGGACTTGTAGGAACCCAATAGCACTCAAGTCCCTTGGCCAGCTCCCAGTTGGACACATGTAGGGACATGTTGGAAATCACCACCCTCACAGCCTGAGTATCTAGGGGCATGACAAGATAGTGTATGCCTGCGATGTCCAGGCCCTCCGCACACACCCTATTGACCAGGCCCTCCATGAAGACCCTATTGACCCTGACATAGGGAAGGGTGTCAACCCTCAAGCCATGGTTAGGGGGGAAGTCTTGAGATTCATCCCCATGCCAGCTGCTTGGTGTAAGAGTGGCCATTCCTGCTAGGACAGGGTTAATTTCAAAAGCTAAAGCTAAGGGAATTGGTTGGGGGGGTGGAATATTGTGTATATTAACTACAAAGATAAGTGTCTGGGAATGCAGCCATAAAGCAAGAGGAGGGTTGGGGTGTGCTCAAAGCGGAGAGGGAGGGAGGGGAGAGGTGAGGGAGTTAAGAGGAAAAAACTGAAAACACTCCCCAGGAGTGAACTTCCTACTCTCTACCCCCATGGCATCTTCTGGCAGCTGTCCAGCTCATCTGGGGCCTTGGCTGGAGTGGGAAGGGGAAGGGGTGCCACTGTCACTACCACCCCAGCTGGTGCTTCTGCTGCCAGGTATCCTTGTCCTGCCACACTTCCTCCCCCTAGGAAATATCGATTTGTTTCATTTGTTAAGTCTTGGAACACACATGGTATAAATAGATCACACTAAAATGAATCTACCCCCGCCCCATTTTACTGCCACCTTCTTCTGCTTTATTTAATCTCTAGCTGTCTCCTTTTTACAGATGAAGTGAGATAGAATTGTGGTGATATTTAAGGGGACTGAAGAAATGTATTCTTATTCAAGTAGAAAAAGATGAATCACCTTAATTGGCAGCTTTTTATTTAGATCATTTTAAATTGATTTTACAGACATTATTAAGCAGGTGAAGCCTGTAATATAGATTGTAGAAATCAAAGGATCTTAGAAAATGTAATAAAATTAGGTATTATTTTTGGATGCAGATGGCTACCTTTTGATATACTCTCTTTATTATTCCAATATCATCAATAGGGTTCCACAGAGTGTAGTAAATGGTGCTCTTTTGCTTCAGTCCAGTATCTCAACTGGAACATGGAAAGATGTTTCCAGCTTTGTTAGTGTTGTTTCTACTTTGCATTACTGCTACTCATGAGAGGATTATCACTGATTATAGCAGTCCTAGAGAATTGTCTTATATAGAATGGGACTGTCACTGAACTTCTTGTGTTTCATGCTAAGTGGAAGGAGGGTACATTCATTCATGTCAGCACAGACAAGAGGGAAGGACCATGATTGTTTTAAATGTTATCGCTTGTATAACTCTTTTATTTCAACTGCCTACAACTGGCAATCATGCTGGTTCTGATAAGCAGAACATTACTATCCAGATAAGTGTCACATTATTATGTATATTAATACTGACTATGAAACAGCAAAGAGATTAATTACTTTGCAGCAAGTCTTGAAAAGACCACGAGATGGAAGATGGAAACCTTTTTTTTCAGTAACAAATTTCTATATAAACAAATATATGCAGTATTTAGGGTCCTGGTTATCTGCCAACACAGCTCATGATGCCAAAAGGCTAGGCACCCTTCCTTGAGGGATGGAGTGAATTGAATCTCTATAAACCACAGAATATAATTTAAATGTTATAGTTTTATATCCATGCTAAGTTAAAATATTTTCAAAGCCATTAAAGTTAGTCTCTTAAATATAGCCCAGGTTAATTCTTGCTATTTTATCTGTCTTGTAGGAGGTTTCCTGTTCTGTGAGGTGCTTTTGAATGATTTACCTGGAGTTCTTGTACAAGGCCAGAGTTTATTGCAAGAGAACTGGGGTTTAATAGGGTAGTGCTTGTCCTACTACTTAAATAAATAGCTGCTTTTTCAGAGATACCAATTCACTAGCATAACGTTTAGTGGGAGTTGCAAGTACTCAGCACCTCTGGAAATCATGCTGGTTCCTTTAGATTTAGATCAAAGAGTCATAGGAAAGTAGGAATGTAAGTGACCTCATGAGGTCCCTTAGATGTCTAAAATTAATTATTTTTTTCAATAAAAAAGTGGGCAAAATATGAAGATTTGCAATTTAAAAGTTGCTAAAACAGCCAATAAGCTGTGAACATCCTTGGATCATAAATGTGTGCACTTATTTTGATGACCAAAATATAATTAAGCTGATAACTTCTTGCTACCCTATTTCCAATTTTACTAAGATAGAGCCAAAGGACAACTGTTTTAGGCATCCACTTTATCTCACAAGAAATGAAACTAAACCTGGATAGTTTACCCCTGATTTATACCATAACATTTCCAGTGTCACTTCTACTTACCATGGGATGGACAGGGCACAAGACACAGTTATTATGAATCACCTAACATATAGTAAAATCCCACCTCTTTTCAATTGCTCTGATTTGTTCTCCTGCCCATAATCTTAACATCTTTCTGGACAGTTCGCTGAATTAAGGAACACACTTTTTGTTTATTCCGGCCTCAGAGACTGTTGATTTCATGAACCAATCTATACTCATTCAGAGCAAGGAAATAGGGAATGAGCACTTCATTTGTACACTCATTGATTAGGTATGGAATAGCCAGCTAGGCTAACAAAGTAATTGATCCGAATACTGCAAGTGAACATTTTGTTTTGTAGGTCAGTAGAAACAGGAGTATTATCACTCATTTCATTTAGCTAAGATATGTTTATTTATAAAACTATCATGGCACAAAAAGTATTTGTAATAGGAACTTATTCAAGGCACAGCTATAGTCCAAGATGGCAACTGTTCCCTCTAATTGTAATTTAATTATTTAATTGTAATTTAATTACTTGTTTGCGCAGTTGTGCAGATGTGCTCATGCTGCACTGCCAGGCACACCTGTATAACCACGCATGCTGTGCAGCTTAGAGAGAATGCTGGTTTACACATGCATTTGATCCAAGATGAATTTACACGTGAGTAAACTACTTATGAGTAAATGCTCATGGACATGGGTGACCGGTGCTGCCTTAGTCAGGGGGGGCATATGCCTCTTCAGTAACCAGTCAGAGACCGAGGAGGGGAGTCCCCCCATTACCAATCTCTCCAACCAGGAAAAAGCATCCTTCTAAGGCAAAACTTGCCAACTAGTGAGCAGCTGCGCTGCTCCCTGAAGTGGCCTCAGGGCTTCCAGAGGGGGCTTCAGCCCACATCTGGTGCTTGCACTCCCCAGCTGGCACTTGCAGGAGGGCACCGGCACTCCCATCTGTCCCCCCTGACTGTCCTTGAGCAGGGAGCGTGGCCTGACAGGGGCTGCAGCTGTAAAATGGCTTCTAGAGGGAATCAAACTAATGGAAAACAACGGCATTTTTACACGTGCTCCAGGAGTCGGGGGTGAGGGGGAGAGGGGATGCTTTAATTAGAGCAACTCCAAGAGCTACTCTAATTAAAGTGCCCAGAGCATCTTATGTATCAGTGTCCTCATGCTACAAAATGGCAGTGGGGGTGTTTTGTCTACAGCTTGCCAAACAAGTTCCAGCAGCCTTAATGAATTACCATGCTCCTGCAGACTTAATTAATCTGTAATTACAGCACATCGGAGTAGCCTCTGGGCTCATGTACAGGCACTCCTAATGATTAAAGGTCACATGAACTAAAAGATTTTATAAAATGTATCGTGTGGATGCTTTGTAATTCTATAGAAAAAAACATGCAAGTTATTTAAAGGTGTTAAGAAATCTGAAGAAATGTAATATTCATCTGAAAAAATGAAATACTAACATCAATATCTGGGAAACCCAGGCACCAAATGGTTCTGTAATGTACAAGGCATCCCTCATTTTGAGCAAAGTCATCTCATTATGAAAACACTGGGCAAAAGACAAAGGGAAAGAGCTGCGACCTGCTGTTACCACGATCTACTCTTTCTTCTCCAAACTATTTACTATGTATGGTGCTGAATATGAAGATCTCATATCAGCCTCCTCGAGTCATGTATGGACTCCCTGATGATTTCCCTAGTTATTGGAAGACTGTCATCCTTATATCAAAGGACTGACAGCTTAAAGAGATAGTAAAGCCAAGTTGAATAGAACTTGGATGTTGACAGCAAGAAATGTAGTTGAAACATATGTTTGCAAGGATACTAGGCAGTTGCTTTTGTGAGGCTAATTAACCCTTTTGTGTGATGTGAAACAAAGATAAGAAAGAGAATGCTATTCAGACTGTAATAGTTAATGTAATAAGAAT
This sequence comes from Caiman crocodilus, assembly GCA_030014935.1. Taxonomy (NCBI): domain Eukaryota; kingdom Metazoa; phylum Chordata; order Crocodylia; family Alligatoridae; genus Caiman; species Caiman crocodilus. Next base: position 33,862,559 of record JAGPOW010000304.1, read on the forward strand.
CCATCAAATAATTTCTAGAAAAGCAATAGTCATGGTATAAAATGTATAATACAGAAAGGGTACAGATTGGATCAAATGGAAAATTGATTAATGTTTTCTATATATTCAGTATACCATCTATTCAAATATTCTATTAATCAAGAACTTGACTGTCTACCTTCAAGTAATGTTGAACTACACTGGACTTTTTGGAGTGTGGATGAAACTTTAATAGCAACCAATGTTATCACAGAAGAGATTTGACAAAAGTTCTGAAAGTAAGAAACAAAACTCATTTTAGTAATCCTACAGTGTAGCTTTCTTGTTTCTGTCTCGCTTGACAGCTGAGGGTGTTTGTTAATTTTATCAAGATATTGCAGATCTTATGCACATAGATGATGTAAAAGTGATAACTTAAAGAAACACTGTTATGTGAGTGTGGGAAACTGCGAACAACTGATCTCATAAGAAATAAATGCTTAATATACTCCTTTCTTGGAAAAATTACAAAACTTTATGTGGTATCTACTGTAGCTTTTGACTAGTTATCAAAACCATGTTACACTATAGCCGCACTATAACCTACACTATAGTTTAGAAATTAGGAAAAAACTCTTTCAGTAGAAGGGTAGTAAAGCTCTGGAACAAATTACCCAAAGAGGTTTTAGAATCCCTATCCTTGAAGGTTTTTACGACCCAGAAAGACAAAGCCTTGGGTTGGGATGATCTAGCTGGGGATGGTCTTGCTTTGAGCATGGAGTTGGACAAGATGATCTTCTACGGTTCCTTCCAACCCTAATTTTCTATAAGTCTGTATATGTATATATGTATACATATATGTGTAAATACATATATAGAATCATGGAAAATTATGCATTTTGTGTGAGTGTATGCAAGTGTGTGTACATTAGACAAGTGTATTTAAAGAAAAAACAGGATCCTTTCAGAGGAGACATAGCCATGGAATTGATGATGCCTGAAATGGTCTAGCTAAGACCCAGGATTAAGTAACTGAACATTTTTCAGCTCTGTAATATCAACTAACTATTGTAAGTTTACAAATAAAAGTGATGATGCTATTGTCCTAAAAATCTGTGTAATAAAGATGATCTGATTAAGCAAACTTGCAAATTGAATGTGAGCTATGTCCTTTATTTAATAAGATCACTTTCAGAGTGTGCTATAAAAGCCACAATGTTTGCCCCATAATCATAAGATAGTAAATTAAGATATTCTTTCCCCACATATATTCTCCCATAACTGAGCAAAGGAAAATATTAGGAAACTCTGTAACAACTTCTTCATACAGGGAAAATTTACTCATACTCAATTGATGAGACTACCAGAAATTGGAGGGTAGGCAAAGAAGTGTGTTGGAGAATTAGGGCTAAGTATCCTAGCTCTTGGATAGATTGGAACAGAACTCTTACATGGGAGGCAAGGTCAGTTCATCCTGGGGTTCTGGCTTGCACATGTTGCACAATTCCTTGGTTCTTCAGTGTAACCAAATCTAAAGTTATAATATATAACTGTAAAGTAACCTGTAAAGTAAGCCTTCCTTGGGTCCACATCTACATGTGCACCCTGTTGGGAGCAAATCTGCTCCCAATGAGAGCAGTCCAGTTTAGGGCTGCTTCTACCTTGCTCTGCCCCCACTGCAGCAGCCAGCGGGAGCTCCAGGCTTCTCTGGGGTGCTAGCCTGGAGGATGGCAGGGGTGCAGGGGCTGACCCTGCTGCACACAATGACAAAAGAGTTATGCTAGCTGCAGCAGCAACTGTCTCCTAGCCCTGTGAACAGTGGGAAGCGTTCTGATGTGCACAGGCCTAGGACACAGGTGCTGCTGTGGCTGGCAGAACTCTCCTGGTCCTGTGTACACTGGGACAGAAAGCTGTCTCTGAGCCCCATACCAGTGGGGCTTCCTTGGCTATTAGCGGTCTCACTAGGAGCTGTCCCACCTGGGCAAAGAATCCTCACCCTAGCTGGGTTCTTGCTGGCAGCTGCCCCAGAAGTGGGACAGGTCCCAGTGAGCTCCTGGCTGATTGGGGAAGCAGGTAGCTCCCCAGTCCCAGCACTGCTCAGCTTCCAGTGGCGAACCACACAGCAGTAGGACAGGGTGGAGGCAGAGTGACCCCATCCCAGCACTGATTGGCTCCTGGCTCTTGGAGGAACACAGAACTCCCTGGTCAGTGTCTACACAAGCACTACTGCACAGTAACTACTGCTCAGTTAAATCTAGCACACGTATTTACCAGTACTAGCTAGACACAGTAGACTAATTTACTGTACAGTAAATGCCATGCATGTGTAAATGGTGATGCTTTACTGTGCAGTAGATTAGTCTACTCTGAAGTAAAGCATCTAGTGAAGACATTCCCATTAAATAGTGTCATACATTGCTATTAATCCAGTTGGTTTAAATGGGATTACATGAGAATGGGATCTGTCAGAATGAGGAAGAAGATCTGAATCTCCCACTTCATATTACTAAATAGTTTTGAGATTTGGCAGTAGTAATACAAAAAAATCTTCCAATATGAATCCAAAGTGTTTATTGTTTGTGGCATTATTATTATCAGCTTCACTGTCAACATACAACACTGAGTTGTTATCTAAAACTGGCCTTTAATTTAGATCAACCTTGCAGCCTTTCTGTTTCTGGCTCTCAAAACCCTGGATGACTCACTAAACCATCCACATTATTACCCCTGTCAATTATTGCATACATATTTTATGAATTCTAGTTAACAGTTCCATGTCAGACAATCATTTTTGCTGACTGCTCATTTCAGTTAAGTAATCATTTCAGAATCTGCCAATGAATGTCTTCTGTTTTACAGGTAAAGAACAGTGCACAGTGAATCTGAAATGTGTAAATATCACAGAAGCAGTTTTTTAATGTGAGAAGAGATTTGTCCCCCCAAAAATCAAGAAAACCACAAAGCCACAATCAATGTCATAAAAAAGGTACAAATTAAAATTGAGCTCTATAATTACCTTACAATTTAGAGCTCTCATATATATGCAGATAATATGCTTTTATAATGTGGCTGAAATATTTCTGAAAACAGATGCTTTCTCTTACCATCTGTCAGAAGCTTGTTTGTACCCCAGACTTGCTCCCTGCCTAGAAACCAAAATAAATAAAACAGAAATTATCTCCTGAAAGGCAGTGGTAAAATAACCTAGTTCAGTAATTTACAGATCACCTCATTTTCCCTTCTTAGTACATACATTACTGCCCGTTACTGTCACCCTCCCTTTATGTTAATCTAATTATTATTTAACCCATTTGTAATTGTTTGACAGCAGATAACAGCAGTCTAGCACTGGGGACACACATGAGGGGTGCTATCAAAGAGGTGCATGGAGCTTCAATTTTCTTATATTCATGTTCCAGACCCAGACAACCTTCTCATTCATGAGCTATTTAAGTACAAAGCCTGAGGGTCCCTGACCCTGGACCTTGTTCTAGAGGCCTAGTAAAGAATAAAGAGGTATGTGTTTCTCTTAGGTATGTAATTCCTGACATATGTTTGCCAGAACAGCTTGCCCAAGGTATCCACATATGCTCTAGATCAAAAGCTGTGACATTCAATCACAACTTGCCTCTAAGATTTTAAACTACTTTGGGGCAAATAAGCTCATTCATTATGTTTGCTTATAGAAGTGCCTTGACTGCTTTTGGTGCTATGCAAATAAATAACAACTTTGGGACAAACATAAAATTCAATGATGAATAAAAAATGCCATGTTTTTGGAGTCACTGCATGCAATGGATAAAACTAACCACCACTGGTTGAAAATTCATGTTGTTAAATTTGCCACAAAATATTATCATCAGGATAGAAAATCTGGCTAGCTCTGACAGCTAATTGGAAACTATTGGCCCATGTTCCACATATACTCCCTCAATCGATTATATGAGACATTTTCTTTTCTTTCTTCCTCTTGACTTTATTTCTAGCACAAGAATTTCTCATTTGACATGAAGGCAAGGGAAGCAATACAAAGGATAACAAAAATTGTACCTAACCTAAACCATTTGGCAGAGAAAAGGAGGGAGTTGGTACCCACTTAAGTTCAATGGTCTAGCATGTGAGGACTTCACACCAAATTTATTTCTGTCCCTCATGTCCTGTTAGGAAGCTTCTGAGGACACTTCAACTTTTTCTGATTTAATGGATATGTTAAAGCCAGGAAACTACCGTTTCCCTGAAACTTTTTGTGACCAGGAAACCATTGTGTTCCTAAGCCTGTCTTACTACTTAGATTGAACTAATTGTTCTGAAATAAGATGGTTTGAAGACAATTACAACTGCAAAATACAGAGGGTGAAAAAATACTTCAGATTCTCCAAAAGATCTGAGGCTTGATGCTGTCTTTCAATGAACTTTGTAAGTTATAAAAGAGAGCGAAGCATACACATGACAGCCAATAAGCCTGGAAATGTTGAGCCACTCATTAATTTTTTTTAAGCATGGGTGTACACCGTTGCCAAAAACAAATATCCCAAAGAGGACCTTTTCTCCATTGGGATATAATTTAACTGGAGGTTTAAAATTTTGTATTTTACTTGCATTGAATTTAGATAGAGAAAAATTCTGTATGGTACCAAGAAGTTCAATGGGTTGACCCTAGTTTATCAAAAGAGTAAAATAGGCCACATAATTAAAAACCTTTTTCTTTAGTCAAACTAATACAATTAAGTAATACATTTATGTTTAAGAA
>JAGPOW010000304.1:33867366-33877620 GCA_030014935.1 Caiman crocodilus
TCCTGTGAAATGTCATGTAGTCTCAACATAGAGTTTACTAGAGTTTACTACACTTACCATAGAGTTGGACCTGCTAGAGTAAAAATTATAATGGTACCCCTTTTATCAAGATACAAGGTTATTGAATAATTGGTTGCTAAGTGGCTTTAGTGACAAAGCACAATTGGATTAACTAATATGGTTTTGAGTCTCTATTGGAAGTTAGCTCATGATAGCATCAGTTTGGAACATTGACATTGCTTTGGTTTTAGAAAAGCTGACTGACTGTGAGGACTAATACAATAAAAGTGGGATGAAATGTAATACTATAAAGTCCAAATCATGCAACTGAGAGCAAACAAGAATTTTATCCATCATTTGAGAGCTCATCAGTTTTAACAACAAAAAAGGAGAAAGACAAAAGTATAATTGCAAGGCAAGCCATATGAGGAAAGGCTGAGAAAAAAGAAGGCTGAGAAGGGAATTGGTAGCAGCTTGGTAGCAGCATCAGGGGAATACATCAAGGGTTCAGTGAACAACTGCTCACCAAGGCACCCTTGGGGAAAATGTAGAGTAATGGCTAAAAACTCCTGGAAGACTGCTTCAGTTTCAACCTAGGGAATAAAAAAAACTTCTTCACATTCAGGGTGTCCAAACTGTGGAATAAACTCCCTCTAGAAGTGGTGCAATCATCTACCCTTGAAATCTTCAAAAGGAGACTGAACAGTCACCTTGCTGGGGTCACTTGACAGTCACCTTGCTGGGGTCACCTTGCTGGGGTCTTTCCTGTCTAGTGCAGGGGGGCTGGACCTGATGATCTTGCAAAATCCCTTCCAGCCCCTTACAATCTATGAATCTACTATTCAACCATGGATTGAGTATAAGCCACCAACATGATGTGGAAATAAAAAATGCAATTGGAGTCCCAAAAAATGCCAGGTGAGTTGTATCTAGTGGAGCTGCAAAGTATTTTCATACATGGTGGGGGTCATCTGGAATATAGTGTATATTTCTCACCAACCATGTTGAAAAAGTATCATTCAAACACGAACAGGTATAGAGAAGGGTTATTAAGATCACAGGAGATTCTAGAATAGCATTGTAATAGGTGTAGTGAAGAAAAAGAACCTAACAAGTTTTGGTATGAAGCTTGATATATTCATTAATGGAATTATCTGATACAGTGGCTTGCAACAGAAGATAACTAGACTTGATACCCAGAAGATCTTAATCATGTTTGATTAGCTCTTCATACAACTGTTGGGCAAACAGTTTATCAAATTTTATCTGATATATGTGTTCTGGGAAATCTTGTAAATAGACAAAAATAAGGTTGAACAAAAGTAGAGGGTAAGCAGTTTTATGTTATTTATATGGAAGTTTTCCAGGACATGCAGTTGATTTAGGTACTTCTATGGCCTCCATCACAGTAGTATCTGTTGGTACATCTGCAACTGACTGCAGCTGCAACAGCCAAGTGTGCCTTGTCACCCTAGCTGAAAATCACTGTCCTAGAAGTTCATGGAGATATTGAAACAGACAATTAAGGTTTAGTTTTGGTTTGATTCAGAATGAAACAGTAAATTTTCCTTTTTAGTTAAGTTGAAAACCATTTTTTTTTTTACCAGTTCTGCTTACAGCACACCTGTGAGGTAGAGCAGTATGGTTCCTGGACAGCTGTTCTAATTAAAATGGTTCCCCATCATGTATATTGAGTACTCCCTGCCCTCATATTTCAAAATTACCGTGGAGGCATTTTAATTAAAACTTACTTGATTAGGTTCAGTTAAAGCAACCTCATGACCCTTTTGAAATGCTGGCAAGCTTAATACATGTGACCGTGAGGCAAGACTAGCATTCTGATTAGAATGCAGAGTTGACATGTTCTAATTAGAATGTGAATAAGCACATCTATTGACAGCCCTAAGTCACAAAAAAACTCTAAATTGATCCAATCAGTGACTGCAAAGTCATTTAGGCACCTAAATTCTTTAGCTGCCTCCATTTTGGCCTGAGAAAATCTTTAAGACCCTAAAGTTAGGCTACTGAGCATGCTCAGATGTGATCCAGATGGGCTGCCTATACATCCAACTTCTGCCTATCCAAAATGCCACATAAGTTCTCAGTTCCCTTGGTGAACAAAATGGTGTTGAATATGTCCACCTTTTGCCAAATAGTCTAATGGTTAGTGTGCATGAATGTCCTTACTCCTTACTTATGTCTGCATCATGAAAAGGTAGCTTGCTGGAAATCCATGACAAGCAGATATTAGACTCAGGAACAGGGCCCCTCTTTGTTTTAGCTCCAGTAACTCACTCAAGAAACTGGTGACACCAGTTCTAAAGCCCTAGTCCTCTCAGAGTGGGGGAGTCTTTCTGACTGAGACAGCGCTGAAACTATGGCCTGGTTGTCCCTCCTTTTGCCCTTTCTGGGGAGAACCCCAGAACAGCTGAGGTGTTAGCCAGCCATGACTTGATGGAAGAATTTTATAGAATTCTCCCTCACATGGACATGATGCTCACCTGGTTGGGAAAACCCCTTATCAGACTGGCTGTGTCCCAGAATGCCATTTGGCAAGACCCTTATGGGTCTGGATTGGGAGCTCCTCCACCCCACATTCCTGCCACGGGCCTCCATAGGGTTCTTTGGTCACATCAGACCTAGGCTCCCATAACTGCATCGATCTCCTTCCAACCATGACATCAGCCTTGAAGCATCCTAACACGACCTCCCTGAACTTATGCTAGGAATTCCCAACAGTCCATCTAGTATACAAATAAAGAAATGTGGGCAGTCTGGCTGCCTCTCACACTCTTCTGGTATGCATGTCTTTGTCCATCACCCAAGAGTTCCTCCTGCCATTTCCAGTGTCCTTTTATCTTGGCTCTGAGGCATATGCAGTCAGTCAACACTGGGATTCTTTGCACCTGTGGCTTATCCTGCAGCAAATGAAAGTTGACCTGCAATAAGTTACTTCTTTCTCACTAAGGACTAAACTACCATGAGTGAGCTTTCACTTACTTTGGGTTAAAAGCAAGTGTGTCAGCAGTTACAGTAGAGCAGCTAACACTCTGCAACTCCCTGCTTCCCTTTTCCTTCTTTGTGTGTCCAAGCCTGAACAGCAGATATATACAGAGGGCCAACTGGACTAATGCCATGATTCCATCAGCTGAGAGGGCCCAATAACATGTAAATACATTCACAGACTTCATAGACATTAGGGTTGGAAGGGACTTCAGAAGATCACCAAGTCTACCCCAGGGGCAAGTAGTCAGCTTGGGTCACAAGACCCCAGCAAGATAAACACCCAATTGACTCAAAGGGATCTAGAGTAGGTGCTTGCACCACCTCTGGCAGCAGTCTTTTCCTTGGAGGCTTGGACAGTAAAGAAGTTCTTCCTTATGTCCAGCCTGAGATGGTCTTGGAGAAGTTTACGACCATTTGACCTTGTCATCCCATGGGACTCTCTGGTGAACAGGTATTCCCTCAGATCCCGATGTACATCCCTTGCATACTTATAGGCAGCCACGAACTTAGCTTTTTCCTGGTCGTTGGTTGTCAGTTGACCCATATGGTATAGCAGGGGTCCAATGTTACCCTTGCTTTTCCTCTGGCTACCCACATATCTAAAAAAGGATTTTTTATTGACCTTGGCTTTCCTGCTGATCTTGTCAAAGTCAGCTTTCCTGAAGTCAAGGACTTCTGCTTTGCTGACTGACTTTTTTGCTTTACAGAGGATGGTGAAGGTGATCAGCTCATGATTGCTGTCTCCCAGCTTTCCTTCAATCATTACATTGCTGATTAAATCATCCCCCATCTCCAGTACCAGGTTGAGCAGTGCTTTGCCTCACATTGGTCCATAGACTTTTTGAGTCAAATAGACTTCATCCAAACGCATGAAAAAGCTTTGTGACCATTTGGATATGACCAAGTGCTCTTCCCACTAGATGTCCGGATAGTTGAAAGCTCCCATGACAACCAGGCACTGGGAGTATGTAGCGTCAACGAGTTCCCTTGCAAATTCCTGATCAAGCGCTTGATCCTGGCTAGAAGGTCACTAGCAGACCCCCACCATTGTGTCCTTTGTGCCTTGTTTGCCAGAGATTTTGACTCAGAGAATCTCCAATCATCCCCACCGGGTGCTGATGTCAGCTTTCAGGGATGTGCAACTTTCCTTGACATAGAGAGCTACCCCGCTGCCCCTTTTCTCCACACAATCTCTCCTGTGCAAGATATAGCCATCTATACCTGTGGCCTAGTCATAGTTGGAGTCCCACCAGGTCTCTATTGTCCCTATGAGATCATAATCCTTTTGGTTAGCAAAAGGAACAGTTCCTCCTGTTTGTTCCCCAGGCTCCTGGCATTGGTGTACAGGCATGTAAGTGTCCCCACTGCGGGCCCTTACCTTTCCTTCAGATCACTTTAGGGCTGGGGCTGGGTTCATAGATTTATAAAAATAGGGTTGGAAAGGACCTTGTAGATCATCAAGGCCAAAGCCCTGCCCTGGGCAGGAGAGAAAACACGGCTCATATGATCCCAGCCAGGTAGATGTCAAGCCTCCTCTTAAAGACCCCCAGATTAGGAGCCAGCACACTTCCCTTGGAAGTTGATTCCAGATCCTAGCCACCCTAACTGTGAAGTAGCGCCTTTGGATGTCTAGTCTAAACATACTTTCTAACAATCTGTGGCCATTATTACTTGTTACGCTGGGGGGCGCTACAGGGAACAGGGTCTCTCCCAAACCCTGCTGGTCCCCCCTGGTAAGTTTATAGACAACCACCAGGTCCCCCCCTCAGCCTTCTCTTGCAAAGGCTGAAAAAGTTAAGGTCCCATAGCCTCTCTTCATAGGGTCTGCCCTGCTGTCCCTGGATCATGTGGGTGGCCCTCCTCTGGACCATCTCAATGCTGTCCACATCCCTCCCAAAGTGCAGCACCCAGAACTGAACACAATACTCAAGCTGCAGCCTAACCAGTGTTGTATAGAGGAGCAGGATCACCTCTTTGGCCCTGCTTGAGATGCATCTGTGGATGTATGACAAGGTACAGTTAGTCCTACTGACTAAATGTGACCACGCATTGTCGGACCATGTTCATCTTGGACTCAATAATGATTCCAAGATCTCTTTCTGCCACCATGCTCTCAAGTACCCTGCACTTGTCAGTGGTAAAACCCATCCTATTTTCATTAGCCCACCCCTGTAACTTGTCCAGGTCCTGCTCTAATCTATCCTTCCCTACTAGTGTGCCCACCTCACCCCAAATCTTGGTATCATCAGCAAATTTAAACAGGCTGTTTTTTACCCCATTGTCCAAGTCACTAATAAAGAAATTGAACAGTATAGGCCCAACAACTGAGCCCTAGGGGACTCCACTGCCCACTTCCTTCTTTCTCTGAGAGCCTTAGCCTGCTGGGTTTACAAAAACTTTCCAGTGGGCTTGCAGTACTCCCCCTATCCCTCAGCAGGCTCAGTTTAAAACCCAGTTGAGCAGGTCAGCCAGTCTGGCTAAGAATAGCCTCCTCTCCAGTGGAGTGAAGTGGAGGCCATCTCTTCCCAACAGCCCACTGCCTCCCTAACCAAAAAGCAGGCTGTGATTGTGGAAGCCAAAGCCTTCACAATGACACCAGCACTGCAGTTTCTGGTTGACTACCTCAACCCGTCTCTCCCTCCTTAGCCCATGACCCACGACTGGGTGGAGGGAGGAAAAGACCACCTGCACCCCCAACCCCCTAAGCCCCACTTCCCAGAGCCCTGTAGTCACTTATGACATGGCTGGGATTGCTCCGAGCCGTGTCATTCATGTCCCCATGGATAAGGAGCATAGAGTAGTGGTTGAAGGGCCAGAGAATCTATGGACCAAAGAAAGAGATAACACCAAGCCTTTCCTTTTGATGGGACATTTCTGCAAATACATACACATATTCAGAAAATATGTAGGAATTTGGATGAAATAGATTAAAAAAAAAATCTCCCCCAGCAAATTCTACTTTCATGGTATAGCTAAAATAATCAACTAAACATTGAGTAAAGAAAACAAGATGACAAATCTGTCTCAAAAACAAATAAAAAGGTAATGAACATGCTGTAATCCTAGCAGCTGTATCAATGCCACCTTCTACAAATTTATTTATTATTAAATATGAATTAATAGCTAAACCATTTTTTAAAGCAAGGGCTATAATTTTAAGCATTAGTATTCATCCTGCCTATTTTTGTCATGGTTAACATTACCGCATTATACCTAAGAAGAAGGATGATCTAGTATGTACTACATTTGCATAAAAGAAACCTATCTCAATCCTCTACTTTACCAGAAATTCCTTGTGTGGCCTACAACTAGATCGTAATTAAATTCTAAGGCACTTCCACTTTGGCTGCTAGGCACCTTGTCTCTAGGCAAAAATGGCACGAAATTTACAACTTAAGTTTTAGCTTCTCTGGTGATTAGGGAGTAGAGGAGTCCCTCACTAATCAGCAGCCAGGAGGAGGGGACACAAGGGATGAGGTGTACCTGGGAGAACCACCATGCACTCTACTTCCACTGTGAATTCAGTAGGTTCTTACCTATAAGTTTCCTAGGAGTTATTCAAATCACCTATGGCAGAATTTTATTTTACATTGTGCATCTACAAAATTTAAATTGAAGTTTTCTAGCTATGTAAGTAGCATTTTAACCCATTATACACAGGTTGCAATTCTAATATCCCTGAAGTGTGGATACATAAGCATGTCCACTGAGACTGAGAATGCTCACTCAGCTATACACTGATTGGGTACATGTGCAGCTACCTACATGCAATCACTGGCAAGGATATTCAAAATCTCATGGTGCTCAGGCAAAGTACCTGAAGACTGGAAGAGGGCCAATGCAGTGCCTATCTTCAAGAAAGAGAGGAAGGAAGACCAGGGTAACTACAGGCCAGTCAGTTTGACCTCAATCCCTAGAAAAATCTTGGAAAAAATCATCAAAGAAGCAATTCTTAATAGGCTAGCTAAAGGCAACATTCTAAAAAACAGCCAGAATGTGTTTGTTGCAGGTAGCTCTTGCCTGACCAATCACATTTCCTTCTATGACCGGGTAACATATCACCTGGACAAAGGGAAAGAGGTTGGTATCATATATCTGAACTTTAAGAAAGTCTTTCATCTGGTGTCCCATGATGTCCTCAAGGAAAAAAGTTGGCAAAGATCTGTTACTATAGACCAGCAGATGTTCTGTAATCCTGTCCTTCTTAGCCTTATGGTAACTTGCTGATGTGCCCAAGCCCTTATTATTCTTATGGATAAGCAAAACTATTATAAAACTCCCTCACTTCCTGGCTGGTAAAAGTGTTGTTCCCCCTGTTCAGTCTACTTTAACCACCATGTACATCCTTATGGCTTCTCTCTGGATATTTCTATGCACAATCCATTATTCATAAACCTCAAAAGGGTTGGAAGTTTCTCTACTGAAGTCCCTTAAAGATTATCAATTTTCATTTAATTTTCTTTATGGTAATAATTATGACATTTTAAATTTCTGAATCTCTTTGGGATAGTTATCCTTTAAAAGTGAATCACACCCAAGTACAGGCTTTTTGAAAGATTTATAGTACTCCTGTATTTTGATGGGGTTTGATATTCTATGCCAATATTTTATTAGTATTATTTTTGTCACAATATTTTATTAGTATTATTTTATTCCCAAGCCAAAAGCAGCCAGATGAAAATAAAATGTATAGTATATATTTTACTCACATTGTTTTCTCTCTCTTCTATTTGTTTGCTCCCTAAGCACATACAATCAACAATGAGCCTTATAGTTTGCTATTTCTACAAAATTGAATGAACTGTTTGCATCATAATTCAAATTGTGTTTATTTATTTTTTATCTTTTACCTTTGTCCTCTGTACTCTGCCCAATATTCTCCTCCAAAACCTACTTACTAAGATTCCAGGCTTGTTACAATTTCTCTTATAACTCATTTTTTAAATACAATTAATCTTCCCAAAACATGTTTTTTCTTCCATTCATCCACTTCTACAGGTGGATCATTTGAAAAAAAGAAGTTACAAATCAAAGCTCTTCATTCTATCCTCGATCAGCAATTGTTGCAAAATCTTCTATCTTGTGCTACACAACAATAATAGAAAAGAAAGCAATATTATGGGAGGAACTAGGATGTCAGACTGTCTAATGGAAAGGTCTAGCCATTGCTTGTAGCCAGAAAATGACATAGACATTGTGACTATATAATTTTTAACAAAATGTTTTAGGAAATATTAGAGAATTTTGTAAATTAGGGCCATCAATCTGTCACTGACATGATTTCATTGTAAATAAACAAATTTGACTGGGGGGGGTTATCTAGCTCTCTCTCTCTATATATAAACCCGTATAAATATATGCATATATATATATGCATTTACATGTTATATTATCTTGTTTTATATTACTGTAAATACTAAATTATATAGTAATTTAGAATGCACAGTACAGAATTTGCCTATTTTTTTTCAAAAACATCTTTTCTATCAAATCAGAGGATCTGAAAGTATGGTGTTATACTGACCTACTTGGACACACAAATTTAGCAACTATGGCCAGGTTCAGACTTTCAAAAAGCCCAAGGCAAAGGCAATCAATGTTATGCGCTTTATTCTAAGCACCCTAGCTTAGTTTGGGAGTGAACAGGACACACATTCACCCACTGGCTGGGGAGGGGGAACACAGGCCGCCTGCATTGGCCAAGGCCAGCAGGTTGAGGGCACTCTCCCCTCCTTCCCAGCATGCCCTCCTGGCTTCCCAGGCTTCTAGAGACTCCCAAGAGCAGCCAACCAGATGGGTTACCTCTGTTTGGCTACCTGACATGGGGGATCAATTCCCCCTCCCACTGCTTTGTCAGACCCAGAAATTTGTCAGCTGCAGCCAGGTGCGGGAAAAGGAGGAAGGGAAGACTTGTGTGTGTGTTCCTGCATGACAGAGCCACAGGAGGAGTGGGGACTGCTCCCCTGATCCCAGAACAGGGTCCATCATTTCCTCCAATCCACAGAGCTGCACCTGACAGCTGGCCACAGGCAGAAGGTGGGGCTGGGCACAGAGTCTATGCTGACTTTTCTCTGTGACAGCCCAGGGTCAGGGCCAGCTAGGTACTTGGCCAGAGCAGCCAAGTGTAAGCCAAGTTCCAGCGCACTTCCCTATAAGGGGAGGCTAGCAGGGAGCCACAAAGATGCTTGGGATGTTGGATGACAGTGACCTAACTTTAGCTGGTAGGGGCTCTGGAACAGAGGTTCAATACAGTGAACTAATCTAAATTGCTTAAATCTGATATTACATCAATCTTGGTTTTAGACTGAGTTGTGCTGTTTTCAAACCAGTATATATGTGCTGAAATTCTGTTTGGTTACAGATGTAGAATGGTTTATGATCATTTACACTGGTATAAGTGTAACATCTGTACCTGGACTATAGCTGCATGCATATATTTCTAAAATGCTCATTACCTTCATTGGGTAACAAGAACCTGATAAAGCCTTGTATATATATTTTGTCTCTGTGTAGGAATAGCAGTGCATCTACAAGCTGAACAGTAAGGATAAGAACCTCACTGTATAGAGGATAAGAAACACACACACACTTATATACTATGCAATAGGTAATAATAACCTGACAGGTCTCTATTGTTATTAAAATAAGATATTTATTAAGGCAGCTATTTAAACATCTGCTGCAACTTCATTTTAGTAATGAGCCTTATGCCTGCAGGCTGACTTTTTAGTATTTTCTCTAGTTTAATTCCTACAGCCCATACCCTTCAAGGTCCATATAGGCTGCTACACTGAGAATGCATAACTTCCATTAACTTCAACAGAGGTTGTAGATTCTCAGCACCTTTGAATTCCAGACTAATTCTTATTTAGTAGACTTAATTTGTATTGATATTGTGGCGGGCCAGTAGGGGGCGCTCCAGTGTTGAGCCACCCACCTCCCTGCACCCGACCACCTTCCAGGCTCCGCGTGCCTCCCTTGGGGTGCCTCGCGTCTGGCCAACCCCTTCCCTGGAGCACACCCGCTAGCCTGGAGTTACCGCTGCCACCATCCAAGGCTCTGGACTTACTTCTGGCTCTGCGCACCTTGGAAAACACAGGCCTGACCGTCCAATGGGTCCTAGACCCAATCCCAGCACTTGGCGCACTTTCCCCAAGTCAGGGGCTTATCAGGAAAGCTTCCCTTAGTCCACAGACCTAAGGGGCCTCCTAGGCATAATTCAGACCCACCCCTCAATAAGTCTCCCAC
>JAGPOW010000304.1:33897587-33909646 GCA_030014935.1 Caiman crocodilus
AAAAAAAAAAATCCTTCTAATAAGTCCCCAGAATTCACTTGTTAACAAATTTTGTTGGAACTTCCCAGTATGTCCAGCTTGATTTGAGTTTTTAGTGAATATGTTATCTAAAGCAGGTTTCTCATCCTTTAAATGTAATAAGCATATAGCTCTAGGGTTGCTGGTTGTTGCTAACTACAGAAGAATTGCTGCAGTACAAAAAGAAAATCCCCAAGAATCACACACCATTATTTATGACATACCACCCTTCCCTGGAACGCATATGGAAAATCCTCAAACATTGCAACCCATACTAGAAGATGAACCAATTCTTAAAGAGATCTTTCCAGAATCACCTACCCTAGCCTTTAAACAAGCACTGAACCTTGCCAACCTCACTGTCAGAAGCAAACGACCTCTGGCCAAGAGCACACCAAATGAATCTAAACCACGCTAGGACAAAAAATACAAAACCTGCCAACACATCTCCAGTACTCCCACAATAACTGCATCCCACAACAAAACCATCACCATTCCTGGATCTTACACCTGCACCTCCAGAAATGTCTCCCGTGGCCTCTAATCCTCACTGCCATGTATTTGCATTTTCATAGACTTACATTTTGCATATTGGCTTCTATTCTAACTAGAAGAGCATGCAAAACTCAAACAGACTCTCTCTATGCTCAGAGAAGGGTATTTGTGCCTGAAAGCTTGCAAAGAACTTTTTTTTCCCAACTATTTAGTTGGTCCAATAAAAGATATCACATCTACTCAAAGCTAAATGTTCAGAATTTAAATAAATATTTATGCATAACAGAGATATTGTGGAGCCTCTATGGTAAAGGCTGCTTTGAGATTCACTTTTAAAATATACCTATTATATTCATTTATTTGTTTCTGATCTTAGACAGCTCAACTATTTTCCCACCTGCTCAGTCTATTCCACATGCTGCCAATGCATTACTGTGAACATTTTTTTTATGAATGGGCCTGATACAGTTTAAAGCAGAAAGTTGATATGGTGATTGCAGAGATGAGAAAACACCCACTTTCTCCCTTATTTGTTATGGCAAAATTCCCAGGGCTCACTGTATGGGGGTATTTGTTGTGTACCTCCTACAAAATGCATATGGGGAATTGTACCCTAAGCAAAATATTATATTTGGAGATTAGAAATAAAACAGAACAGCCCATTTGGAAGCTGAGAGAAATCTACTGAATGCTTTGATTGCTTTCATTAAGAAAAAAAGAAATGTATGTTAATCACAAAAGAAGTGAGAATATTGGTTAATAAACGGAATGAGTAACATAGCTTCAAGACTCAGGTGATTCCATTGCTCATCTACCTAAATGTATGATACTGTCTGGTACATTATGAAAAGGCTGATCAAATTCATGTTTTCAATAAATGCCAGGTTGTGTGGCATTATGACAAACACCAGTTTGCCTCATTCCTCACCTACAACACCCCCTTGTTTAGTTTAGTCTATCTGGGTCTCTCTTGAGGCTCACACTACTGTTTGGCAGGGTGCTGCACCTGGGGAAGAAGAACCAGCGGCACACCTACAGGCTGGGGAACTCCCTTCTCGCCAGTGTTGAGACAGAAAAGGATCTTGGAGTCATCATTGATGCCACAATGAACATGGGCCGACAGTGTGGGGATGTGGTCAGGAAGGCCAACCATACCTTGTCATGCATCTACAGATGCCTCTCAAGCAGGTCCAAAGAGGTAATCCTCCTCCTCTATGTGACACTAGTCAGGCCACAGCTTGACTACTGCATCCAGTTCTGGGTGCTGCACTTCAGGAGGAATGTGGCCAATATGGAAAGGGTCCAAAGGAGGGCCACCCACATGATCAGGGGTCAGCATGATCAGGGTCATTTGACCCCAGTACTCTTTCCTGCCACAGCAGCAGGTCGGACTAGATGATCTCAGATCCCTTCCAACCCTATCAACTATGAAACTATGTATACCAGCTTATTCAGCTATTTTGTGAAATGGATTAGTGAGGTGGCCAGATCAAGGATCCAGTCCAACTGTCAATAAATACAGCTTGACAATTGGAGAAATGTTGTTTTGATGTAAGGGAATTGATAGTATCATAGAAGCATAAGGTATTCAAGTAGTTTCAGATATATGTCTTGAGACATAGAGTAAAGTCAACAACGAGGGAAAAGGTGTCAGAGTGGAAGTAAACAGTACATGCTTAGTAGATATACAGTGACTGGGAAGCAAATATTTCTTGTTTGTAGTAATGCTATGCTATGCTTGAATGAAACCGACTTATGAAAAGCCTTATAATAAGTATTGGTAACAGAGTAGAATGCTAAAGTAGCCGTGATGCAGGATTCTGAATTAATTCAAGAGTAGTTCAATATAGATGAGGAACAGACATAACTGCCAGTTCATGAATGGCTCAGGTGCTGTTTTATTTCTATAGTAATGTTAGAGCCCATATGTAAAATGATTATGTGGGCACGTAAATTTTAATATCAGATTATTTTAACTTTCCAGCATGTTTTTATTTCAGAATATAAGATTTTTGGTTTGTCTTATCTCCCCCCTCCCATTTCCCCAGTACATTCTCCAGACCTACATACCTAATTCGGAATGAACATTTTAAGTGTAAAATAATCTGAATATAACATATTTATGATATAAAGGGTAAATTCAGTCACTTTATTCATGTTGGGTTGCAATCCACTTTGGTTCCAATCCTGAACCTCTACTACTATTACTTTTTGTGTCCTGTCTAAATTGTAGATGACGGGTGTTGAGCAGAATTTGCAGATTCATTAAAATCTAACAGGGCCTCAATGCAAGTGTTTCTGGTATGAAGCTGAATCAATCAAAACTTTGACACTAACTTCTGCAAGCAATCCTTCTGATTCTAGAGCTTCTGCTGAAGTAGCAGTTAATATTTAGAAGAACAGAGGAAACATCTGGCTCTGACTCTAAATAAAAGAAAAAATTGCTTCTGCACTCAGAATGTTATGGAGAAAAATGGGCATTTACATTTCCTTGATACCTCCCCTTAGTTGAGGGGAAGGGTAGCAAGTAATATAGCAAAAGCCAGAGCAGTAGATTACTAACGTCTCCTGGCTGTCTCATCTTCGACTGCTAGTGATTTGGGGAAGTGGTTCTACAAACTTCTTAGCGATCTCCATTCCCCTTTCAGTTTTATATTCAGGGACACTTTATACATGCTTATCAACCTACACTGTACCTGGGGGAAATGACATTCTTATCTTGTGTCTCTGACCAAAGGCATAAATCTGGCCAGGATATCAGCTTTGTTACTTTCTTGAATGACGTATCATTTTACTCTTCCATTTATTTATTGTCTATTTATTGTTTCATTTTATTTTTAAGACCACAAGCCCTTCTTGTAATGGATGGTGTTTTAGTTATATGCAGAAACTGTGTTATGCTACCAGAAGAAAGTAATAAATAATAGTAATGAATAGTGTTTCCTTTATTAGTAATGTTGCACAATGCTGTTAGTTGATAAAGACATAGGGTTTCTGAAGGTCAAGGGGAGCTCTCAACATTTATACTGAAGCTGTAGCATGAATATCTCAAGTCTAGAAATGCTTCATTATTATGACTAAGGCAGACTGGCTTGGACTTAGTTTTCTTAATAAGATTCAATAAAGAAAGAATCTTGAATAACCAGCAGTGGCCATTTGGGGTAAGTCTGGTCATTACTAACACAGAATAAAATTTGTAAAAGGAGGGTTTCTGGTCTATTACTAGCAAAGATGGAAAATCAATGATTCTTTCAAATGCACACATCACTGAAAGTTCCACCGGTATTTTGAAGTCAGAGATACATCTGAGAAACACCATTTTTAGAATTTTCTATTAGGCTTGGGAATGCATTGGTTTTCTAGATTGTAAATAATGTTACAATTACAGTTTAAACATTAAAAAAATAAATTTTAGTTCTCTTGGACAATCTCCTTAGATATCTTTTTGCCTGCTTCTGTTTTTCCCCCCTTTTGTTCACTCAGCAGTGAGAAAAAAGCTGTTTTGACTGAAAATTATTAGAACTTCCACAGAGAAAGTTTTAGGCTCCAAGCAAAACCTGATGAATGATTCAAATACAACACCAATCTGATACCTGAATTTGAATTGCTAATAATAACAAAATTTGCTGCTCATGCTGCTGCTCTCTCCTGCTAAGCCAGATGTCTATTATCCATCCTCCTGCACACAAATTAAATTGCTATCTTTTAGACAGCCTTTTTCCTGTTGTACTGCACTGATTTCTAACATCCAGGGCCAAATCTATGTCTAGTATAAACCATGCTAAAGGCAATGGATTTTACATGTGAAATAGTTTGGATTGGTAACATTGGGACAGATTTTATCACAACATGCTTTAATATAGTCAGTGTGGATAGTAAAATTAACTTGCCTTCTGTCTTTGATTTAACCACATCTTGGTACTTAAAACTACAATGATGATATAGCTCACTTTGCCATTTCTGAGACAGAGAATTTCCATTTAAAAGCTAATCACAGGGTTTGGGCTCATAGTCAGCAAAGATGCTGCATTGCTTTATTGTGGCTGTCATTATGTTGATGCAATGCCTCCCCATATCTTGTGTTAGTTTATCTTCTTTAGATACATTTTTTGGAGTGACCTTCACTATCACATCTAAATACAATTAGTTTGGAAAGTAATGATTATAGAATTATTAGCATTGGAAAGAACAGATATATAATCATCAAGTTATTGTTTCATTGTGAATAGAGTATTCTGTGCATTCTGTACAGAGTAGCTTTCCTTCAAGGATTTCAAACCCTTTAAAACATGCATTTGCTAAGCTCAGAAATAATTGTGTACAGTTACTTATTTCATTTTGTAGATAGGGGATCCAAGCCATTAAGTGACTTTTCCAAAGATTTGCAGTTCATCAGTAGCTGACTAGGAACAGAATCAGGAATGAACTCCTGGCCCCAATGAAGACATGAACAGAACACTTACAGACTTTGAAGAAACCAGAATTTCACAGCACCACTTCTATTACTTAAGTGCAAATTCTGTTTTGCCTTTACATGCCTAAGAGACTTACATAGGTGCATGGAAGCAATATTTGACATTTATGCACAGTTTGGATTCAATTTTCACCTGTGACGGAATAAAATCACCTTCCATCACAAAGACAAATGGAAAGCATCCTCTCAGCATATGGCAAATGCCCAACAGCAGAAGATGTAGGCCCCTCCACAAATTGGAGTTTGAACATGAAAAATTCCATTTTGTAACAATGTATGCCAACCACCAGGCCACAGATTATTGCCTGTAGTCATCTCTAGCCTTCTCTTGAAACTTGGCCCAACTCCCTTTGCATGTAATCACCATTGCACAAACAGCCCTGGTTTAGATCCTGCCCTATTGTAGACAGGGCCCCAGGGCAGAACCTAGGACTCCCATCTTACCAGGGTAGGAGCCATCTCAATAAATCATCCTCCTTCTGGCTTTGTTCCCTCTTTCCTAGCCCAGGAAAACTTTCTTTAGTGACTGCCCAATAGGAAGGCTGAGGTGGGATTTAGATAAAATGGATAAACATGGGAGTGGTAATTTTTGCCTTATTCAGGACAAGAATTCAGAGCCTTCATTTTTCCAGAATAATCTCTCTGTCACTGAGCCATCCTTCCTCACTTACGTTCCCCTTTCTGACTCTCCTTATCTTTCCAACATGGGAGATGTATGCAGATGTCTCTGGGAATATTTACACACCCAGAAGGGGTAACACAATGCTCCTGTAACTTGGTAACTCAGATTTAAATTCAAAATGAATTCTAATTCCACTAGGTAAAACAGAATTCAGTGCCTTATGTCTCCAAATTTGGCACATACAGAATAATTGGATTGTAAGCTCTTTATGGCAGGGACTGTATATCTTTTTTGTCTCTGTACAGTGTTTAGCCCACTGCATCCTGATCCATGACTGAGACTCAGATTCCTCAGCAATACAAAACATAACTACAGCAGTATGATTGATAGGAGCCGTACTTGAATTTTAATCCTTAACCTTTACATCCAAACTATGGAACAGTTAGTAAATCAAGTCCTGAATAAATTAAAAATAAACTTTTTTTTAATTCACCTGTGGGCAAAGACTGGAACATAAATTCAGTATCAGTCCATTACTTTAACATCATATCCATTCAGAAGATAAAACTTAGTCTGTTACATTCAGTCTCTTAGGTGTTTACCCTACAAGAAAATTTGAACTGAGCATTGATTCATTGCTAAAGCTGCCCCCAAATCACCTTCCATGGTTACTGGAAAATATATCCACTGTACAGTACTCCTTATTTGGGGAGTATCAAAGGGCTTTGTTCAGTCTCCTGCATGCTCTTGGGATTCTCAGTTGCTGAGATAGCCACCACAGGAATGTGGGCAGCTTAACACATTTAGAAAAAAAATGCTTTAATTTATTCCAGTTCAGCACATGGATGGTACCTGAATCAGGTAGAGAAAAAAAAGTAGTTTAAATTTCACCCCTTAAGTGCTTGTCAACCAAATTTCAGGTTCTGGGATTTAGGACTACTGAAGATATGATGGCATAAATAAGCTAAAATGTCTACCCCTCTAAACAATGAAAGTTGGTATTATTTACAGGAACAAACAGAAATGTTTTCAAGCCTAATAAGTTCCCACTTCACCAACTTTATGCATTATCCACGTAAGTACAAGTCTTGAAGAGTGTGATTGTCAAAAGTCAAATAGATATTGAACTTCCATTCTAGGGATTTGTAAGTGCAGCTTTGCTGGAAGCACTAGTAGAGTTCAAAAACATTTGCACAGGCCTTTTGTATAAGACTGATTAAATCTAGCTAAAGGTTAATCCCACTCACATATTTCATGCCATACAGACACCAGTTCATGGGGCATGGTGTTGTGCCTTGGTTATTGTCAATCTCATCAGGTTTAAAATCAGTATCCAAGTTGACAGCTTATATGTGATTATCTTTTCTTCCAAGCAGATGTTTTATAGTCATATTTTGTATTTAATTTATTTTACCCAGAAAGGTTCCACACAGATGGCATTCAGCTTTCAGCAAGGACCTGTTTTCTTTTTATCCAATTTCCTTGCTTAGATGTTTGAGTTTTGAATAAGGTAATTATCATCATTAAAAATAAGGGAGGATGCTTTGGGGGCTTAGACTTATACTCTCATCTTTGTTTTGCATGAGTATTTAAAAGGTATATCATTATAAAAATGCATAAAGGTATACATGTATCCTTTCTATAAGGGTTGTCCTGGCTGAAGACCTATGTGTACCATCGTGGGAAAGGCAATATTATATATACATAACCATTCTTAACTGCTAAGCTATAATTCCCTTCCCAGTACCTAGGGCATGGAAGGAACTGTAAATGGAAATGACACAATCCAAATCTTGTGAAGATCAGTCTTTCAAAACAGATGGATATACAAAAAGACAGCAGTAAGGGGTACAACAGCAACATTCCCAGACTCGTGAAATGTGGTAATTTAAGTACAGTAGAGTGAGCTGAAAGTGAAGAACAATAGCTTTAAATCTAATCTATTTTATTTATTTCTAATAGAGCTCTTAGGGTGTGTCCAGATGAGCACCCACATGCCTCTTGTGGCACCTTAAACCAATTTGAGATGCTGCAAGAAGCATGTTAAGAATTAAAAAATGTTCCCTATGTTGCATATATTCAGTGTAGGCTCTAATTTGATACCAGGAAATCTCAGTATAAAAACAAAACAAAACAAAACAAAAAACAGAAAAAGTGGCACAGGGCATGCTCCTAGAGGCAACTGGAGGCTGCCCCCTGAGGCAACTGGAAACTGATTCCTCCAGGGGTGCTCTGGCACTCAGCCAGAGCATCTCTATGACTGTCATGTGCCCCTGCTGTCCCAGTAGCAAAATTTGACCCCCACAGAAGTGCATGTTCAGGCACATGTGCTGAGAAACAAATCTCCAGGACAAATTTGTGCCACAGCTATTTTAGCTGCTGTGAGTTCATGTGTCTGCATGTGTGGATGTGCCCTTAGGCCACATCTAGAGATGTGTGGATGTTTTGCTGCTCGAGACAAGCAGTGGTGGCATATCAAAGGTCAAAAAAAAAATGGTGGAAAAAAAAGGTGGAGTAGCACATGCAAGGGCAGCACAACCTTGCAGCGTGGAGAACAGCTAAATGTGTGATAGCTAGAGCCACAGGTATGTTTGCAGTGCCACATAAAGCACAGCTGCACTCATCTGGACATGGCCTTACTGTTCATTGTAACACAGAATTTGCTTTATCTAATCATAGCCAGAAGGAAAATATTCTATTTTTAATATTTGCTTTTTTATGTATTTATTACTCAGAGGCAAACCTTGATCATCCCATCTATGAAACTAAAAACAAAAATCTGAGCGTAATGAATTTAATGTAGATCAACTCAACATGTTAGAGTAAACAAGTTAAGAACAGGCAGCAAGTTACTAGTCCTGGTAAGGTGCCTGTTACACTGGTAAAGTGAACATGTCCATTGTGTACCAGATCTTCACAGAGTCAATGGAAATAGTTTTATTAACACAAGTGGTATACCTCCCAACCGTGATTCTTGTCTCTTGCTTGCTAAATAATTCCTTTGGCCCGAACAGCCTTAGCATCCTAGATTGTACTCAGCTGGCCATGCTGAAATAAGCCCTATAAAAATATATCAAATAACACTTTGCTATTTTGTGGCTTTGTTTAAATGGATAAATGTAGTTGGGATTGGGAATCAGCTATTATAACATATTGCTTGCTATGAGCTTATTTCATGTGTTTGAAAGCCACAGTTCAGGTGTAGATATTGATCTAGTGTCCTGAATTCACATATTGAAATATCAGCTCATTGACTCTTAGGAGATGGTGGCCTGGACTGACACCATCAAGGACTTAAGACACCACCATCAAAGACCAACACCATCAAAGAGCACTAACGTGATTCATTGCCTTCTGAAGGGTGTAAAACTCCCATTTACTTCAGCAGATTTTGGTTCTAAGTGAAGCCACTAAACATAATTTCCAATCTTGTCTAAGTTTTGTGTAACTTAAGGAAAAATCTGATAAATTTAGAAGTTTTGATTAGGTAATTCTGAGTCAATTATTCCTAATTAGGAGGAATTGCTATTTTCCCCCCAAAATTAATAGCTTTCTGTTCCTATCTCCATGTAGTTAAAATTAATTATCAATCTGTGCTCTTATTCAGAAACATAAGCCATGCACTATCTCATGCTGCTTGCCCAGTTCGTTCTTTCATTCATAATTTAATTAGTAGAAAAGAGAAATTAAAAAGATTCAGTCTGGATACCCTAAATACTAGATTCTTTCTGCATTACCTGCACATCTTGGGGCTGTGACACTTGGCTGTAAGTAGATTTACTTGAATGATAGCTGGTACTTTGTGTTTCTAAGTTGGCGTGGGGGAAACTCTGTTCTGTTCCGATAGTTTTAAAACTTCTCCTTATGATTCTGATCATACTGGGGAATTTTTTTTGTAATCCTTGGCATTTCCTTATCCCCAACTAAGTCTTTAACAGCAAAAATACTTTAAAGAAGGGTCAGTATCAGGAAATATTTTTGTGTGTCTTGGCATTTCCTGATCCTGATGGAGGCTTTAAGTATAATATCATTTTGAAGAAGAGGTTTGATTTTAGCAATGACTGGAGCAAACCATCTTTGCTTGTTCTTTTTCTCTGTAATGACTTATACTCTACTACCAGGCTAAAAAAATGTCTTCCTTCTGACTCCTTGTATTTTGTTACAGAACAGGATTGTATGTCTATTTTCTTGAATTCCTCTATTTTAATATCATTAATAGACATTTAATAACCAATAAATACACTAAAAATGTATGTCTAAGAGCATATTTACATTCAGGAATAAAAGGAGGGGAAAATGCATGAAGTTTGGTTACTTAATAGTGAATAATAATAAATTAGATATCAATGTGAAACAAGATTCTTTTCACTGTTCATTTCCTGATGTCTTATCATTATTCTTTTAAGAAGTATATTTAAAAAATAAAGTGTAATATGATACATTCATATTAAGCCTGCTTTCTTACCACAAACTTTCAATCAACTTTTTATATAGTATCATTATTTGTGATTGGATTTTATAGTCCATGTTTCATAAACACTTTCTCAGAAGTGGAACTTTTGGGAAGCATGGTACAATGAGAGGACCAGGCTGAGTGTTACCATGCCATTCTTGAAACAACACTGCCAAATATTTCTCAAAAGGACCACCTTAGACATGCAGGATTGGAAGAAACCTCATTTAATCCAGCTTCCTGCACAGATGCACAATTTGCTGTTTCTAAACCAACCCACACCAATTTCTATCCAGCCTCTTCTTGAAAAACTCGGAAGAAGGACATTTCACAGCTTCAGTATCTAAATCTTCTTTGATTATTGAATACATAGGAGCAAGGAACTGAAATGTTTACCTACTATTGAGCATGAGTGGGAGCACTGAGTAACCTGTGCAATATTCATGTAATGTAGCCCCATATATCCACAACTGAATTTGCAGGCCTGCTGTGTAACAGTTTCTGTTTATCTATTTTATCCACAAAGTATTAAATGCAAGATGCTGAAAAGCCAAGGTCTCTGTCTTCCAGGGCAGCCTCCATGTTACACAGTCCTCCTCCCTCTGCCTTTCTTGTTTTCTATTGGCCCCAATCCACAGGTGTAATCTGCCATGCAATATCATGTCATTTGGTCTAAAGGCTCTCCAGGGCTCAATAAATTTGGCCACAGAGGAGCAGTGGTGGCATTAATTCCTGAGGCTTCCAAAGCCACAGGAAATAATGTTGCCAACACTCCCCTACCACCACATTTCTGAACCTCATGGGCTGGATTTAGCCTGCAGGTCAGCTGTTGACAACCACTGCAATAATTTACTGGGCTAAAAAGTAGGAGGCTGCTTTTCCTTTATTTTGTTTCCAAAATGTAACCAGATACCTGTGCAATCCTATTCTGGCACAAGTATAGACAGACATGGGCAGATCTAGCATTTTGAAAAGGAGAGTACAGATGGTGTGCTGCATCATCACATGTAGCACAACACATTTTATTCTCTAATTACAAAAAAAAATAGACATTTTACTAAAAAGCTAAGGGCCTGGGATGATATTATTCAGTTTAACATCAAAGCAAAAACAAATATTACTTTATTGGAATGCATATTAGTTTTCTGTGTCGTATATTCTATAAAACCACAACAAACTAGGCAAAGATACTCAAAAAAAATGTTGTTTTATTAGGCCCATAGTCATTAGAAATAAATGTGCATCTCTTTTTCATATTCATAAGAAAAGAATCTAGCCTTCTTGAAAATCTTGACAATGCACCCAGTGCTTCACTGAAAGGTATTTCCACATTTGAATTAATGCTCACCTAAGTTAATGTTTCTACAGCTGAGTTAATATTTTTAGCTAGAATTAAAAATAGTCTGCCAGGCTCCTAAATAGGAGCTACAACACATGGAGCAACTAACAAACAGCAGAGTTGCAGAAGAAAGGATAACTCAATTAGTGGAATATCAAAACATAAAAAAAAATGAGAAAAGATCTTTAACGCCAGTGGAATGAAAAGTTTAGAAGGGATCAGACAGATCACAGCAAGCCATGACTCCCTCACTGGTCCCTGAATAGAAATGCTGATGTCACTACCAGACAGTTGGTTTTAAACTTTGGGTGGAGCAAGAATCAAGGGGATGATACTATACTACTTCACAGTCCCTGGATCCCCGCTTGGAAACAGAACCCTAGTGATAGAGAACTGCCAAACACTGTAGTTGCTGCCACTTAGCTGTGTAAAAGTGAAATAGGATGTAGTTCAAGTCTATGGTTACATAGGATATCTAGGCATTATAGCCAGAACCCCATTTTAGTACCATAGATATAAAACTATTCTTCTTGGTAGTAAAAGTTATAGTTTTTTTTAAGGATAGTTTCATAGTTTCATAGTAACTAGGGTCAGAAGGGACCTAGAGCAGGCCATCTAGTCTGACCCCCTGCCAATGGCAGGAAACAAGTGCTGGGGT
>JAGPOW010000304.1:33909746-33938855 GCA_030014935.1 Caiman crocodilus
GCAGCCTGGTCACTGAAACTCCCGAGTAGGGGTGGGGGGAATGCGGGGCTCTAGCCCAGAAACCCGCCTGGCCAAGCAGAAAAAAAAAAAAAAATATATATATATATATATATATATATATATCTTTATAAACAATAGTTTGAGATCAGACTGTATGTTCATGGGTGTGACATACAGGTTGTAATTCTGGGGCTATACCTCAACATGCTTTGCTATTCCAACCCTTATACCTCTCTAAAGCACACTTTGCCCATTTGGCCAAAAATTGTAGTATTTTTCCAACATGAACCAGGTATTAGGATGAAGGGGTCAAATTCACTATTATGTGATGTGAATAGCTTTTGAACTCATTCTTGAGAGTTCAAAGGCTATTTTACTAAGCCATTACTCCATTTGCCTCTGCACAGTAGAACCTAGTCTTCTCTAAAATATGCCTTTTCTGCTAAATGTCTATGGTAGTCTGTTTGGCAGCTGTAGACACAATTTGGGTCACTATGCTGGAATTTGAGTGTATATGTATATTTTCTGTGCCACCTCTGACACCATTATGTCATGAGTTGAATGCACAAGTGAATCAATGATGATGGTGATTTATTCTGATAAAAGAGACAGAATGACCTGAAAGAAATTCTTTACACTAAGGAAAGAGTATATAATTAAGAACATTTATGAGCTCAGGAGTTTTTCCTGCACTTCTTTCTGTATTTTCTCAAGACTACACCCTTAATGACCTCTTCTGTAATTGAAAAAATGGAAAGTCCTCATAGATGTCTGTTAAACTAATTCAGGCATCACTGAAGATAGTAAGACATCATATAATGCAATGAGAAATATAGATGTTATTAGCTATATCCTCACTTGAAGTGTTTTTTAAGGATCCCAAACTATGCTGGATACTTCACAAAACCAGGTAACAAAAATACAGCTCCTTCTGTGCAAGGCATCCAATCAAAACTAATTGTTACACAATCAGTGAAGGTCATAGACAAATAACGCAGAGAAAAGAAGTGTATTAATAAGAGTGAGAATTATAAGACCATGCAGTTACTCAGTCAAATAGTGGTATACCTGTCAGAATCCATTATTTGTTTTCATGTTATACAACATAATTATACATACATGAAACAACAAAAATTACAGAAAAAGGACACTAAAAGCCAAATATTGGACCATTCAAAATAAGTTTATACTATCAGAATAATGTAAAAGGATCTTGTTTCTGTCCAATGTGTGTGTGTGGCGGGGCAGTCATTCACTAAGGAAGAAACAGCCAATTCTATACCATTCCCTCCTGACTGGGGTGGCTCATACCATGTGTGACCCATTCTGACAGCCAAAGGAGTTGGAGTTGGAGAACAGTGTTTCCCATAATGGAGTAAAGACCTATAGGGAGCTTTAACAATCTGGTGGAAATTAACTTTGAATCAGTATCCATTCCATCCCTACCCAAGATTGGATTGCTGCTATCTTTGACTTTCACCTCAACCTAGTTGTTCTTAAATCTCTTAGATGTAAGGTGACTGCTCCAAACTCAATGAAAATGAAGACCTTCTGAAATTAAAAAAAAAGAAAAAAGAAAAAAAATGTGTTGGATGGATACCTCACAGAACCAGAAGATTTTGCCCTAGAAATGTACAGTGCCATACTTTAGATCATGTCGAAAGATTACAAACAAGATTAATCTTTAGGCCTTGTGAAAACAACTGATAAAATTACTTGGGTTAGATCACAATAATTAATGTCATATAAATCTAGCCCTTTCAGAAGCATGATCACTGTTTTCCAAAATGAAACAGGAAGTGAAATTTTATACAGTCATTTTTATACAGCCATATGAAATAATTTTTAAAATTTGTGAGAGTCCCTGTATCTAAAGTCCAGGAAGTCCAAGGAAGAAATTCAGTGGCAAATTGCTTTTATTTCCAGGGTTGCTACTAAAATTAAGTGATTTTGATGTGGTTTGAATTTCCTGACTGGCTCCTGGCCTTCAATTGGAAAAGATGAGGCTTTCCTGTAAAATGAAAAGACATTAGAAAATATTTTTACATTGGGAGATACTGCTTCTGAAAAACTGAAACTTCTGAAAAACTAAAAAGGAAAATATAATGTTGTGAAAATGCCACACTTTGTTCAAAAATATTAGAGAGAGAAAGAAAAGAAGAAAAAACCTCAAAATATCTGTCACCCTTACATGGCTGTCAGCACCAAAGTGAGGGTACTCACAAAAGAAGCAAAGGCTGGAGTTTGTGCTCTGACTGATTCTCATCAGGGACTGAAACTTGAATTTCACACATTTTGAGTAAATGCCCTAATAGCTAGGTTACCAGAAAGTCTAGGATGCATTTAGGTCTCTCTCACTTTTTTTATCTTTTTTCTTTTTAAAATTTCAGATGGTCTTCATTTCTTTGAGTTTGGAGCAGTCAGACCTTACAGCTAAAAACTTTGTCTGACTGTCTCTGGCCCACCACTAAAGGCCTGGTGAGTAGGGGTGGAACTAGGAGCTATAGCTATAAGTTGCAACTGGAGGACTGGTGAGCCAGGAAAGACTTCTATTCCTGCTATAGGTGTGGGGGGGAGCCAGTGATAAGTGGGTTGGGGGGGAGGGAAGGGCATGACGCTGAGAGACAGAGAGTTAATGGGATAGGGCTGGGTAATGAAAAGGTGATGAGGGATTGTCACAGCACACTTCACAGCACCGCTCCTTGTGTGTGAATGCTGCTGGGGAAAGCCCCAGCAGTCTTATAATGATCAGCACAGCTGAGGGTTGCTGAGGCAACTAATGGGTGTCAGCTGACTGAAGGGGCAGGGCTTGGCTCCTATAAAGCCCAGAGCCAGAGTCAGGCTGGTAGTTTCTTGGCAGCAGCTGGAGGGGTAGGAGCTTTAGGACAGAAATGTGAGTGCAGCTTACAAGAGCTCTAGAGTTTGGAGCAATGTTGTGGAGTGGTAGCCAGGAGGCTTACATTGTTATGGCCAGAGGCCTTATGTTTGAGTTACAGCCAGAGGCTTGTGTTATGTTTTGTTAGTAGTGAATTACACCAGTGGTTTGGGTGAGGCTGTAGGGGTTGCAGGAGGCCTCAGCAGGGACCCCAGCAGTGTGGGGATCCTGGTGCCTGGGAGGACATGATTCAGTGCCAGAGAGGGCGCAGCAATATGGGGTGAGGAGACCCCAGGCCTGAGAGGGGCAGCTATCAAGAGGCCCAAGAAGGGGCAGTATTATTGAGAAGCCCAGATGAGGGGCAGCTTTTTGAGACACATTGTGAGAAGCCCATGAGGGGTGTGGTGAGCCAGGTTGGAGGCTAGCACAGCAATAGACCCTGGTCAGAGGCTGGCTGCTGCGGTGGACCCCGGGAGAGACAGGGGTTAGCAGCAGAGTGCCTCCTCGAGAAGGGCAAGTGCTGTGGTGGTTCCCTGGTTGAAAAGGGGATAACAGCATGGTACCCCTGGCCTGAGAAGAGGGTAGCCGTGCAGTGGGCCCACAAGACTGGTGGCTTGCTAGGAGAAGCCTCTAGAGAAAGGGGGCACTGATAGAGCAGGCAGGCTTGATTTTGACAGACCAACGTCCAGGACATCAGCGAGGCTTGGGATGTGGTATCAGGGGTGGTAGGAGCCATGTTTGGCCCTAAGGCCAGGGTGCTTAGAGTGCACCCATCATACGGGGAAACATCCCGGTGGGTCTGGGAGATTACAGGGACAAAGGTCCCGGTACGCCGTGCCCAAGGCGGTATGAAGGCAGCCTCCCATTTTATACTTATTAAGATCAAGTCATGGTGGGCAAGAATTGAGGGTCTCTTGGGCCAGACTTGGCACAGACAGAAGGCCTTCAGGAGATCACGGCCCTTCTTTAGGACCCCACCGTGACAAGGATGGATGGTGAAATTAAGTCAGTCACTGAAGGATACTTTTTTTTTTTTTTTTTTACTTCTTTTTATTGTAATTTAAAAAGAAATAAAGAAGAAGTAAATTACATGTTTTAATAGACTGGGATTGGAATTGAGGTGCGGGGGATGCTGATGTGCTTCCTGGGGTGGCTGGGAGCTGGGGGTAGTGACAGAAGGTGCTTTTGGTGGAGCTACTACCCCTGATCTGAAAAGGACGCCCCAGCTCATGGGAATACAATCTGGCCCCCTACCTTATTCCTCTCTCCTTCTGCCTATTCCTAACTTAGACTCCACTCCCAGACCTGTCCATGTCCTATGACCTGGCTAGCTGGTGTGTACTCTGCAGGCTATATACATGGGTTTGCATCGCTGGGGGTGAGATGGTCACACCCCTAGGGGTAGGAGGGGGAGTTGACTGGGTGCCAGAACTACCCATTAGCCAGTAAAGTTCAGCAGGTAGAAAGTTTGTCCACACAAAACAGAAGGGTGGGGGAGGAGACACTGCATCCTAGGATGCTGGAGGACAACAACTTGGGTAGATCATCTGTGGGAAGTGGCCACACATTAATGGAACACAAGCTGGGTAACATGGATCAGTGATTAACCTGTCGTGGAGTGGCGCAACTTTAAACTGCCTAAAGTGTGCTTAAAACTAGTTCCAGGTGTTAATGTATGGACAATGGAGGGATTAAGAGCTCCAGGAGCCATTTAAAATTAATGTCTAACGCGGCCCTAGGATAAACTAAGTTTTTCTACTACTTATTGGCCATGTCTACACAAGCAGCAGACAGTGAAGTTGTTCCTGCACAGTCAATTAGTACTTGCATAACCAAATGCTAAATGACTATGCAATAACCACGATTACTGCACAGTAGCATCCCTGCATGGCTTTTTGATGCTTCTGTATAGTAGCATGTTACTAGTTTACAGTATTGTATTACAGCTAGTGACCTCCCAATGCTACTGCGCAGTAGCATCCCATGAAGACTCAGTCTGTTTTTACTAGAAACCACGGGAAATCAATAGTTTTGACTAAATTTCATGTTGAGATAATTGTCCAAACCACAAACTCAAATCAAAATTCAGCGGAGGAAAAAACCCCCTGGTATGAAG
This sequence comes from Caiman crocodilus, assembly GCA_030014935.1. Classification (NCBI taxonomy): domain Eukaryota; kingdom Metazoa; phylum Chordata; order Crocodylia; family Alligatoridae; genus Caiman; species Caiman crocodilus. The sequence goes on from JAGPOW010000304.1 coordinate 33,914,738, forward strand.
CTCAGTTGAACTGTTTTATGTCTGTACTTTGTTAGAAGTGTGAGAACAGGTGGTAAATTATGTGCTAATACTAAGTAGTCACATATATTTAAAATATTTTTCCCTTTTAAACACAATAGTTTACAGTGATTAGTGGTGAACCTAAATTTAAAACCCTTTAACCTAGCTATTAATCCAGATGTAGTAGAAAAGTAGTATCTTGTGTTGGCTTGATGAGCCCACTCACAAATGACTTTAGCTTACACTTACACTTCATGTATGCCACACATTGCCATGCAAACAGTACAATCTTACTGTTTCCCTTTTATGTCCTTCCTCAGAACTCCTTTCTTTCACTTACCTTCAACAGCATAGACATTTCCTTCCAGTTCACCACTCCTATTCTCTTTACGTTAATCTGTCAATGCTGAAAATCAACATTTTTTTTTTAAAGAAATCTAAGTTCAAACACATTATACAAAGAATAAAGCCCTAAAAAGTCATGTTCATATAAAATACTTTTGAATTTCCCTTCTCTTTCCCCCCCCCACCTTAGCACACCTATAATTCCCACTATTCCCCTAGGAATTATAGCCACAACATTGTCTTGATTCTGAGCTGAGACCATAATAGGAATGCTTGCCCTCTGCCTGTCAAAAAATTGCGTCCTGTAATATGCGCCCATCACATCTCAAGATGAGACTGAAAGCCTTAGGAAATACACCTGATATTAGTCTCTTATCCTGATATAAATCCATTGAACTAATTAAACATGTCCTAAGATCAGAACTTGGACACCAAAGCTTGATTTCAGGCTGTGTATATGCAAAATTAGGATATGGACGGAGGTAATAGTTATACCACTATTAAATTATCCCACTTTTATGATATAATGGTTATGTTTGTCTGTTCTTATACCAGCATGAGTATATCTAAACCACTCTAACTTTAAACCTCTTACACTTGGTGGACAGACATAATGGTTACATTAGAACAGCACTCCTAAGGTACAAGTCTTGCAGCTTATTTCAAAATGGTCTGAAGTCTGTTTGTCCAAGCTGTAGTTACCTGAATAGTTTTGTTGCAACTGACCAAACCTCCACAATCTCAGGCCTGCAGTATGTTTATATATGATTTTGTTAAACCCCCAAAATTTCAACAACAAAAAATGGAGAGAAGTTTCATGAACATTACCATGGAATTTTTCTTCCCCCGTCTTAGGGCACATGGAAAACACAATTTAATTTCTTTTTCTGGCTACATTCTCAGAGAAAAGTTATAATTTCTGATATACACAGTCCTCTCCTGCTTCAACATCATCCTAACCTAAATGGATATAAAATGAAGCAAATGAGACTAAACAAATAATATACAACTGAAAGTTTTAAAGGGGAAAATGCATGGAAACCTTCTCAGGAATGAGACATTGTTGAAAGTTGATTTGGCTCCATCTGTCCAGTTATAATTTCAAGGTAAACATTGTCTGTCCATAGCAGCTGACTCTCCTTTTGTTTCAGGAGATCTGTCTTTAACCCATGTAAAATGGATTTGATTTTGCCAGATCAAACCAGTTCTATTGTCAAAACAATGGCTGAACCTACAGTGCTTTAACAGGGAACTCACACACATACACTCACATGTACTCACACTGTTTTGACTCCTGCTACACCAGTTGTGGCTGCCCTTCAGTATGTTTGACAATTAGATTAAAGAAAGCTATGGGGGAAAAAACACAAAATGTAAATCGCTCTGGACAATGAAACCCCACAAGGAAGGTTTTAAATTTTATTACAAGAAGCAAATTCCTTCCCTATGTACATGCACAAAAAACCATGTTTAGCTATCAACAGAATATCTTCAGTAACAAAAAATAAAAATAAAAATAGAGGTGATGAGGGCCATAGATGAGATCACTAGAGATTTCAAAGGAAGTTTAGTGCTCTCAGTCTTATTTCTGCCCTGACCCAGACTGGCTGGCCTGTGTAACTTAAGGTCCCTTACATGAATCACATGATGAACTGTCTCTCATCATTTCACAGGCACAGTACTGACATACTGAGACTGGCCTGATTTTTTGTTTTCCTAGTGTTGCTCCACAAGTGAGAACCTGTTCAGAGTAGAGCAAGGGTGTGAAGCTTTATTTCCTAGAAATGACTAGTTAAAAGTAAAAATAATAAATAAAATAAAATAAACAAAACTGAAAGAAGTAGGCTCACCTTTCTTTCCTATTTAAAAATTAAGAGATTGTAAATTCACACACTGTTTTTAATCTATTATGCTTGATGCCACTTTGGGGTTGAAAGAGGTACAGATAAAATGCAGGCTTCTCTCTCTGCCCTATTACAACTTATCCCTGAACTTGGGTGACCTGTTCTAGGGCAAAAGGACAAACTTATCCAGGGCCTCATTTGATGAAAGACAGAAGATTGTGATCAAGTGCATATGGGATTGGGGTTGCAAGAGAGCTTGACATTTTTATGGAAAAAATAATGATTAGCAAAAACAGACTTTTGAAAATGTTCTATGAGTGTAGACTTTATGACACCCACAGATTTATCATCTATAGATAGAAATATAGCAGGAACTGGCAGCACTAAGATATCTTATTTCTGGAAAACTGTGTCATAGAGCTGAAAAACCTGTGCATCAATGACAGCAAGAAACAAACTGCTCACTCAATGTTTTCCATTCTCATGCCATTTCTTGAAGAACCCAAAGATCCCAGAGATTAATGGTTATGAGAACCAGTAAAATGGAATGTATAGCAAAGAAAGAAATATTGATAACTCATTACAGATTGATGAATATAGATTGGGGAAAATAAGGAGAAATCCAACAACACATTACATACTGAATGCAGCCAAACTTGTTTCAAATTAGTACTGACCAGGACTGAAAGCACTGAAAATACCATGTAAAAAAACCCTGTTCTTACTTAGCTTAGCAATAGCTAAGCTACAGGGAATTATATAAAGTTGTGCACATTTGAAAATGGATCCCATTTGATCTCTGAATCTACTTTAGATTGTATATATTAATGTACTGCCCCCCCCCCAATTATGAGACAGAAAGGCTTCCTCCTTAAGTATGACACTAGTTGGATATGGGTATCACTTTTAGAGATAGGATGTACTGAAGCCTGAGGGATGATTGAAAGGATTCCTGGACTTCAGAAAGCGGACTTTCACTCACTCATGGACAGGATCTCCTAGGAAGCCAGACTGACAGAGAGAGGAGTCCAGGAAAGCTGGGTGTACATCAAAGAAACCTTACTGAGAGTGCAGAAACAAACCTTCCTCCTTCAGGAAGACTACCAAGTATGGCAGAAGACCAGCTTGGCTTAGCAGGGAGCTAATCAGCACATTAAATCACAAAAAGGAAACTTATAAGAAGTGAAAACTTTGGCAAATAACTAGGGAAGAATACAAGAGCATTGTTTTGGCATGCAGGGATGAAGGCAGGAAGGCCAAAGCACAATTGGAGTTGCAGCTAGAAAGTGATGTGAAGGGTAACAAGAAAGTTTTCTACAAGTATGTTGTTAGCAAACAGAGGATCAGGAAAAGTGTGAATCCTTACAGAATGGGGGAGGCAGCCTAGTGACAGGGGGTGCAGAAAAGGCCAAAGTGCTCAATGCCTTTTTTGGCTCAGTCTTCATAGGCAAGGTCAACTCTCAGACTATTGCACCTGGCAGCACAGTTTGGTGAGAAGGTGAGCAGCCAACAGTGGTGAAAGAACAGGTTAGGGACTACTTAGAAAAGCTGGGTGGATAGAGGTCCATGGGATGCATCTCAGTGTGCTGAGGGAGTAGGCTGATGTAATTGCAGAGCCAGGTCCCAGTAGATTGGGAAAGGGCAAACATAGTGCTCATATTTAAGAAAGGGAAAAAGGAGAATCCAGGGAACTACAGACTAGTCAGCTTTACCTCAGTCCCTGGAAAAAAATCATGTAGCAGATCCTCAAGAAATCCATTTCTAAGGACTTGGAGGAAAAAACGGTGATTAGGAGCAGTCAGCATGTATTCACCAAGGGCAAGTTATGCCTCACCAACCTATGATGAAGTAATTGGCTCTGTGGATGCAAGGAGACTTGCAGATGTGGTGTAGTTTAATTTTTGTGAGGCTTTTGATATGATCTCCCACAGCATTCTTACAGGCAAGCTAAAGAAATATGGATTGGATGAATGAACTATAGATAAAAAACTGGCTGGAACAGTGGAGTAGTAATCAATGGCTCAATGTCTAGTTCACAATGAGTATGAAGTGGAGTGCCCCAGAGGTTTGTCCTGGGGCTGGTTTTGTTCAATGTCTTCATCAATAACCTGGAAGATGGGATGGAGTGCACCCTCAGAAAGTTTGCAGATGACACCAGGCTGGAGGGAGTAATAGATACACTGGAGGGTAGGGCTAGGATTCAGAGTGACCTAGACAAATTGCTGGGTCTTACTGGCTGGGCAGTGGCTCTACAGAAAAGTACCTGGGGGTTACAGTGTATAGCTGAATATGAGCCAACAGTGTGCCCTTGTTGCCAAAAAAGCTAATGCCAATACTGAACTGCATGGGTAGGTATGTTGCCAGTAGGTCAAGAGAAGTGATTATTCCCCTCTATTCAGCACATGGTGAGGCCATGTCTGGAGTACTGTGTTCAGTTTTGTTCCCTGTCCACTACAGAAAGGATGTGGACAAATTGGAGGGAGTCTAGAGGAGATGGTTCATGTCCTAGAGGAAATGACTTATGAGAGACTGAGGGAACTGGGTTTATTTCATCTAGAGAAGAGAAGACTGAGGGGGGATTTAATTGCAACCTTCAACTACCTGAAGGGGAGTTTGACTGTTTTCAGTGGTGGCAGATGACAGAACATGGAGCAATGGTCTCATGTTGCAGCAAAGAAAGTTTAGGTTAGATGTTAGGAAGATTTTTCCTACTAGGAGGGTAGTAAAACACTGAAACAGGTTAGCCAGAGAAGTTGTAGAAGCTTCGTCCTTGGACCTTTTCAAAACCCAGCTAGACAAAGCTTTGGCTGGGAAGATCTAGTTGGGGATGGATCTGCTTTGAGCAGGGGGTTGGACTAGATGATCTTCTGAGGTCCCTTCCAACCCTAACTTTCTATGGTTCTATGAAAGAATACAGTAGCAAATACAGGGGCAGGTAGCAACAGGGGTAAGTAAACATGGATATGGCATGGATGACAAGGGAAGAAAGTAGGAAATAGGGTGGCCATCATGGAGGACATTCTGGTTTTCTGTTACTCTGTCCCCTATTGATATGGAACCTGATGCCTTTATGTCCTCCATTTTTCTCTTCCGGTTTTGTACCAATAGAGGACCAAGAACCACTGGACTGTCCTCTATGATGGCCACCCTAGTGGAGGGAGAGACAAATTATATGTCTGGCAAACTGGAACATAAAAAATCTGAAAAGAAAGAAAATATCATCATGATGATACTTCCCCGGAAGTACACTACAGTAGTTCCACCCAAAGTAATGGTGTGATCTCAAGATATTTTCTATACATTTCCTTTTCCTTTCACTCTAAAATGAATCAGCAGCCTGATGTAAAATGTACAATGTGACTTGGGTTGATTATATTTCTATGTACATTTCAAGTCTTTAATCAAGGGAAATTTAGATCAGCAGAATTATAAGTTTTTTCTTTTTACTTTTTTTGTTTTTGTTTCTTGTTTGTTTGTTTTCAGTGGCTCTGGGAGACAGTTGCTTGTAAAACATGCCAAGAATACATTTTTCAGTGACAATGTTTAACACCATTGTTCTGTGTTCCTAGTGGGGGCTTGCTGGCATTAGCCTTAAGCAGACTGAGCTTCTGTTTCTGAGTCCCGGATAAAACACTGCCTAAGCTTTTCTCTCTCCCTTCTTTCTTCTCATCCCAGTCCCAAAGAAGATGAATCTTAAAGGCAGAGCCTCAAGAGTAAATCACTCCCCACACAGAAGGCAGTGGAATAATGATAATAAATATGTAGTTATACAGGATAGGCCTTTCCAAAAGATCTCACAGCACTTGACAAGCTTTATATATATTGCTATACAAATGTCACTAGAATCAGCACCACCGCATATGAAACACTATAGCTGTTTCACAGCTCACAGTAATTTTTAACACAATTTAAAACAAAACATGAAGATTTTGGTCTTGACTCTCATTTACTCCACTGCTGCACTTACACGCACAGAAAATGTAGCTCCAAGCCTCCAGGCTGTTCCATCTTATGCTTTGCATTGCAAAGCTCTCTTAGAATCAGAGAACATCCGAAGTGTTAGTGCACTCTAGCAACATTTCTCTATTCTCAGAAATATTCAAAATGCCTCCGAAGCCAGAGGTAGTGGTGAGTCCTTTATATCAGTTCTACTCTACCAGGGAGACCAGTTAACATAGGTTTTCAGTGTAGAAATTATAGAAATTTAAACTGGATCAGGATAAAAGGTCAGCATCCATCACCTTCATCAAAGTGGCACAGTCATTTTAACAACCCTATTGAAACAGGATACATAGAAATCTTCAGAAGCTTGGTGCAGTATGATTTATCCATCCCCTAAGAGAAAGAACTTCATTTTTCTTCTTCTCAACCTCTAAAAAGAAGCACAGAAAACAATCTTAAGAAAACAATTTCTCCTCTAATAGTGCTAAGAAAATCAATTACATTAATATAACAGGTGCTTTGAATTTTAATGAAACATAGATTAGTTAGTGAATAAAAAGTTCTTTTTCACGCCTGAAGCTGCAGCTCCAATCCAAGCTCCTGTAAGTCTTTTCAAGGAAATATCACTGGTGAATCCATATTATTTTACAGTAGCATGTACTGAATATGTGACGGTCTTTCTCCAGTTTGAAATATTGAAGTATCACATCTGATAAGGCACATGTACCATTACCCATCCACCTGGGAGTTTTTGGATGTAACACTGCCACTTCAGTCCCCTCCTTTGGTTTACAAGGATATTCAGCAGTCTTTTTCAAAACAGCCGTGACATTATCCCTGCCCTGCTTTTACCAAAATTATGGAGCATTGTGCTCAACCCTTGCACACAAAGAAAGATGACATTTGTTTGGGAAAAAAAACAGGGATCCCATTGCCTCTGTTAAGGAAGCAGAACACCTTTTGTGCTTTCATTTTACATGAAGACTGTTTTGGCAACTTGAATAAAAACCATACAGAGAACAGGGTATAATTTAAGGGGCCATGGTCTATGTAAGTCTGAAATTTGGTTTGTTTTTTGTCTTTTTTGCCTTCTTTTGCTGACAAACACACACGTGCGGTTTGCATCACCTCACACCTTTTTGAGGCTCTGGAAACCACATGTAGCACACAGGCACCCATTCACCACACTTCTAATGTATAGCAAGGCAGGATTTTTTGACACTGGGAAATTGCAGTGTAGAAAAAAAGGCCACTGAAAAAGTAGTGCATCACATGCACCAGAAAGGGAGCCCAGATATCCAGGGCAGAATTTGGGGCACAGCACAGGTGTTGGCACCAGCCTTCCCTGTCTGACCTGCGTCAGTTTTCATGAGCTGCAGTGCACATATAAAGGTGTACCCAGAGACAAAAAACAGCAGCACAAATATGTGCTGCTGCTATTTGTCCCACAGGAAACATGGACCCCTGAACATGCTCACTGGGACGCCCACTTTGTGTTTTTCCAGTTGTTCCCTCCCTGCCTCCCCTTTCTGCTACATGGGCCAGGGTGTTTCTGAGCCTTCCTCAGAGGCATTGGGTGTTGGCTACAGCCAAGGCTGGGTACTGACTGGGGTGCCAATGTTCTTCCTGAGACCAAAGACAGAGGTTCCTGATGAGAGAGGGTCTTGCCCCTACATTCAATGTCAGACTGATTGCCATATTTGGGGTGGATCAGGAAGGAATTTTACCCTCTGGTTAGATTGTTATGGGCTGTGCAGGGTTTTGCCTTCTCTTTTCTGCTTGAGGTGGTGTGAGCACATCTCCCACCTCTCAAGTTAATGTTCTTACTAACAAGTTATAGGGTACTTTCATTTCCAGATACAAAATATGAATACGAGTTAATATGAGTTAAATGTCATATCTTTGAAAGACGTGGTTTATGCACACATGATTTTCTAAGCTATGGATAAACAACTGCAGAGAGAGATGCAGGGTTTTAGATATCCCACTGTTCTCAGTGTTTCCTATTAGCTTGCATTAGGTAGTTCCCTGTTCAGGGTGCTGGCTGTTTTCTGGATGCCACTGAGGGACAGCTGCTAAAACTTAAGTGTTACAGCTCCTAATTTTTAGATGCTTAAATCTTTTGCCAGATCTAGACATAAATGACTAAATTCCATTAGGCATATCTAGGCCTAAGTGACTCATCCTGGTTGGTACAGGTAATGGGTAGTAATTAGTGGGTAGTAATGGATAGTAATTAATAGGTATTAGTCGACCTCTAGTTTTTTAAATCCTTGGTACGTGAATGAAATACAAGACCATTCTTGATCCACACAGTGGAGTCATATAGTGCACAAATCCTAAAGAATGAAACTCCTAGGAATCTGTTTTACTGCTAAACTATTAAACATATGGCACTTCTTTACCCCTACCTTCCCATTCTCACTTGCTGAGTTTGCCATCTTCCATTCTTATGCTAAATCTTGGCATTTTGGAATTTGTTCTACATTAGAGTGATGGCAATTGCATAAAAGAACACAATGAATCCTCTACCACCCATCATCTCTGGGAGCTGAACTAACCAAGCAGACAGAGAAGATGGGCAAATGAGGGGAGGCATAAGAATAAGAGGATAAAATAAGATTGAGTACAAATTTGTAATATGAAAAAAATATTTTGCATGAAAGGTAAAATGCATGTGTATATATATAGTGTGTTTATAAAGTCCTTGTGCAACTTTAATTTTTAATAACTTTGGATGTACACATGATGGAAGCAAACTGCAAACAGAGATTGAAAGCATAATTCATTAAGTTTTAATACGATGCAGTTCATATTTCTAGATTTCAACATAACCGCCATCTTTCATGATACATCATCCAATCTGATTTTTCAACTTGTAGAAAATATTTGCCAGTTGATGCTGAGTGATTTCATGAATTGTATTTGTGATCCTTACCTGCTATGCATAGCTTACACTATACTAAAAAACTTAATGAATTATACTTTCAAATGCCATTTACAGTTTGCTTCTATAATGCATATATCTGAAGTCATTAAAATTTAAAGTTGCACATGGGCTTTAATAACACTCTGTATATATATTAAATGAAGCTAGAAGATGTAAAAAAGCACATAAGCAAGAAGTAGTAATTAGCTGTTTTAGCTGTTGTAAAGTCAGGTAGAAGGCAGGTACAGATGCAACTTATAAACTAACTGAATCAGAAATGCATAAGCTTTCATGAGCAAAGTTAGCTTAACTTATTTAGCTTACTTTATTTAGCTTAACTTCATCAAAAAAAAAACTAATTCAGGTAATGGGATAAGAACTGGTAGTCCCTGATTAGACCTCATTTAATAATATCCAGTGTGTGGATGATTCCTTGTTCCTCAATGTCACAGCTTTTAAAGTCCTGTTATTTAAGAATGCCTACTCTGAAGTCACAACATTGTTAAATGCAACTCAGCTGTTATAATTTATATTATTTGGCCCACTAATGATCTGGTCTGCGTTGGTGAGGAGGACCAGCTTATATCTGGTTCTGTTGCAGGGTCTAATGTCTAGGTTAAAATAGGATTTAGATATCATATTTCTTGAGAGATGCCATTTAATGGGTGCCTGTGTGCCTGAAGGGCGTTCTGTCTGTAAATCAGGATAAAAATAGCTCACCTTGAGATGTCTGCCATTTTCCAGGAGGTCATGGAGGTCAATGATGTCTCCAGACTGTTCAGTCTGGGAGCTGTAGGTAACAATCGAAAAGATTCTTTACCAATATTATATATGCCACCACCGCAAGCAGGAAGGTTTACTATATACTGTCTGTAATATCATGATAATAAATGTTTCTAAGGTGTAGTTGTAACAAAATTGTTTTAGCTCAGATCCTATTCCACTTTTTAGACACTTAGGCTAATGGCCACTCAAAATACTTTTCTCTGCAGAAGTACAATCGTATTCCATGAAGGTTCATAGGTATCCTATCCTGAGAAAAGACAGCCATATGCACATCTAGAGGATACAAGTGGTGAACTGTGAGCCAATTATCAACAGCATAGTCGCAGAGGAGTGTGTGAACATCCTTACCTAATTCACATTGCAAAAAGGTGCTTATATCATGTAAGGATCAACATCAAATCCAATTTTATTTTATCCAGTGTCTACTTAATGTGAAATTCATTATCAGTGGGCACATCTAGACATGCATTAATGGGCTGTGGTTACTATACATTAAGTTTAGTACCTGTCATAACAGGTACTAACGAAGTGCACAGTAATTGGTGCTACTGAGCAGTAATGCGGGTGCATGCCTTTTAAGGGATGCTAACATGCAGTAAACTAATTCTATTGTGCATTACTGAAATAGCATGGTTTTCACCAGGTAGTAAAATTAGTATTATCTAATTTACCACCAGTAGTAAAATTAGTCTACTGTGCATTTAGCATCTTGTGTAGATTCACCTAGCATTGATAACAGAGGCCAGAACCTAAGGTTCCTTTTTTCCTAAGGCAATGCCCATCTCACCAGCCTCAAAAGGCAGGCTTTATTCTTCTATATAAATAATGCCTTCTGACTCTGGGGGGTGCATCTACACATATGCTGGACTGTGCAGTTTTTACTACACAGTCATTTATTGTTTGCTTATTGTGCAATCCCAGTGCTGCATGGATCATTTCCAACACTATTGCACAGTAGCTCATTGCTACTGCGCAGTAGCATCAGCATCATAGTTCATGCCTGCTGATGCTATGTCGCTGTAGTGATGAGCTACGTCACCAGAGCTTGCTGCTATGGTGAAGTAATGTCTCATCTCGATGAACCCTGCAAGTATTTTCCCATTCAGTGTGCTAGCTCCATAAGCTGAACTCTGTCTAAGCTACACTGTGAGAGGTAAGGTACTTTCAGGGAAGTAGAAGATATGTGAATTCTGAGTGAGGCTGCAAATTCAGGTTTTCAATGTCCAGGTTAAGCCCCCTAACTGTTGAACAAAAGATGGGTTGTTGCTATTTCCTGAGATGTAACTGAATATATTACCTCAGATTCAAACAATTACTGAGTGAGTTTTTTTCTCTCTGTAAGGACATGGGAAGTTAGACAAAGGGTGAGTCTGTTCTTTCCTGGTACTATGGGGACACGTCTACACATGCAGGGACATGTACTTGCAGCAGCAAAAAAAGGAGCAGTATGCCCCAGCACATCAGCTTTGGTTCAGGGACAAATGCCCCTCTTTGAGGAAACTGCTATTTCCCGGGTGCTTCTGGTTGCTGTCAGCCTGGAGGAGTTGAAACAGAACAAGTGGAGGGGAGATACTCTGGGCAGTATCCAGAGTATCTCCAAGGAGGACTGAGTCTCCATGTCTGCCAGTGCATGCTCCTGTGATATTCACCATGCCACTTCTTTTCATGCAGGGGTTTTGTTTGTTTTTTGCCACCAGGATTTTCAAGTAGCAAATTTTGCTACAGGTTTGTAGTGCAGCGCCACAAACTGCACATGTCTGCACATATGGGTCCAGCCTAAGTGTCCAGATTTGGTCAGCTACATAGTCAAAGTGCCAGAAATGTCACTTATGCACAGGTTGAATTTCTGTTCATGGACACGTAGGCCTGCTGGCATAGGCAACAATTACATACATGACCAGGTGGGGCATATGCAATAGAAACAAAATGTGAGAGAAAATCTATCTTATTCTCCAAATAGCTCAGTGGCTAAAGCATGTACCTAGGAAGCTGAGGGCCCTCCTCACCCACAGAGGGTTTGACCTTGGGTTTTTGACTTTTCAGCGTATCACTTTAACCACACTACAGGTCACCCACTAGCCAGCATCTTCTTCCTACTTCTTTTGAGGCTGTCTCTTTACATGGGCATGAGAGAGATGCAGGGCCAGAAAGAAAAACGTGAGGGTACTTGTCTGGACCAAAATGGAGACAGCTCTGGATTCCAGGGAAGCAGAAACTTCTCTTGCACTGCCCTTCATACAGTTTTTCCATTGGCTGTTTTGGTGGCGAAAATCCAAAAAAAGCACCAGAGAAAGGGATTGATAGCAACTCACCTATGGCATGGTCCTTGCTATTTTGTCCTGGGAAATCAGAGAGACCCAAGTTCAAACTTCCCCTGGATAAAGTGGGTTTGGAACCCAGGATCTTCATTTTCCCAGATGAGTGTCCTAAACGCTAAGTTACGTGAGCAAAAGAGAAGGATGTTCATCTTTACCTTTCTTGTTCCTGAGGAAAAAGTCCAGTAGTCATGAACTGGATAATTTCAGAAAAATTGCTGGACATTATCATCATTCAGATGATAATTAAAAAAAGGTAAAAATGAACAAACAACTTGCTTGTTTGTATTAGTTCTCCCACATTGCATGCATATAACTGTGCTAATGGAGAACGGAGAAACTGGGAATACTTTGATAGCATGGAAATAGCACATTATTAGTTTTAAATCTTAGTTTCTCTCAACTAGCCATGAAGAGAACTTTAGGAATGTGTTACTGGGAAAAAGAGCTGTTTTACTATGCATGATTTACCATCTGTTCTTAGAAGTGGACTACAATGCTGCTAGAAGAGAGCTATATTATTTCTATATATTAAAAAATATGACCTCTTCAGCTTAATGTCAAAGGTATTACCATAAATCTTGGCAAGCATACTGGAAGAAGAGATGCTTACAACCCAATAGGCAGCACTGGATAAACATCCTTTCTATCACCATGCACAATCAAACATGCTAGGAATGCATAATGGCAATCAGAATGTTCTCCCCCTTTATCCTAAAGAAGCATGCCCAGTCGGGTTGCTGTTTATTGCACGCGTCTATCAGGACCTTGTTAATAACTATGTGTGAGTAACAGGAATCAGCGTAGAATAAAACCTTTTTGTTCTTAAAAATATTTTTGAAAGTGAAAAAATAAAGGCAATCCCTTGCTACTAACCAGGGTTTAGAAAATCCACATATGCTAACCCATTGTGATTTATAATTTCACACCTTCAAAGAAAAAAAAAAACAATCACATATTCCTCACTATCCCTTGCATTATAAAACTGGAATGTTAATTACATTTTTATGCTTTTAATAGCTGGAAAGCCTTCGTTCTATCTACCCTGAAAGTATGCCCAGACCACAAGTATTTGACAGCAGTGCAACACCTGCAAGCCAGGCAAGAATGAAACAGTGAATGCCAAGAGCCAGAATTGTCCTTATTTGGTTCTTGGTTCTTTGCTGTGAAATATATTGGGGAATGGGGAAGAAATTATCAGACTGTTCACTTGACATCAAAAAGAGGAATTCGTGAATCTGTCTGCTGCACACACAGAGCCTAATTCTAGGCCTACTGAAGAAATAGAAAACTCATCATTGATTTAAATGGGTTTTGGATCAGATTCATCCTAATGATCAGATTCTTTATTGGTGTAAAGAGGCATCATTCTGTTAAAGTCAATAGAAATACACTTGTTTATGCAAGGGGAGGATTTGACATTAATTTCCATATATATAAAGCTGTGGTCTCTGAGATATATGCTATACTATTATATTTAGGAAACAATACTTCCTTTCAGGACAAATTTCAAGGGTTCACATTGGATTTCATTCTAAATTTGAACAAAAAACTGCAAACCTAACGAACATTTTAGTGAAATGGGATTGACAACCCATTTATTTCCAGATCAAAGTAGTCTGTTTTTCAGCTTTCTCTCTCTCATCACAGTCTGTTTACAAGGAAGTAGAATCAACCGCAGGCCTCAGAAAACTTCCAGTGAGAAAAAAATGAAATGGAGTCTTCACAAACCGTTTTGCTTTTCATGAAAAACAGATATTGATGAAAAGACTATTGTTTTTATTAAAAAAAAAAAGTCTTGTATAGCTCTAATTGTGTTGAGTAGTTATCTTGGTTCAGGGTCATCCATATGTGGACTAATGTAGCAGTGTCCTTCTTTACTCAACTATATTGAACACTGGGGGTGCATCCCTATGAGCAGGGACATGAGTTTTCCCAGGGACAACCAGGTATGGTATGTATTTGTGCTGCTGCTAGTTATCCCAGAGCATGCCCCTGCAGACGCTCTCTGGCAAACAGCAGATTGTCCCGGGTAGGGTAGAGGAGACTGGAGCCAGCATCTGAGCTGGCCCCAGCAGCCTTACCTGGGATCTTGGGAGCCTCCTGGAAATGCAGTGATAGCAATCTAAGCCAGGCTTTGGTTTTGGGGGTCACAGGCTACAGCCACATGCACCATCCCCCCTTTTTAAAGTGAGATCTCATGGTGTCAAAAAAGCCACATGTGCACATGCAACACATGCAGTTTGTGGCACTGCAGATGGGTTTACAGCACCGCAACCTTCACATGCATGTTCGTGGGGATGCACCCTGAAAACTCATTTTTCTTTAAATAATTGCTATTAGGGTGACAATATTTGGATCCTGGGGAGCACTGGATTTGCAACTGTATAAAGGCTTTACTCTGTGTCTCAGCAAAGTGCTGACCACAAGACAGAATGATACATTAAAGGTAATATTGCAAAACACTTAGGCAAGCAATTTTCAAACATTGTGGTAGTGTGAAGGATATATGATTCATTGTGTAAGGAGAACAGGATGATATCATCAGGAGATAAAGAAGAAGCAAGGCCCTGAGTGTAAAGAAGGAGTCATCAAGAAATGGCAAGTGACCAGAGGAGGCAGGATTCACAGTCTTGAGCATGCGCTCATGGCAAAAAGTCATGTAAATGACTGAAATGCATAGGCAATTCCATGCTAGTGAAGTGAGCCATAAAGAGGCAGAGCTTGAGATAGGAGGGAATATGAGTGAAACAAAGGAGGGGCAAAGGTGGTGCAAATGTTAATGAGCATGAACCCAGGTGTATAAATGTGGAAAGAACTAATGTTCACTGCTACTCACCCATTTGTTGTTTTTTTTGGGAGCTCAGCTGAAGCTGTCTCCATTCTGAACAAAGCTGTTGTTGATCAATGTGTGTTGGTGTTTGGTCCCCGTTTGCTCCTGGAGCAACTGGATCCCTGGGCAATTGGACTGTCATCTCCCTAGTCAGTGGACGCCGCGTGGAGTCGAGGTCTAACAATTGCCACACATCTTCCTTTCAGTAGTTGGGGTATAATTTTATGTACAGTTATTTACAGATATAATTTATGTTATATATGCCTAGATTTTCAAAGCCCCTAAAGAAATATATAATAGCATAAACTCACCTTTTAGGCATGAATTCATTTTCAGAAAGACAATTAAGCCCTGTGGAAGACTATAAGGGTTCTAGGTACCTAAGTGCTATAGAATATCAGGAACTTAAATAGCCAACACCATTTGTACTTTCAAGATTGAAGGCAAAATTCTACCTATTACTTAGTTCAATTCTCACAACAATTATACTGGGGCATCTCGCATAAATTAGCAAATTTGGCATACTTCAGTTGGAGGAACATCATTACATCTTGCAGAGTGGGGCAGAAAGAGATTAAGAAATAAATCTAATTGAACCTTTACACTCCAAATAGCAGCTAAGTAGCAGCATAATAGCAATTTTTAGCACTTAAACACAGTTTAGGTTCCGTGTAGCTACATTCATCATGGCTTCCCTACTAAGCATGCTCAGTAAGCTGATTATGGGCTATGTAGAATCACCCAGACACACATGTAATACTGTTTCCCAGAGGAGAAAGATATATGCCTTCTCACTTTTTTGGGTAATACCGTAGGAACTAGAACATTTTCCCAGGAAGCAAAAATCCAGGTTCTAAGACTTCTTCAACTAGAGAGGGTTTGCACCCACACCTCCTAGGAAAGCACTCTAACTACTAGGCCTGTGCAAGTCGGCAGAGATCCGATCCAGCTTTGAATCAGGTTGCTTTGGGTGGCTGTGATCTGATCTGGAGTGCCGGGCCAGGTTTCCGGCTTGATCCAGCGGGAGTGGCTCTGAAGCTTCTGAGCTACCTCAGAGAGCTGGCCATAGTATATAATGGGGATCAATGAAATATCTATAACGTTGTTGTTTTTTGTCTGATTTAGATGAAACTTACAGAGATGGTAGCCTCTGCTGAGCACATGAAACCTGCCTAGTTTCAAGAAAGTTGGTGAAGGGATTTGTGGGGAACTGTACCCCAAATTCTTGAAAGCCAGACTCATGACATGTCTGTGTGTTACAATACAGGGGGATCAAAACTGCTGGAGTGGTAGCACTTACTGAGGCTACAAAGCCTGCCAAGTGTCAAGAAGATCAGTGCAGGGGTTTGGGGGGAACTGCCTCCCAAACTTCAGACAAGCAAAACTCTTGCCATGGGTGACACTGCGTGTGCTCAGGCACAGCGGTGTGACAGCTGCAGGGGTGGTGGTCCCTGATGCCTGCCAGCTATGGAGGAGATCGCTGCAGGGGGGCTCTAGGGTCCTGCACCCCTGGCTGCTGACAGGTAAAACTTGTGCCAAGACTGTGTCTGTCTCGGGGCAGTTGATTGTCTGTATTGAGTCTTTCCTCTCTTTAGCCTGGTTTTGTAGGTGCTAATTGATGCTTGTTAAGTTATGTAGTAGCTAGGTCCTGTGTTTTGAGCTGGTCCCTGAGTCAATCATGACTGATTGGTAACTGGTAACACAGTAGCTTAGCAGCCAGGCCTGCAGTAGTGTCTCCCCTCCCCACTCAAGTCAGAGACAGTCAGTCCCACAAGTACCCAAGGCACCAGTTTTACTTGTCCGCAGCTTGAGGAGCAGTTCCCCCCCAAATCCCTGCACTGATCTTCTTGAAACTTGGCAGGCTTTGTGGCCTCAGTAAGAGCTACCACTCCTGCAGTTTTGACCCATCTATGTTGTAACACAGACATGACCAGAGTTTTGCTTTCAAGAATGTGGGGTAGAGTTGCCCCAAAACCCCTATATCGATCTTCTTGAAAGTTGGCAGGCTTTGTGGCCTCAGTAAGAGCTACCACTTCTGCAGTTTTCACCCTGCTACGTTGTAATGTCTAGACATGACAGGAGTTTTGCTTTCAAGAATTTGGGGTGCTGTTGCCCCCAAACTCCTGCACCAATCATCTTGAAACTTGGTAGGCTTCATACTCTCTGCAGAGTCTACCAGCCTTAAAAATTCATCCAAATCAAACAAAAACAACAAAATTATAGATATTTTATTGTTTCCCCATTATACCCTGTAGCCAGATTTCCGAGGTAGCTCCAAAGCTCTTTGGGAAGCCTAAGAAGGTCAGTGCTTTGACCCGGATGTACTGCTTTGGACCCTGAAGTGTCAAAGCTTCTCCAGATCTGAAGCTCTGTTCGAAGCCTTGCACAGCCCTGTTAACCACCAGCCCATAAGACAAGCAGCAATGTGTTGTCCAGCTCTCATCTTGAAAAGCTAATCCACTGAATAACTCTGAGGGGAAGATATGGGTGGTAAAGAGGATGAACTGAGAAAGGAGGGTGAATGTAGCTCAGTAGAATAGGTATTATGAAGACAGTGACCCTGTGTTCTGGCCCTTGAGTTAGCGGTTGCCCATGATGTGTGTAGAAACTATCTGTGTGCAGATTCTCCAATGAGTCTGAGTCTGTTTGCAGATTCAGTGCAATAGGCAGCCCTAGAAATCAGAAGCAGAAATACATAGGAAAAAAATGATCCCTTGTTCCCTAAATCCCACTCTATTGTCTCTCCTGTAAGGTTGACCCTTGATGTGCCCATGACAAAAATTTGACCTTATATTTCCTCTATATATAGATTTGTACCCCCATACATAAAGAGAAAAATCCATTAAATTTTCTTAAACTTGAAGATGTTGACCCACTCAGAACCATATAGCATGATAGCATATCTTAGTCCTATCCTGATGGATATTAAGGAGTCAAAAATGTGGGTTAGTGAAAAGTTATGTGCCATGATATGTTTCTTTGATGATGCAATATAATATGGATCCATTATGTAAGATACTTTTTTAGTTCCCTTTTTGCACTGATATAAACTTCGATTACCCTCCATTGCACTCTGTAGCACTACTCATATGCATTAACTTATACATGTTCAAGGGTGAGAGTGAGCTTATATTGGAAATTCCCTGGTACAGGGAATGTGTCTTATTTATGTATGTCAATCCCTGGTACTCTGTATGACCTTACCCAGAGCAGACTGAGGCCAGTAAGAAGACTCCTTGTTGCCTTCAGTGGATTCTGGAGCATGTGTTAACTGTCTGGTCATAACAGCAGCGCCATCTTTAATAAGTCAGCCATAAGAATATATTGTTATTACTTTGTTGGCACTTTCATTGGTCAAGTAATTGAGTGGTGAAAAGTAAGACAGACATAAATATAATTTTGTTCTATAGGCTGTAGTGTTTAAAAGGGCACACTATGAGCCAACAGCATCACTGGAAATGCAAAGCTAGAAAGGGAAAAAAAATCTTAATGGAAATTATAGATAATGGGGAATAATCAGTAGATAAAGTACGGTGCTATTATTTTTCAAGGAGAAAAAGGAATGCTGGTAGTACAAATCATATTTTTAACATCTATATAGATCCTTTATATAGATCTTCTGACTTTGGTCTACTTACAATAGTAGAGGGTTCAACTCAATAATACTGTGTTCTAGAGACAGAAAGGCCCAGCTTGTTAGTGATGTGAATGGATTGATGATTTCAGAAATGTGTATTAGATCACTCCTAGTTTTACCTATTCATCATTTTTCACTGCTCACTCCTCATTCTGTAGTGTATAGAAGACAGAAAGTATTCACAAGGAAGAGTGTATGAAAAAAAGAACTTTCCAGTCCATGAGATGTGACACTAATATATCTTCTAGTAACTAATTTAAAATGAGTTAATGTCAGGGAGAGAGCTGGAAAGTAGTATTGTTGAAAGAAGCCAAAGTAGAGGGTGTGGTAAGGGAAAGAGAAATGAACATCAGTCCAGTCCAGAATTTACAATACACTTGTTAAACAATATAAGGAAGTATAAGCAGAGGCGGTATGTCGTTGACCAGAGAGAGATAATGTCCTTTTCTAAGTGTCCACAGTTCAACCTCGCCTTACATAATATATATGTATTCCAGCTCCTTCATATGAAAATGTATGCCATAAAGTGCAGCGGGGAGGTGTTTAGAAGAATAAGACTAGACTTTTGAAGGCATTGCAAATTACAGTCCCCTGAAATTGAAATAATTATTTTAGGGAGGTTGAATCCTGAAGTCAGGCAAGAAATATTTGCATCTATCCCAGAGGTTCTGCCATGGAAAAACTACTTTAAATTAAGGTTGGGGTTTCTTAGGTGTTATAATTGCATGGATTATCTAAGATATGTGCTTGTTTATGTCTTCTCCATGGTCAATGGTTACTGGTGTAAACCAAACTTTTGGGGTAAAAGAATGAGTTCCTGGCCAAATGAAGGTCTCCCTGGAGGAGGGAAAATGCCTTCATCTTCCCCAACCTCGCTCACAATGAATTTATCATGCCATAAAATGGCTCAATTCAGCAATAATCTAGCCCTGTGGGAGCTAAATACCATGGCTCAAATCTTCAGATGTAAATGACTTAAGTCAGTTTGTCAAAACTACTTGACACCAGCTGAGTGTCTAGTTTCCTATTTAGCTTGACAAGTGACAACTCATGAAGGACATGATAACATTCTGCAAGTATGTGAAAGCAGAGAAAGAAATGATTTAGGCTGTTATAAGAGGCTTTAATTAAGAGTGATAGAATAAAATGAAGAGAAGAAAAATAGGCTGACTATCAGGAACAGTTTTCCAATGGTGAGATGTATTATGTTGTAGAAAGTTTAAAAAAATCTCCATTTCTCAAGATGATAAAGTTTAGCACGGACAAGACATTAATGTACACCAGGGCCAGGGCCAGACATTACATGTATAATGGTCTAAGTGATTGGAAATCAATCTAAACTCTGAACCATACAGAAGTTCAGTGCACAAAGGTTGACCTAAAAATGGTAAAGCCTGATCTGAGAGAGACCTGGATCTATGTGCACTCAAACTAATTAATTTAGGTTAGATCGGTAAATCCAACTTCTGTACCGGCTGTCCTACCAATTCAAGTTAGGTTGCTGTCCACCCATATTCCAGCCTCCTTTGTGTCCATCCACTACCTTCCCCTCACAGAGAGGTCTGCTACCCTCCCCTCAGAGAGAGGTCACTTGGCCCGCATTTGGCTGCTCCAGGTGAGCACCCAGTGGGTCCCACCCACAAGCTCTTCCAGATCCAAGTCAGCCTTTCCCCATCCCTACCTCCTGCTTCCAGCTATATGTCACTCACATGCAGGCAGAAGGAGGTGGGGGGAAGTTGGAGGGAGAGAGATGTCCCAGGCCATGGGTGCTGCAAAGATCTTTTGGCCTGCAGCTACAAGGTCTCAGGTTATTAGGGTGGTAGGGGTTGGAGTGAGGTACTGAGGTACTGGGAACCCAGGGTTGGGAGCATGCTTGTCTATGCCTGGAAGCCAACTGAGGGTGACTCAGGCTGTACTTGGCAGTCTCTGGTACCTGCGGCTCCTGAGGCTGGGTTCCAGGTGGTGAGTGGAAACCTCGAGCCAAATGCACACCAAGTGAGGCAGACCGAGCGCCAGTGCCCACTCAGGTGTGCTGTGGATCCTGGGTAAGATCCCGCGAGGCGGTGGGGAGAGGAGTGAGAGCCCAGAGACAGGTTTGAATTGAATAAAGAAAATGTACTTACAACTGTAGTGAATCAATTATGTACAGTGGCAACTATATACAGCTTGGAGAGGCATGGATACAGGAGACTTGAATGGAGTTATCGACAAGGCAAACAACGTAAGGTCAGTCACGATGCGGTTGATCAGTATACACAGGAATCGGTCACGATGCGATTGTCTCGCAGCAGCTGCAGCCAGTTCTCAGAGTACTGCCATGCTTTAACAAGTAGCTCACTACTTAAGCTAGGCCTTATCTCTACTTAGCTCAATTGCCTTATGAGGGGCGATATCTGTCCTCTCACAAGGTACATAGGTATCTTGATTCTTCAAAATACCCAGCAATCGTTAACATCAACTCACTTCTCCTCACGAATCTTATCTCTGTTCTCTCTCAGTGGCCTATTCTCCTTCACTCCCTCCTCACGCTCCACACTCTCCAGACAACCCACACCCTGAGGAGAATCTCACCTCCATTTATTAGCTTCCCATTGTGGTTTCTAGAACTTCTCTAAGGACCCATCAATCATCCTTAGGTAGGTCAACTTAACCCTTTCTTCTCATATTTTAAACATATCATGTGAAAGATAACAAATTAACCCTAGAATGGCTCACTAGAACCACTCTGCTACATGCTTACTCTAAGGTCTTGAGCATATCACTTAACTCCTACTGACATGAACATAGGTTAACTTCTTAAACACAACAGGCATGAAACAACAAACTCTATTTGTGGGCAACAATCTGGGAGGGGTCACATTTTTTTTACAGAGACATGCCTCCTTGACTCTGGACAGACTGTTGCTTCTCGTTAACGGCATCTAAAAGATCGAAATGTAAAGAGACATAATCAGCATCATTCTCATGATTATGATCTCTATTAGAAACCTCATCATTATCATTTAAATTCAATCGGGTATAATTAAACTCACGGCAAGACAATAGGCTCACTTGAGAAGTTAGCCTAATGATCTTCCTTTTTATAACCTCTAAGATGCAACACCCAACAAGAATCACAAGAAATATTCCAATAAAGGGTGGACATAAGGTGATAATAGGTGTAAGTAATGATGTGAGCCAAGATGATGGCTTCCACCCCATATTTGCGAATACATCGGCGAGCCATCCTGACCCTACATCGTTCATACCGTTTAAAGTTATGGCCGCTTGCCGGCGGTCTCTAATTTGTAGGTTTAATGGAATAGTGACATTTGGTATTATGACACAACAGTGCTCTCGAGTTAGATTTACAAAAGCGCAAGCGCCTCCTTCTTTTAATAGTAACAAATCTAGTGCTAGCCGATTTTGAATAGTTATTTGAGACGTGGCTTGCATTTGTTTATTAACTAACTCGAATCCCATTGCCGTATCATTTGCTATTGCCTCTATCTCCTCAGTTATGAGTTCAATCGCCAGATGGGTTTTGGCAACTTCAAATCATCCCCTCACCATACCAGCTAGACCACCCCAAATCCCAGCCCACCAATACGCTCCACCTGTGGCCCATCCACAAAATTTATGGGCCCTTTCATGTTGTGAGAGTGTATTCCAGTGTGCACCTCTTTTCTCTCTGATTAAGTGAGGGCTAGGTGGTGAAACGCTGTTAACTGCGAATGGAGGGCATAATAGGACTTGGGTTATGAAGCAATCTATGGCAGATAAAGTTCCTGGTAAGCCTGTATAAAGCCGACCATTTCAGCAGGGCCACAGCATCCCGTAGGGTGCTGGGGTCCTTAACTCAGAGCAATTTCAGTTAACCCATCTATCTGGACTTAACTCTATGGGTAATGTCATATCATCCTTGGGAAGATGTTGTCTATGACACAATCTACTAATAATCAATGCTTTTTGAATTGGGTAGAAGTATGTTCCCCAATTTTCGGTATGATATACATTTATAGCGTTGTTCTTATCCCATTTCACTAAAGGTGTCTCATAATTTAAATCCACCAGTTTTACTCGTAAGGAACTATAAAAGTCCTTCACTATCGGTGGTGAGTGCAGGGGGTAACTTTATGAACCAGGAAGGTGTAACCTGCTTTACATCCCATGTAAGGGAATGATCTTCCTTGATTCCCCTTATTTCATATGGGTTCATTCCCCAAGGAATTTCAGAACATCTCACAGATTCTGGTCTACTTTTAGATGCTTTCAAACCATCAGGAATTTTCTTTACATGCCTAGTACAAACCTTTATGTTCATATCATACATGCTAAGATTGCTTACCCAGGCATACTCATGGATAATATATAACTTATGGGCTATATAGGTCATAGGTAAACTGAAATTGCTTTTAGAATCGAGATTCCTCGCCATGAACCATTTTTTAAAATCTAAAGCTTGTATGTATGGGACAATTACTGGTTCGTCTACAGATAATGGCAGGTGCAAACACGCAGTGAGCCCGTTGTTTTCCAGATCACCTATAACTTTAGCCCAAACTGTCAGTAACTGTAATATTGAGTTCTCATGAAATTCGTAGGTGTCACTAGAGTTGTCGTTGTTGATGGCTTGACATTTTAGGGTCTCTCCCAAACAGTTCATCATGCTGATTAACGCCATGGTGATAAGCATTCCGAAAACATCTCCATCTTGGACTTGATCTACGGATCGCTGCAGTCTCGAACGGCTCATGGTATTCGGCAGATGGATTCTATCACCGTCTCTCCTCACGGTTTCCTTCCGATCACTGAGGTGGGATACGTATATATCTACAAATAAAACTTAAAACTAAAATTAGTATGCATAACTTTTAACTTGTACATTAATTTCACTTACTCAACCAATTATGGTGACATAAGATCGTGCGTGTGTGTGTGGCTTCTTTTAACAGAACAAAATAAGTGTTTGGTAAGGATCCCACAGTACCCAAGGAGCCAATATGGCCTGCTAGGAGGCCTCAACCAGTGCACACAGCCTATGTACCCCCTCCCCCCAGTCACCAAAGAGCAAATATGTATTTTGTTTGTTAGCAGTCTAATCTAGTTCACTTACAGAAGAATAAGTAACTGAGGTTGATTCTGCCTCAAGATTTCTGAATGTCTGTACCTAGCCCAGGAATCAGTGTCACATTGTTTGGGACCATGAAGTGCCAAATGCTTATAGTTGAATGAACACAATTATGAGCATTAAAATAATGTTATTTTAAGTTGCCCTTTCTTTCCTTATGTTCTCCATTACACACATATACATTCATTCTTATAGATTCATAGATGTTAGGGTCAGAAGGCACCTCAATAGATCATCAAGTCTGACCCCCTGCATAGGCAGGAAAGTGTGCTAGGTTCAGATGACCCCAGCTAGATGCATATCCAACCTCCTCCTGAAGACCCCCAGGGTAGGGGAGAGCACCACCTCCCTTGGGAGCCCATTCCAGACCTTGGCCA
>JAGPOW010000304.1:33938955-33953532 GCA_030014935.1 Caiman crocodilus
GCACCCAAAACTGCACACAGTACTCCAACTGTGGTCTGACCAGCACCCGATAGAGAGGAAGTATCACATCCTCGGCTCTGTTTGTCATGCATCTGCTGTAGCATGATAAAGTGCAGTTAGCTTTTCTGATGACTCATGTTCATTTTGGAGTCTACTAGGTTTCTGAGATCCCTTTCTGCTTCCATGCTGCTAAACAGGTCATTTCCTAGGCAGTAGGTGTGCTGGACATTTTCCCTCCATAGGTGCAGCACTTTGCATCAATCCTTGTTAAATCACATTCTATTGTTTTCTGCTCATATGTCCAACCTGTCCAAGTCTGTCCACTTCTCCCCACGGTTTTGTATCATCCACAAACTTGGAGAGAGTACACTTCACTCCCTCATCCAAGTCACTGACGAAGACATTGAAGAGCATCGGTACAAGGACTGAGCTCTGTAGGACCTCACTGCCCATGTCCTTCCAGGTTGATACCGACCCATCCACCACCACTCTCTGGGTATGACCCTCTAGCCAATTCGCCATCCACAGGACTGTGTAATCATCCAAATCACAGCCTCTTAACTTGTTCACCAGTATGGGGTGGGATACCATATTGAAGGCCTTCCTGAAGCCCAAGTAAATGATATCTACCCTTACTCCTGCATCCAGGTGTTTTGAAACCTGGTCATAAAAAGAGACTAGATTAATCAGCCATGACCTGCTATGAACCCGTGCTGGTTTCCTCTCAGCATAATTTTTTCCTTCTGAGCTCTCACATATATGAGCCTTAATAATCTTTTCAAAGACTTTGCCCAAGGATGGAGGTGAGACTGACTAGCCTATAGTTGCCTGGATCCTCCTTCCTCCCCTTCTTGAAAATAGGGACCACATTGGCCCTTTTCCAGTCCTCTGGGACCTGGCCCGTGTGCCGTGAGTGCTCAAATATTCTTGCCAGTGGCTGCACAATGACATCAGCCAGTGCCTTCAGTAACCTCGGATGGAGCTCATCCGGGCCTGCTGACTTAAACACATCCAGTCCTTCCAAGTGACTCTGCAACATCTCAGGGTCAACACTTGGTAGTCTGGCATCCTGCTGTTGCTTCTCTACAATCCCATTGTGAGACTTGTCTTGCCCCTCATTTAGGAACACTGAGGCAAAGAACTCATTGAGGAGTTCAGCTTTGTCCCCTCCTGTCAGTCATCAATTGCTTTTGCTCATTCAGAAGTGGTCCTATTTTGCCCTGGGCCTTCCTTTTACTCCCTATATATCTGAAAAACAATTATTTGTTTGTTATCCTTAACTTGGGATGCCATCCTCAGCTCCATGGTAGCTTTGGCCTTTCTAACTGCCTCTCTACAACTGCGTGCTGAGGAGGTATACTCCTCTTTAGTAATCTCTCCCTTTTTCCACTGCTTATGCCCCCTTTTTTACCTTTAGGCTGCTCTGGATTTCTCCGGTCAGCCAGGGAAGCCTCTTGGCCCCTTTCCCCCCTTTCCCCCGCATCAGGATTGTCTCCCTCTGTGCCAGGAGGATCATTTCCTTAAGGCACAGCCACCCTTCCTGGGCTCCCATTTTGCCAAATCTCTTACTCTGCAGTGCATCATTGACTAAACGCCTGAGTTCACTGAAGTCAGCCTTCCACCCTACTAGTTACCTTTCCCACTCTACACCTTATGATGAAGATGTAAATTAAAAAGTTTTCTTGACACAAAAGGTGATTCCCCCACCCACCTCCATCCCCAAGTAAAAAAAAATAAGTTGTATATTTATATAAGTGCTAAATATATAACTTGTTTTTTGCTCACAATGAGAGAGTCTTTCTGGATTAAATTTTAAAAGGGCATGTCTAAATGTGTGCTTTAATGTGCAGTAACCTACCATACATTAAAGTGGCATGTAAAAATCCTTGCTAACACACGAATGCATGGTAGAATAGGTTACTTTACATTAAGTGTTACCTAAAAAATATGCACTTGTGCCACTGTGCATTAGTACAGCCTAATGCACATTTATTTAGTACCTCATATTGGAGGTAATAAATGAGCACTAGGAAAAATGCATGAAAGTATGTGTAGATGTGCCTACTGAAGCATCAGTTATTGGATGTTATCAGAAGTAAAATATTAGACATAACTGGCGATGATCTGATTTGGGAGCTCAGATCAAATATGCAGAGTCTGGACACTTTCTTATATCTTCTCTTATCTTATCCAAAATACTTGAACCTAAAGATGGACAAAATTGTCCTAGGACTTTCATAAGGAAAAAATATCTCTTGAGACTTCCAGTTATTCCTCATGTTTCTTGTTGGCTGTGAACATACAAAAGCAACTTTACTTCAGCCTTTTCACATCTGGTTCCAGGCACATGGAAAGTTAAAAGAAATTAATTTTATTTTATAAAACTTTCAAGTTTTGGATTGTGTTTTTCTTCATATAATGGTTGAAGAGTTGGGTTTCTTCTTATTCCATCTGCAATGGATATTAGCTACACTCTTAAGTAAATACAAATTATTCTGGTTAGAGCTTATTTCCTTTTTTCCTTTGGATTGTCTGTTTGTTCATGAAATGTAAATGCAAAATAAACTCTACTGGCCCCAAAAAGCCTATTCAGTTGCTGTGTAATCACAAAGGCAAAATAAGAGAAATGAAACCATGAAAAAAATTTGTGCCTAGCAGAGAAGTCTACGCTGGCAATATGAGATCATCAACACCACAGAGACAACTCCAAGATTGCATAAACAGATTGTTTTACATAGCACTGTGTATGGGTAAGTGCCAAGAAGGAAATAGCTTAATGGATTGACCTCATAAAAGAGAAATGGAAATATGCACATCAGAAAATGTACAATATAACAAGGAACACGATGATGAAAGTATTTTAAGTAGTTTGGTAACACATTGCTCTTATTTAGTAAGGAGGCAGTAGGTACCCTACTCTGCATATTCAGTATCTCTTATTAGCCTGTTTTCCCCCTATATTTTTATTCCTACGTAGTCAAATTCTCATCAGATAAACCCATGTAAATTTAAACTACAGGCTCATAAAATTGAATTGCTCAAATATTGTTGCATAGAAATAGCCAAGGTGAATTTACTTGATAGGCCAGATTACCCTTGTATGGCACTTCTAGATCAAATTAAACTGACCCTAAAGGCTACATAACCAGTTAAAGGGGACATAGCACAGGCATGAATATGCGGAAGCTGCTCTCTCTCCATATACTGTTATTCAAAAGTTCCTATTGAATTGGGTGTGAATGCCTGTTTGGATAAGGCCCATAATGTGCATTCTTGTGGCCAAAAAATACCTCCTACATGAAAGATAAATGTCACAAAAAATGAAAGTGAAAGCTCTTAACCATGACAGTTAGGTCAGGCCCATCAGCACTTAGCTGTCATGTACTTAGGGATGATATTTTCCCAATGATAAGTGGTGCACAAAGGAGAATTAAAGGCCAATACTGTACTACCCTGGTGCCATTGTTCTCTCTTCAGTCTCAGTCCTCTGAATCGTTATTGGCTGATGAAAAAAAATAAAAATTAGTCCATGTAGCTCCAAAGTCCAATACCAATTTTTATGGCTCTGGTGTGATAAGCTCTCTTTATTATATTAATGGTGTAAGAGAAACAATGTCTTATAGTCCCTATTAAAAGTAAGCTTTCCTTAAGGCCAATTAATTTTTACTAGGATAATAGAAAAAATGAGCCTATATTTGTGATTTTTGTTGGAGTGAAAACTTCTGCAATTGTTCATTTTATAATAGCTTCGTTAAGTTAAAAATAAAATCACCTTCTGGGGCTAGTCAAAATATGGCAGGTATAGAACACAGGAATTAATTATGAAACAGCAGGAGAAACATTCCTTTCAGGAGTGCCCTGCATTGTAAATCTTTAGGTCTCACAGGTATTGAAGGTTACTCCAATTTTTGTGATGCCAGATACTGATTTATTATTTCACTTTCTTTTTCTTAGTTTGTACTGGGCACATCTACACAATAGATACTACCTAAAAGACCTACCAATAATTCATTAACTCATTTGCTGTTACATAGTGGGTATGTCTATATGTACATAGAATAATAGAATCTATAGGTTTATCTTGTGAATCATGTTTGCACACCTAACAACGTAACAGCCCTGAAGTTGTATGTTATGGGGAGACAGCTGCTCTGAAGCTGACACAGTTCCTCCCTATTAGGGTTTAGCCCAGCATCCATGCACCCCATGCTGCCTGGTCTGACTGGGAGCAAATTGCTCCTGGTCAGGGTGTACACATGTTCTAGTGTGCAGTTTCTAATGCACCACTAATCTAGTACCTGTATTTTCTGATACTAGGAAATGGCACATTAGCCTAATTTACTGCACAGTAAGTCCCAGGCATATGTAAATAGTGATGCTTTACTGTGCATTAGATAAGTCTACTGCATAGGAAAGCATCTCATGAAGACACTCCCAGATGTCACTCCTACATGAGATGCTACAGTGCAGTGGTTACTGTGTCTTTATTCAGTACTTGTATCATCAAATACAGCATTCATTCCTGCCTATGGCAGGGTGTCAGGCTAGATGATTTGTTCAGGTCCCTCCTGACCCTAGCTACTATGAAACTATGAAACTATAAATATATGCATAGTAACCAAAGGTTCTGCAAAGCAGCACTAGCAAACACATTTTTAGCAATGCTACTGTGCAGTAGCCTAATAATATTGTGCTGTAACATATTAGCACTGGTGATGCTGTGATGCACTACTGCACAGTATTATTCAGCTACTGAATAATAGAATTATTCAACTACTCTGAAAGCTGATCTAATTAAAGCACCCAGAGCATCATGTGTATCAGTGTCCCCGTGGTGAAAAATTTGTGGTGGGGGCACTTTAACTAAAGTCCGTTAAATGAGCTTTAGTTAAAGCACCCCACCACCATTTTTCAGCATGGAGATTCTGATACATGTGGTCCTGAAGTCTGCTGGAGCATGGCAATTTCCATGCTCCAGCAGACTCAATTAAGTCTGCTCCAATGCTTTATAATTACAGTGCACTGGAGCAGCCTCATATTCACGTATATAGGCACCCAATGAACCAAATCCTACTTTGTGATGAAGCTGTTTAAGTGTCACTTAAACAGTTTTAGGCAGCTTAGCACAAAGGCCTGAATTCCCCTGAGACACATAAATACCTCCATTTTTGCCCTGCATGTCTGTTTGTACTATTGCTTGTGCCTGGAAAGGATCTGACCTTCAATGTTCAGTGATGGACATTGAAGCATTTAACTACATTTATGTTTCCTTGTGATCTATATTCACTGTAGATGCTTATTTCATGAAGTCCCCAAAATTTGGCCAGTTCAATCTAGGGGATGGGTGTTTAACAGCTTAGTAACAAAAGAGCTGTCTGGAACATGGGGGGACCTACGTTATAATCCCATTTTAACTTTGGTGGATTTTGAATTCTGCTCTCACACATTAAAAAACAAAATTCTAGACACTGCACCTCAGGCAAGGCAGGACTAGAAGAAGCTAAAAGGGACAGAATCATAGGGTCAGCAGAGAAACAAGTAATAGGTTGCCTAACTCCATGCCCCAAGCAGGTGGACACTACCATGGTAGGTAGGGAACGTTATAAGTATGAGTAAGATGATCAGTAAGCAGTGAGCAGTTGCTCTGGGATAAGTAGCTCTGGGCTATGTAGGACTGCCTTGAAGAGGCATATCTTTGTGCTAGTGACTTACAGTGTCTAATTCATGCTACAGTGTTTGCCTAGTGTCAGATGCATGTTTTGGGCTCCCCCCCCCACCCTTTCTCCTGTGGTATGTGTTTGCTTTTTTTTCCCTCCTCCACCAATGATAATATGTTACTGTGCAATATTATTAGGTTATGGCACAGAGGATTAAGGAGCCTGGAGCAGAAGTGATGATCTCCACAAATTCCTCCCACGCAAAGCAGGGGTCCAGGCAGAGACCATTGTATCCTGGAAATGAACATGTCAGAGATGGTGGTGTCAGTGTTAAGGATTCAGTTTCTTCAGCAACAGATGGATGTTCAAATTCATAAGATAAGAATGAAGAAGAGCATTCTTAGGCATTGTTTGGCTTACCTGATCAGGGGGCTTTAAAGCAGCTTCCATAGGGGGATAGTGATCAAAACATTCCAGCAACACAGCGCACAGCCCAGAGTCGAAAGGACTCAAAGCAGCAAATCAACTCTGGGAAATAGCCAGAGAGCTACAGAACTGCAACAAGTAGTGCAAAAGGGAAGTGATGAAGGTCAAAATGCAAAGTACATCTGATGGATGTATACAAATGCTAGAAGTATGGGGAATAAACAGCATGAGCTGGAAGCTGTATCTTGTTAAAAAAAAACAAAACTATGATGTGATTGGCATCACTGAGAGCTGGTAGAATAGCTCTTATGACTAAAATGTCAACACTGAGGGTTACACTCTTACACTCTTTGTTAAAAATATAGGATTGGAAGGAAAGATGGTGACATTGCCTTATATGTGAAAAACATGCACTTTTCCCCTGGTTCAGGAAGAAGACAGCAAATCAGAAAGTGTGTGGGTGAAGATGAAAGATGCAACACTGATTTCATGGTGGGGTTTTATAAGCCACCTAATCAGGAAGAATAGGTGGAAATTACTCTTGAAGTAGATGGGAAATCTATCCAAAAAACTATGGGATGGTATTGATGGGAGAATTCAGTTTTCCAGACATCTGCTGAAAGAACAATGCAATCAAGCACAACATGTCAACCAGTTCCTATGTTGTTTGAAGTACAAATTTCTGCTCTAGAAACTAGAGGAAAAAACTAGGGTATCATCTATCTTAGATTTTGCCCTGACCAACAGGGAAGAATTGGTGAAGGATTTGAAGGTGATTAGTAACTTGGGATGAAATGATCACAGTATGATAGAATTCTGAATCCTGAAAGACAGAAACTATAAGGTCAGCAAAATTAGGATGCAAGATTTAAAAAAAAAGGTAGATTTCATCCTATGCAAAGAGTTAATATGCATGGCATTATTGGAGGATAGACTAAAGAATAAAGGCACCCAGAACTGCTGTGTGCATCTAAGGGGCACAGTATTTGGAGCCCAACATCTTGACATAATGGAAGCACAAGAAGACTGGCAGGCAACCAATGTGGCTTCCCAAGGAGCTTCTAAAATACTTCACATGCAAAAAGAAAGCATGCAGGCAATGGAAGAATAGGTAGATCATCAAGGAGATGTACTAGGAAATAACAAAAACCTACAGGGACAAAATCAGGAGGAAAAGATAAAGGCTGAACTACACCTGATAAAGGAGGTTCAGGACAACAAGAAGTTCTATAAATACGTTAGTCCAAAAATAAGGATGAAGGAAGCTGCAGGTTCTCTGTTAACAAATCAAGGGGAACTCCTAACTGAAGATGCCAGAAGGTGGAGCTACACAACAGCTACTTTGCCACAGTCCTCAAAAAAGGAAAAAAAACAAGTTAAGCTGCAGCCAAATACCTAATAAGGATTATCTGGATAAGGAAAGGGGCAAACTGAGGGAGGAGATAACCAAAGAAATGGTCAGAGAGCTTTTGTTGGGTCTCAGTGAATTCAAGCAAGCAGATATTACCTTGGGAGTGTTTAAGAGAAGGCTGAATAGGCATCTGGCTGAGGTCATCTGACCCCAGCACTCTTTCCTGCCTAAGCAGGGGGTTGGACTCAATGATCTGTTGAGGTCCCTTCCAACCCTAACATCTATAAATATGGATGAACTTCATTCTATGGTCTTGAAGGAACTGGCAGGGGAGATCTCAGAGCCTTTGGCTATGGTCTTCATGAAATCATAGAAGATGGGCCAGGTACCAAAAAAATGGTCAACATAGTGCCCGTCTTTTAAAAAAAGGCAAAAAGGAGGACCTGGATAACTACAGATCAGTTAGCTTCATCTCAATACCTGGGAAGTTATTGAGCATATCCTAAGAAAGGCCATTTGCAAGCATCTAGAGGAGGAAAGGCTGATCACAAGCAACCAGCTTTTTCATTCTTATCTATCCAATGGGCTAACTTCAACAGGAAGAGCAGATGTGCTTTATCACGCCTCCAAATGTATGGTCTTCTGGTTAAAAATACTTTGTTGGAAAGCAGAAAAGGAGTTCAGGTGAGATCTAGAACATGTGTCTTCTACTGGTCAAATGCCCTGACAATTAGGATAATGCTCTAAAATTAGGAGAGGATTCTCTTCTACCAAATAGGTGTTTCACCTGTTTTTCTTTGCCTACAATTTCAGGAACCAATATATATTTGTTTACTTCTCAGATAGAATAGTATGTGAGTGGCTGTAGTAGATTCTTTCTTATAATGATCACAAGGACAAGTCTGTTCACAATGGAGGGAAATAGTATCTAAATTCCATGTACAACATGGTAAGTGCCACTTCTGCATTTACTTTTAGACAAATTATCACTTAATTGTCTAAGATATAATAGATTTGGGCCACTCTTTTCTCCCTTTCTCTAAAAGTTGCAGAAAGAAGGCCAAATGGGAAATAAGTAGGCAATCATATTGATCCCACTGGGTCATGGTTTATGGGTGAGAATTCACCAGGACTGTTGATGCACATGCTTAGGCTAATGTGGAGGAGTGGAGGCTGTCCAAAACTTTCATTCCTTGCTATAGACCACCGAGACACAATCCAAGGGCCAAACTAAATCTGGACGTTTGCTGTCTTGATGGCTGTAGGAATCCAGGAATTAAATTTGGGTCTCCTGTATAGCAGACAAGGATTCTACCTCCAAACCACAAGATCATGTTAAATGGGAAACAAGAAACCCTGTATAAAATCAAAGCCAAATAAATTCCCCCAGTTGCTACTGTACAGGATGTTATGAATCTAAGGAGTCTGAACGGATGAGATCTTAAGTTATAGTGGTAGCTTATTACTCAGGTTCAGGCACACCTGGTGACTGTTATCTAGGCAGGACTTCAGCTGTGGTTCAGTGACAGCAGATGGTTTGTCTTAATAGTCAAATGACAATGAAAAGTCTTCATATTTTAATGTCACAATAAAAAGGGTGTAAAAAGAAAAAAATTGTTGAAATAAATTGAGCAAAAATTTAAAGAATCATAGAAGTAGGGTCGGAAGGGACCTTGTAGATCTTGAAGTCTGACCCCCTGCATGTGCAGGAATAAAAATGGACTTAAATGACTCCAGCCAGGTAGACATCAAGCCTCTTCTTAAAGACCCCCAAGTTAGGAGCCAGCACCACTTCCCTTGGAAGTTGGTTCCAGATCCTAGCTTCCCTAACTGTGAAGTAGTTCTTACGGATGTCTAATCTAAACCTACTCTCCAACAACTTGTGGCTGTCATTCCTTGTTATCTTGGGTGGCGCTAGGGGAAACAAGGTCTCCACCAAACCCTTCCGGTCACCCCTAGAGAGTTTATAGATGGTCACCAGGTCCTGCCTCAGCCTTCTCTTGTGAAGGTGGAACAGGGTCAGGTCCTGTAGCCTCTCATTGTAGAGTCTGCCCTGCTATCCCCGGATCATGCAGGTGGCCCTCCTCTGAACCCTCTCAATACTGTCCACATCCTTCTTGATGTGAGGTGTCCAGAACTGGACACAGTACTCCAGCTGTGGCCTGACCAGCATCACATAGAGGGGGAGGATTACCTCCTTGGCCATACTTGAAATGCACCTTGTCACATCCCAAATCAAGTGAGTGTCCCTGACACAATAGACCGCCCCTCCATATGATTGACATTGTTTTAAATTTGGTCACATTCTGCCTCATTAGACATTCCCACCTGGCAATCTGTTATTGGCTACTCTAAAAGTATAAAAGTCTGCGCAGTTTCCACCCAAGTTGGAGTGGAGCACATTCTGACCACGTTGCAGGAAAGACCTCACAGAGCTCTGAGCACGCTGTGAAGGGCTCTGAGCATGTGGCAGGGTGACTTTGGCTGACTGATCACTCACCAACGGGTCCCCATCAATGACTTCCCGATGTACCCCTTCCCTGCGCGCTTTCTTCTGTACACTTGATGCGGCAACCCGAATTGTAACTATGTAAGTGAGCATACAGCCTGCGTCATGACCACCAGCAGTGTAAGTAAAATCTATTTTGAAACCAATATGCTGTTCCACCTCTCCGTCCGCCAGCCCGCCTGACATCCGATTAGTTAACCACCGCCTCCCTCGGCCGGCTCTGACCGGTCAGCTGGTCAAGACATGGTGTCACAAACAGGATCTAAGGGCACGGTGGTGAAGAAGCTTTTAATCGAGTGTTGCCCCTGGTGCACTAGGGAGCGTCCTCTGACCAATTCTAATGAATTGTAGGCCCATATTGCATACCATCAGGCAGGCGACCTGAGAAAGAGGCTTATCAGCAGTTTCCTTTCATTGAGAGAAGAACAAAAAGCTTTAAGAGAGTGGGAAGTCCATCTCCATCCTGGGGCATTTGTGTGCTTAATGAGTAACAATCAGGTCCTATTAAGACCCCGGGATGAAGAACACAGTGTCCTTTGTTAAAGTTAAGCCAGCGGGCGCAGCAGAACCAATCCTTGCTTAGGAGTATGCCCGCTGTATAAGATGTGTGCAGAAGGGCGGAGAGCTGCCACTGGCTGATCGATTCAGTCCCCCGACTCTGGTGCCTGGATTGAGGGGCCAAAAGCTCCTCTCAGAGCTCTGGGAGAAGTTGGAGCCAGAGGGCTGCATTGCAGTGCGGTGGATAGGCCCAAAGTGGGATAAAGGAAAAATGTTAAATGTGATGTTCCATACGGTTACAACTCTGTTGCAGGAAAATGCAAACGTAGAGGTTCAGCTCCTCACAGCCTCCCAGGTAGCTAAAGAAGCGGTGGTGGAAGAAAGCTTTGGCCTGACCGAGAACCCCGAACTGCCACCATTCCAAGATGGCACCAGGGAGAAGGGAGAACGCACAAAAAACCTCGGAGAAGAAGGCGTGGTCATTGGTTCTGCCCCCAAAAATGGCACCAAAAGAAACTCTACCCCCTGGCATGGCGTCAGTAGTAGAGCCACCCCTCTAAGAGGGAGGGAAGTTCTCGCCCTATGCAGTTAACCCCCTCCTAACTGCAGTCCACCCAATAATAGTAGTTAGGCAGGCCACTGATACGCAGGATGCAACCTGTACCATCACGACATGCCACATCCACATAAGAACAGAAATGCAGGAGTTGTGCAAAGAATCAAAATAAGATTTGAAGAATCATTAGCTATGTGGCTAGGATGCCTAGTAGTGGAGTTTGGGTCAGACTTGTTAGACATTGAAGAAGCAAATTATCTAACTCGTCAAGCCTCGTGGAGCAGAGGACATGTCATCGACCTGGATGTGGTCGTTGTCCCATCCCGCTTCCAGCACTTGTTGCTGGACAAGTGACCCACAAATTTCAGACCTGGTATGAAGGTCGCTCAAAAAAGGCCAGTGCAGAACAACTGCTGGCCATAATAGGAGTGTCATATGCCTCCTGGAACCCCAGTGTAAACCAACTGGGTCTAACACGGGCTCAGTGTAGAAGAGAGCAGCCTCACTATCACTTGTGGAACCCTGGAACTGTCCCTGCAACCTTGGACAGTATACAAGACTGTGTAGAAGTCTATGGGGGAGACGACACCACAACGCTTAAACTCCTCCTGAATTCAATGGCTGGACAGCAGGCAGGAAATCTCTTGAGTCACCTTCTATGTCTGCAGGCCATTATGAAATCATCCACATGGGTTTGTAGTGACATAGAACATCGATCCTCAGCGTACCTCATTAGAGCCCAGAAACCGAAGTGCTGCGAGACTGACATGCCATGGGAGTCACAATCATTGCTGCAGCAAACTCCAAAAGAGAGAGCCATATTTGGGTTTCTCCTACAGCGTTCCGAACTAACCAAGCGACAATTGCACCTTCTAGGGGATGAAGGCCAATGGCACCTCGCGAATGAACTGGGTTTCAAATATGACGACTAAAGACGGCGATGACCAATTACCAACTCCGGCTCACCACGGTTAACTGATTCATCGCCCTGTTGTTTTCCAGTTCTGTGGCAAGTTCAATTGTTGCCACTTTTCTTGTTTGTTTGTTTGTCTGTTTGTTCATTCTTTTGCAGGTTTGACGGTGAAGGAGTAATGATCGATGACTACCTGATCATGAAGACCCCGAGTGCTGGACCATGACATGTTCAAGTCTGCTGTCGACAGGTTCCTCGGTGAGCGGAGCTGACTTCGAGACCTTCAGCTCAGACCTGAATTTCCTGTTGTTCAGGCCCAGGACTGTGCCTGACGGCTCATTGGCAGATGGCCTTACCGCGTGCTTGCAATTCTATCTTTCTGTTAATAATCCCAGGTACATACCCTTAGTCTACCCTTTAGTGTAAATACCTAGTTTAAGACAAGAGACAATAACTGTTTCTAACATCAACACCGTAGATAAAGACAAGAAAAATAGAGTGTGTGTTTAACAAACAGAGTTTGGAATGTAACGAAAGAGATGAGGAAGATGATAATAGAAGGGTGCAAGTAGTAAAGACACAAAAAAAGGGTGATCAGGTTCTGTGGGGACCTGTACACTAAAGAAAGAGGGAAAGAAGAGAGGTGACAATAGAAGGAAAAAAAGGGAACTTTAGACAGAAAAGTAGGATGTTAGGGATATTGTGAGTGAATAAAAAATAATGGTTAAATTAGTTACGACTACATGGTAAATCAGTGTCACAATTAAGTTTTCACAGACTCTGAAATAATTGCGAGAACCCCCTGCATGGGGGGAAATTAAATTCTGGCCTAAAATATCTCGTCAAAGTTAATCAACGCTTTAATTACTTTGTGTTTCTTACTAATTGTAATAATCATTGTTGTATATATGCATTTTGATGTGTATACTCTAAAAGTATAAAAGTCTGCGCAGTTTCTGCCCAAGTTGGAGCGGAGCATATTCTGACCACGTTGCAGAAAAGACCTTACAGAGCTCTGAGCATGCCGCGAAGGGCTCTGAGCATGTGGCAGGGTGACTTTGGCAGACTGATCACCCACCAATGGGTCCCCATCAGCTACCTCCCAACGTACCCCTTCCCTGCGCGCTTTCGTCTGTACACTCGATGCGGTAACTCGAATTATAAGTACGTAAGTGAGCATACAGCCTGTGTCGCAGCCAGCAGCGGCATAAGTAAAATCTATTTTGAAACCAATATGCTATTCTGCCTCTCCATTCGCCAGCTCACCTGATGTCCGCTTAGTTAACCACCGCTTCCCTCGGCCAGCTCTGACTGGTCAGCCAGCTCTGACCTGTTGGCTGGCCGAGACACACCTGTGGATGCACGATAAGGTCCAGTTAGCCCTTCCAAACATGACCACTCGCTGTTGGCCCTTTTTCATCTTGGAGTCAATTTTCATCACTTTTCCGTATTGAAACGAATCCTGCTTTTGTTAGCCCACCCGTGTAACCTATCAAGGTCTTTCTGCAGTCTTTCCCTCCCTGCTAATGTGCCCATCTCTCCCCAAATTTTGGTATCATCAGAAAATTTGAACAGGTTGCTTTTCAACCCATCATCCGAAGCATACAGAGCCTTCCCTGTAGTGTACATTTAATGCATAATATGTTAACATTTACAAAAGCTTGAGGCATTTTTAGGTTACAAACCTATGTGGATAAATGGAGTGCCCTTCTAGATACCCTGATTTTCACAGTTATCAGATACAACAAAACACACAGACATTTCAATTTGAAATGGATAAACTCTACTAAGTCAATTTTAATGTAATCCCTCCCTATGCCTCTGATAGTACAGCAATATGCTTTGACATCCAGATGCTATGCATTTCAGAGCCACCTGCCCTGCCCACTTGCCTTTGTGGTGGGTGAGGTGGGGGCAGGGGAGGATCCCAAAACACAAGGTTGCCCGGGTGCCGTTTTCACTAGGGACAACTCTGGTGAATTCCATGATTCTCTGGCCAATTGTTTTCAGAATTTATCCCTTGAAAGGGAAAAATAATATCCAGAATATTGGCTTTCATAATTCTTAAGACATATTTTATAGCTTCTATTCTTTCAGAGTTAAACTCAACAATTAATTTAATATGAACAGATCCTTATGTGATATGAAGCAAAGAGTGTTGTCTTCCTAAGCAAGTTGCAACAATACATCTCGGAGGCACTGCCTACCCTGATAATCTTATTCAGGATCCTGTAGACTCCACATTTTTCACCATTTCATAATTTGGCATTATTCCAAGGTGTGCTGAACTCCAATAAGTTACACATGGGATTGGCTGTTCTGCTACAGTCAGGAATCTACTATTCTTACTTATTTGTGATTGTGGGACCTTTATGCCTCCCATTCTTCATCTTTACCTACACGTTTACCATTTTTCCTTACCTGTATGAGTTAAATTCCATGTTTCCTACACTATTCCATGAACCCAGGGAAGCAGGGAAGGGAACCCAGGGACAGGGAATCATAGTATCATAGTATCACAGGGTCAGAAGGGGCCTAGAGCAGGCCATCTAGTCTGACCCCCCACCCATGGCAGGAACAAGTGCTGGGGTCACAGGACCCCAGCCAAGTACCTATCCAATCTACTCTTAAAGACACCCAAGGTAGGAGCAAGAACAACTTCCCTAG
>JAGPOW010000304.1:33953632-33968292 GCA_030014935.1 Caiman crocodilus
ATCCCGTTCCTCCACCGTGCTAGTAAGAGGGGAGCTTCCCAGCCAGTATGTGTGCTGGGGGTTGCCTCTCCCCAGATGCATCACCCTGCACTTGTCCACCTTAAATCCCATCCTGTTGCTGTCTGCCTACTCCTGCAGTCAGAAGCATTGCTGAAGTTCTGCTTGCAGTCACAGGAGAAGGGGAAAGACTCAAAAGTGTAGTCTGACAAACAATGCAGGAGCTGGATCATGGAGAGACTCTGATCTTGTCTGCAAGCTATTCACTTCTTGATAGGATGACCTTATGGGACAACATGAAGTCTGGGATAATGTTGGGGCACTGCCCCTGCTCTCAAGTCAGCAGCACTGCTGCAGGCAGAGGTGGCACAGATCTGGTATTACTGTTCTGGCAGCTAAGGAAGTTAATGATCTGTTATTGAGCCATTGTTCTATACTTCACAGGTGTTAACAATAATCTCCCCTTTTTAATGGCCATTCTATTAATCACATTACATCCACTAATCAAGCTAACTTATT
This sequence comes from Caiman crocodilus, assembly GCA_030014935.1. Classification (NCBI taxonomy): domain Eukaryota; kingdom Metazoa; phylum Chordata; order Crocodylia; family Alligatoridae; genus Caiman; species Caiman crocodilus. Next base: position 33,954,149 of record JAGPOW010000304.1, read on the forward strand.
TTACCATGATTTTACTGTCTGCTAGGGTTTCCCATTTCACAGCTTGTGCCATACCACTTCCCCATGCCCAGGATGCTAATTTTAATTTTTACTGGCTGGATGGAACCACCTTCCAAAATCCTGGACTGTCCCAGCCAAATTGGGACATATGGTCAACCCACTTCTTCAGCAAATATGAAATTCAAAATGTTTCTGATACAGAACATATGAACACAGTATTACTGATGAGGTCAATGCAGCTGGAACACATGGAGAATACAACAATGTCAGAAGCATTGTCAAATCATTTCTAGTTTCATTTTCAGAACTGAAAATAAACCTAAAATGATTATTGTAACCAAGTATAAGTCTGAGCTTTGTGGGTGTTTTCGGGTGGCTAGGCTTAGGAAAAAAGACTATTGCATAGAGATAGTACAGTATACATTAACATTGCCATGAGATTTAGGTGCACTTGCCAAAAAAATGCAGTTCCTATTCCCCATGGGGTACATAAGCCCTGTTAATGGTACATCCTCCCTTGCTTTGCAAGTTTAGTATGACTGTTAGCGTGTCCACATAGAGTACCACCTAAATCCCTTTTATTCTCACCTGCCATGACTTTGATCTAATAAAGAAATAGGGAGGGAAGAGATGTTGCCCTGGTTAGTACCCATGGAAGGACCACACCTGGTCAAACTACAATTGAGGTGGTTTTATTACTTAGTCTCTTACAGGAAAGCCCAGAGGGGCAGCAGTTTGTCCGAGTCATCCCCAGGATCACCCCTGCGCTCCCAGGAGGGTCCCCACCAACTTAATTGTACCAGAGAGTGTTTGAGGAACATCTTAACTTCCCACTGCTAATTATCTTATTAGCAGCTTATTGAGGGCGGTGCCCAGTTTCTCCCGCTGTGCTCTGTGCTAGTATGTGGATCCAGGCATTTATCCACCCTTTACCCCAACTCCCCTTTCTCATTCAAGTTAGTGGTGCTGGGTCCCGGTCACTTAAGGGGCTTGGTGGATGACCTCCACCATTCTTTGACTCCTTCGTTGCTTCACTGCATCTTGGTGCAAAGATGCGGCTTTTCTCCACTCTGTGTCTCCGTTCTCCTCTGACTCACTGCTGCTGCCATGGACTCCATGGTATGTAGCAGGGATAAGTTGCTGGTCCCAGGTTTTGCCGTTGCTTGACCAATGTTGCCCTTTGCTCCAGGGATCCTTCCTCTGGATCCTTCTTAGCAGGGGGTCCTTGGCGGCATCTCTTTCACTTGTGATGCCCAAAAGAATCCTTTCTCCCACCTCCTCCTCCTCCTCATATGCCCTGGCGCTGAGTCCCATTGGCTCGTGATGGGCGTGGGATGTCTCCTCCTCTTGCTGGGCAATAATCATTTACAGCTCCCAAATCTCTTAGTTAACAGGGTTTCAGTTGGGGCTGTATTACAATGACAAAGGATAAATTGTTTTCTCAAGGACAGTTTGCCATTCAGAAATTCATTAGGACACACAGGTGAATGAAAGACAGACACAAGTAAGCTGCAACTTTATTCACATAATGAACTATCCCCCAGCTCCAACCCTAACTCACATGTTAGACATTTGATTTGGTCTAGTGAGGGTTTCAGGACTCTCATATAAATATATAAAAATTTACTTTGTGTAGGCCCTCTTCAGCCTAACCCCTAGGACTTGAGTCTTTCTTAAACTTTTCTTCCTTTCCCCACTCCTGGGGTACAAGGTACCAAAGGGAATCCCTGTTTTACAAAGACTTAAGCTATCTCTATTTTCTTTATTGGCTAGAAGACCCATCAGACTTACCTTAGTTCCCATTGATTTATTTTATATTGTAACAAGGGCTTGAAGTTGCAGCAAAGTAATTTTAGATTTAATATTTGGGGGGAAAAAAAACCCTGTTTAACTGTTAGAGCAGTGAAGCAATGGAATAGACTTCTTAGGGAAGTTGTGGAAACTGTATTATTGGAGGTGCTCAAGAAGTTGTTGAACAACCATTGGTCAGGAATAACCTAGAAGTAGCTATGTTCATGCTCTAGCATGGGTATTTCCCATGCTTCTGGAATTGGCTGGTTGCCACATGGTTCCATGAAGTGATTATTTTCCCCTCCTGCAGAAGTTTTGGGGGGCTTTTTTCTACTTTCTTCAGAAGCATGAGTCTTGACTGAAGCCAGGGCTAGGGAATACAACTGTAGTGTGCCAGTGCTTCTGATGAGACTGAAAACCCAAGGTTTCCAGCTAGAGAGACTGGGCCCTCTTGCTCAGGGTTAAACCAAACACCATATTTGGGGTTAGGAGGAAATTTCCCCTCCTGATCAGATTGGTATGAACTATAGGGTTTTTTGTTCTCACGCTTATAAGGGGGTGTGATCCTCTCCCTTAAATCACTTGAGTGCATTCTAACCACCCTCACAACAGAAGGAACTTGGCCATCATTGTCTCCTTACCTTACTTGTAGCAGGTTATGTTGTTATACCTTATGGTTGTGTCAGAGTTGACTGTGTAGGTTAATTAATAGGTTAGATAATGGATTTGTGTGGGATGGTTTGGATAGGGATGATCCTGCCTCTGGTGGGGGGTTGGATTCAATAACCTCTGACGGTCCCTTCCAGTCCTACTTTTCCATGATTCTATGATCTTCAACTTAGTCATAGGGTCATGGGGCCATAGAAAAGGAGGACTGACTTCAGAGATCATCTCATCAAACAATCTGCCTGAAGCAGGTTCATCCCTATCCAAACTATAATGTAAACTCTACTTAAGAATACCTTTAACAATGATACAACATAGAACTAACATGTTAACTTACCACAGGTAAAGCATGGGAACCACAATATCTTTATAGTGTCCAACTTCTATAAAATGTTAATTCAAGAGGTCAATGTATGCTCAAGAGGTCCCAGGCAGAGGACAACACCCTGTACTACAGCAGAAGGCAAAACTCCTCATAATCTGAACCATTCTAACCATGTGGTAAAATTTCTTCCTGACCCTAAATATGGCAATCAGTCTGACCCAGAGCAGAAAGTAATACCCTCTAGCCAGGAATCTCTGGCTTTAAACCTAGCAGGAGACCTGGAACACTTCAGTTAGAGTCCCCAACCTTAGCTGTAGTGAAATCCCAATGCCACCCTGACACATAGTAGAAAGAAGGGAGGGGAGTAGACAGGAACTATGAGCAAAACCCAGAGGCATGAGAAATACCTATGTTAGAAAACAGAAATAGGTACATCTAAATAAATCTTTATCAATGGCTGTCCCGACTCTTCTCGAATACCTCTAGCCATGGATAGTCCACAACTTCCTTAGACAGTCTATTCCACTGCCTCACTATTCTCACTGTAACAGGAGTGAAGTCAGGGTCGCCATGCTATCTCCTGTCACCTCCTTTACTGTGCCAAGCTTCTGACTTGTACCGTCCTATTCTCGCCCGCCACGACTTTGATTGTATGTGTTTTTATAGGGAGGCTACTTTTCTTCTACTTGGCCACAGTTCTCCTACTTCAGGTGTTCCATGTATCGTGTTCCATGTATCCAAGCCTTGTGGGCTATGTGTGGCTCCTTCCACCCAAATACCATGTCCCAAGCCTCACAGATAGAAAAGACAATGTTCTGTCTGGGTCTACACCCCCTCTGGCACCCAGGCCCTTTGAGGCCCTGTCTCTCTGCACCTCTGTCCAGGGCCTTCTCTACAATGCTGCCCCTTCTCAACAACGTGGCCCTTTCTCAGGGGCCTTCTTGGCTACGCAGCCCTCTCTTAGGGCTCACCATATCGCTACCCCCTCGTCTGGGGTTTCTCAGCCACCCCTCTCTGGAGCTGGGATCTGCACACCCCAAACACTGTGCCCTCACTGGGGCTGGGGTCTTCACACTACCGTGAGTCCCCTATGAGGCCTTCTCCATCCCCTTATAGCCTCACCCAAACCACCGGTCTAATCAATAACAAATATAAATAGTAACATAAACACCAGCCTCTTGGCAACAATTTAAACATAAGCTACTAGCTATAACTATGCTCAGGACTACCAGGTTTTCTATCCTACCGCAGTGACTAACACTGCTCTGGCATTCAGGTTTCTCTCTTTTCTGGCAGAGAGCTATTGTTAGGATCTACTAAAACCATTCTTTAATAATCAACTGACTAAAAGAATTGTCAGTCTACAGGCTACTACCAGTGGGCTAACAGTTGTATAGAAAACCTCTAATCACTGAGAAAAAAATTAGCATGCCTACTACAGGTTAGCAGAGATTCCTTTCAAATAAAGTTTTTTGAATACTTTCCTGCTTTTCATATTATTCTCAAGCATCAGTTTACTGCCTCAGATAATGATAAAGGAGGTTATTCCTTTAGTTTAGTGAAACCACACCATTTTCTGAATTTTTGACTGTTTTGCTTATATCTGGGGTGATAAGTACACACAAATCAGCCCTACCAACACATTTGAACCAATTCCACCCCAAAAAAACTACTAAACAAAACACCCCCACCTTCAAACTGATACTGTTGAATTCTAAACAACTTTGATAGTTTTATCTTCATAAAGAAAAAACTTACAAGAAGGGTTTTTAACAGGGGAAGGAGAGGTCTATAGAATTTGGCTGCCTTTAATAACACCGGACTAAACTTGGTGTTCTTAGGACGACCTTCCTAAATGTATGTTCTAAAAATCCACAGATTTTAGTATTTATGATCTTTTTTCATTCCTGTTTACAACTGTAGAAGCTAGAGGATCTGATAGAAACTGGTGAATTTCTATTAATCATTTTTTAATGTTAAAATCAGGAACATTTAGGGAAATTCCCTTTATTTACTTCATGTTTCTATTGACAGCATAGTACAAATATATATTCATTGGCAGGACATATTCTATTATAAGTCAAAAGATTTTTTTTTAATTTTGCATTTCATATATGGTCTTTCTTAATCTTCTGCACAGTGATGGAAGAAATAACTATTTTAGCTCTTTTTTCTTTTAGATCATAACTTTGGTGAAATTGACCAGAAAAGAAAGAACACTGAGGAGTTGATAATGCTTTCAGTTACATGCAATATGTGACTCCTGTTTCAAGTGTAAATTTGCTTCTAATCTTATTGTGCCCAATTATTCTGCATGGTAAACAATGAGTGACAATGATGGCTGCTTCTAAATAATGTAATAATAGGAAAGAATGTGTTGAATTAGTGACAATTGGCAAGATGGATAATATTTTAAGCAAAGATCTGATTTCAAGGAAAGCTTAGATATAGTGGCATAGCTAATGCTCAAGATACTAACATGTCTTATTTATGCTTCATTTGTTCTAAAATCAAACTTTTCAGTAGTTATGTGTTTCACTATACTGTACATTCTAAATTACTAAATGAGAAATAGGAAAGGGGGATATCATTCAGGGTCACTTCTTTCTACCAAGGGTTACTTCCCAAGGAAGAATATATATGTTGACCATTCAAAGTTGTTTAAAGGTAAATCTATTTTTTTTAGTATAATTCTAATTGTCTAATTTGGTGTAGCACTAGACAATGAGGAACCTCAGGAAGTCTGGACTGGGGGATAATTTCAGATTAGCACTTTGATTGTATTTGCAGTTTATCCATTTGCAAAATTGGATCCTGTTCTGGTGCAAAGTGCCATATGCTGTAAGGATCCCTTAATTTCCATAATCCTTTGGAGCTCTAAATATGTGGTCATAAGATACAGCTCTTGGACAGAATGTCTGAGAATGAGATATCTGATGCTTTTCTTCTCATGAGATGGAAGTGTGATAAAAAAGTCATTCTTGTGTTGCTTGAAAACTTATATGCTTTAATTTTTAGATTCTTAACCAAGTTTTTGGTCAAATTATGGATTGGTTATTTATTTTATTTGAGCAAGGTCAGTCCTGCCAATTTATCATATATTGTCCTTAAAAATACCTAACAAGATGGAGACTCTGAAAGGCATTTCATATTCTCTCAGCCAATCACTGTGTAAATCCTGTGAGCATTTAAACCATAGTTTGGGAAACCATTCTTGTCTATGACGTGTAAATTGCTGATTACATCCCATCAATGGCAGTGAAATTACATTCATGCATTTCGTTTTAGGCCAAGTCAAGACATTTTAGATGCCTTACAATTCCTTTAGTCCTTTCAGTCATTGAGTAGTGGCTTAGGCTCCTTTTCTATTCTGATTTGATATAAAAAGCTCAATCTATTCCACTCTATGTAGTCTTCCATACTAAATTGCTTAGATGCTCCAGTGTTTGATCAAAATAATTTGCCACTTTCAACTAGGAGTTCCAAGCTTTTAAAAGTGTGATAGTTATCATGGGATCACTCTTGATTGTATGGAACAATTGTGGGCTAATTGTGGGACTGGATTCCTTATTTTAAAGAATGGAGAGAAGAGGCTGGAAAGGGAGCCTGGTCCCTTTAAGACAAGGACCTTTTAGGCCAACAAGGTGTGGCTGAGGGGGCCACATGACTGGAAGCGGGGAGTGGCTGGGACAGATAAAAGCAAGGTCAGCAGAGGGAGAGGGGTGAGCATAGCCTTGGCTGCTGAAGAGGGCTGGATTTCCCACACTCAAAGGAGAGAGGGCCTTGCTGAACCCTGTAAATAGCCCTGAAAGGCTTTTTCTTTTTTTCCTGGTTTGTTTGATTGACAGGCATGTGAGAGAAACCTTTGAGAGAGAACTGTGTCTGTCAAACACAGGTGGGGAAGAACTTAAAGATGAGAAATCCTTTTCCAATTTTTGTTTAATGGGCACCCAGGAGACCAGGAATGTCTATAAGGGAGGATGTAGAGGCTGCATAGCAGGGTATCCTAGCACCCCTCTTAATGTACTTCCAGCTGGGAAAGCTAGAGCCACAGGTGAGATAGCCCAAGGGCCTGCTGTACTGACCCAAGTCATTGGCCAGTGTGGTGGCAAAGCCCAAGATCCTGAGTTCTATCTCCATAAGAGAAAGAGTTTTTAGGAAGCCACAGAACTAAGGATTGAAGCAGCCAGGTCCTGCAACATGCCAGGTTCCAAAGCAGCCACCAGGAATGGAAACCAACAGACACCAAGAGCCCCACCTCCCACCCTCTGCTCCATGCAGAGGTGAGACACCTCTCAAATCAACTCCTCTTTTTTTTTTTTTTTGCCAGCAAGGCATAGCAGGAGAGTGGGATGCTTTCTGATAGGGGCAGGGTAGCAAAACTGACCCTTTTCCCCCAGGTCCTGCCACAAGGACCCTACCACATACTTGCAACTTGATAAGACTATTTGTCTCATATGAATAGGTGAGTATGTGTTTTACTATGAGACCAGTCAGTGAAAAACAACAAATTTAGAGGGAAACAATGGTAAGAGAAGTCAATCTGTTTATTCAGAATTTAATTGTTAAGGTAGTACAGGAAGATTAGTTATACACCAACCCTCTGGTCTGCTAAGGGCTGTAGAAACGCATAAGAAAGTTGGTCTTTGTTGTAACCAGATCACATCTAAGCATAACAAGAGACAGGCAGGACATAGACAGATACGAAATGCGAAGCTTCAGTAGCTGATACAATATGGCAGAAATTCAGTCCAATTCGGCGGCTGAATCTCCAAATCTGAAATGAATCCAGAGACCCTTTAATTTCTTTGAATCAAATCAGAACTTTGAATCAAATCAGAACTTTCCAAATTGATTTGGAGAGATTTGACAATTCAGACATGGCCACATCTTTATAAGTTTTTTTTCCACATACCTCAAGGTACCAGGCAGCTTGTGACTGCTGAGATAGTTAGTGGAGACAATGGAGCATTCCATGGGAGCATGGGGGAGTCCCAAGTGTGCTCAGTGGCAGACCCAGAAGTGAACCAGAAGCAGAACCCCCTACCCCACCCCCTCTGGCTCAGCAACTCATGCCTCTTGGGTCTGGGGGGGAGGCACCTGGGGTCCCCCCATAGCTGACTGCTGAGCCAGGGAGGTATAGGGGTTCCCTGAAAAAAACATTTAAAGCTGTGTCTATGTCTGAATTACAGATTTTCCGAATCAGCATTGAATCTTCAGATTTGGATTCAGCCAAATCAAAACAGGACAGTGTTCTGAATCAACTAATCAAATCACTGTCCTCCGAAGGAGGCTGAATCACCATCCAGATCCAATTTGAATATGGCCCGCTTCACTCACCTCTAATAGGAAATACAAGCAAAAAAAAAAGAGACAGTATTGGTCAGCCTGTGATCTCAGGACACAATTATGTAAAGATTCTTTGTAGGTATAACAGCAAGGGAGAATTTTAAAGCAGGGATTTCATGGAAAACAATGTGGCAGCATGGGGGATGTTATGAGGAACTTCCACCAAGTGTTGGAAAAAGTGTGAGCTACATCTTCTATGCTACAAACATACCCTATCTCAGAGATTGACTGCAGGATTCCTATCTCTGATTTCTATAATTTCTCTTTTGAGGGTATTTTTTTCCCTGTGTGATTTGTGTGTACCTGCTGACTGAATTATACTATCATGTTTACTAACTAGGATTCTTGCATGATTTAATTAACAATGATGAAGCAGGATTGCTACAATGAATACATTTTCATGAGATTAAGTCAATTTGCCACTTATTTTGAAACGTACAAAAATTTGATAAATTTTCTTCCTACTAGACGTACATGTATAAAATCACACTCAGCAAAGATGGAGGGAGAAAAAAAAAACATCTAGCCAACCCTTGCAAATAAGTGGATGGAGATCTTTATCAGCACATTCATATGTTGAGAATTTATTTGTCACATTTAATTCATTTACAAGGAATAAAACATGAAACCTCAGCTGTGTCATGTAGATGAGATCTGTTTGTTCAAGAAAGTCATTACAATGTTGCTGAAGCTGTGTTTTTTGTAATGAAGAATAAGAAATCTAAACCAGACATACAACAACATTCTCCTGTCTTTTATCAAGCTGGGTGTCCTTAGCTCTTTGAACCTTGAGCTTTCAATAATAACAATCCCATTGGATGCAGTTAGAAAGTGCAACTTTTTGTGAGAATGCAATACTACTTAACTCACTATTATAGGAAGAAAAAATAGTAAACAGACAGTTTGAAAAGCATACATAATCATAAATTTACAATACCTGCTCTTTATTATCTCTCCGGTCTACAGAGACATAGAACCTAGTTTCTTGCTGTGTGAAAACATACATATTACTCTGTAGGGTCTTTGCTAATGTAGCAGATGCTGCATTGTCTGCTCTCAGCATCACATCAATGCACATGAGCAGAATTCCACTAACAGTTAAAAACAGAAGATTTTTGGGCCATGTGAAGCTTCAGTTCCTGATTTGATTTGACAGAGATTTGGCCCAATTCAGTGGTTGAATCTTCAAATCCAAATTGAATCAGGAAACCCTCCTTTAATCTCTCTGAATTGAATTAGAACCCTCAAAACTAATTTGGAGAGATTCAGAAAGACTTGATGATTCAGACATAGACACAACTTTAAATGTTTTTTCTACATATCTCAAGGTACCAGGAAGCTCATGAATGTTGAGATGCTGGGGCAGATGCAGCATCCTACAGGAGCATGAGGGGTGGGGCGGGGGAGTCCTCAGCGCACTTAGCAGCAGACCCGGAAGTGGACCAGAAGCTCTTCCAGTCGACTTCCGGGTTTGCCAGGGGGTAAGTCGGGGGTCCCCTCATGCTCCCCTGGCTCAACAACTGGTGCTTCCTGGGTCTGGGGGACACATGGGTTTGCCCCATGGCCGATTGCCGAACCAGGGGAGTGCAGTCCCCCTCCAGTGTGCTCGGTGAAAGAAGTGGACTGGAAGTACTTCTGGGTTCACTGCCAAGTACACGGAGAGGGCCCCCTCACTCCTGTGGGATGTTCCCTCCAACCCAACATCACAGCATTCATGAGCTGCGCCTGGTACCTCGAGGTATGTAGAAAAAAAACATTTAAAGCTGTGTCTATGGCCAGGTCGCTGATTCTCTGAATCAGCATAGAACCTTGAGCCCATTTTGCCTAGTAGATGTGCCCTGAACAATTATGATTTTCAGAGATTGCCTGAGATACTGATCTCTAAAGTTTATATATGCATTTAAAATTAATCATAACTCCGTCCTCATTTAGATTTGTGTATCACTTGTATGAGTATAAGCATATTTCCACGCCAGTTTTTGGGTTAAGAACAGTGATTACCACACTGGATAAAATAAGGTTGTCCTTTTATTACAGCTGGCCTCCTCCTCTCACCTCCTAATAATGGGAAATATCAGGTGCCTCAGGCTCAGGTTCAAGAAATTGTGCAGTTCAAAGTTATGGAATAATTGGTCCATGAGAAAATTTTGCTCTTAACCCCCATCAATTAAAGCTTGTTTTTTCTCCTAGATGAAGGCTCCCTACTTTCCCAGAAATCTTCATAGGTTTATCATTGGATTGATGTTCACCTCTCTTGTAAAGAAAGAGGTTGGTATTCTAAGTTATTATGTAGCATTGTTTACTAAAGAATCATTTCAACATGCAGAAATTATTACTATTATTAGAGATTATTTTTTTGAGAGAGAGTGTCTTCATTTGAAAGAATGTAACAAGTCCTCAGCAATTATTTTTAGTTATGATTTATTATTTCATGATTATTTTCTCCACAAAAATATAGCTGATATGGCTATGAATTATAGGATATCAACAGTAAGTGATTGCATGAAAATGTTTTCAGTGCAATAGTAAAATGTCTCATGACTTAATCTTCCTTTTAATTTTGGAATTGTCTGCAGGTTTGACAACATTGATTCCTGTCAGTGGAAAATTCATGAAGTTACCTTTCCATAGTCCATTTCTTTTTTCTTTTCTTTTCTTTTTTTTTCAAATTAAGGCAATTTATGGTGATGCCAATCATTCTAAGATTAACATCACATCTTGACTACATTAAGGCTACTGGTGGATGACTGACCAGGCTAACCCAAAACAGTACTCTAATCATACAGCATGAAATTCTGAGTTGATGGTCCAGTAGAACGTTTAGATGATGGCCATGCCTTCTAAAATGATGATGGAAAAAAGTATATTAGTAGGTCAGAAACCAGGTGAAATATTGGGAAAAAAAATGAAGGAAATTCCATCCAACTGAACTATTACACAGGTCATCATCAAACGCACCACGCAAGAGAACTGAAATTCCATGATATATGTATTTTGTTCTGACACAAAAATATAGGACGTATACCATATTAAATTATGCATGCTTTCTTCTTGTGCACTATTCCTTTGCATTCTAATCTATGTTCAAACAATATAAAGCTGTTAATATATCTTTTTCTAGTATTATAGTTTCGTGATGCAATCTTGCAATGCACCACTATGCTATTTCTTGCTGTGAAGTTAAATGATTTTATGACGTATAAACGTTTGTACACATCTACATACACTATATATATATTATTTCCTTCTTTGTCAAGATTCTTTTTTGGTCAAATAGACCAACTTTGAGCCAAGATGAAATGTCAGAGAAAATATATTTTAACAGATTTTTAAAAATCTTATAGTCATTCTATTAAACCTTTCTAAAACCTTAAACATTCTGAAGCTGTTTTAGCAACACTACTACTTCAGACAGACATCAGCAAGTAAGAATGGAATAGATGTTAAACTACAAAAGAAAGGAAAAATCTTTTATTCCCCTCCTGTAGGTTGCCATAACAAAAGATCATAGAAGTAATAATGCTAAACTTGTTATTAAGTAAGAGTGCTCTCATGTGGAGAAAGTTAGCTCTGGAGATCAATGTTTCCTCCTGAAATTTAGCCAGACCTCACAAGTATGATATAGTCTGTTCCATGTGTTATCCCCAAGGGAAAGCTAAATTAGGGTGGAGATGCTAGTAAAATGTCTGCACTGCAGCAGTTCTCTGGAACAGCCAGAGCCTAAAAGTTAAAGGGAAAACACAAACTGAAAATAGCAGGGCAAAAATATTGTGGTAGCACAAAGTTACCATATTTACTTGAATATAAGAAAACCCACCAATAATTATATTCTATATATACACACATATATGTGTTATAGCTTTTCAGATATAGAACCTAATTGTTGGAGATTTGCCTAGCAGTTGTCTCTCTTGATCTACATAGTATTTCAATTAATATATTGCCAAATCTAAACATTCTCATCTGGTAAAAGTCAGCCCCTTGACCAACAGTAGGTTTCTCACATTCCACATCGCTGTTGTCACACGGTGTGGTTCTCAGTCTCTGCGTCTCCAGTCCTTTACGTATTAATCCGTACAACACCATTTCATATGTTAAGTCACAGTACATATCTATCACCCTTCCCATACCCTTTGCACAAAAGGGCAGCCTTAAAATACATGTGATACAGATTATTCAGCCCCACATCTCTCTCTTGGACATGCTGTTGATCTTACCAACACCCACTAATGCTGAATCCCCCTCACAGGAGGAATATTCTGTATCATCACCCATATGATATCCATATGTTCTCCTTTCAATCTATTACCTGTCATTTCTTTCCACGCATTTGCAATCTGCCCGTCTATCAAATCCCCAACTATTGTTATCATGTCTGTCTTTCTTATCAAATTAATCACCTTTTTACACAGGCAAGGTTCTTTAGGTAGATATGATATATTTTGTTAGACCAATTAAATAGTTGAGAAAAAGTTCTTTGCATGCTCTTTCAAGCACTCTAATCTCACTCCATCTAGTTTTTTTATCCTCAATAAACTGTTCATCTTTGCATAGTAGGCCAGTGGCCTACTATCTCCCCTGTACAAGAGCCATCTTCAGTTATATGCTTCCTGCTGAGTAATGGCAAAAACATATAATTTTCCCCACCCCACCCATTGTCTCTGTACAAAAGATGCTTATAAAAGTAAGTATACACAAAGCTTTCCAAACTTGGTATTCCCCAATCTCCTAATTCCTGGGTTTCATATAGCTCCATTCTGGCTACTCTTTCTATCCTTTTCTCTTTTACTCCCCCCAGAAAAAAAAACAAAGCACATATCTTCCTCTGTACCCACCTTATATGCTGCCATGACAATAAATATATGACTCCCATGTAAATGATGATTAACAAGAGTACCGTTTTCACCACAGCTACTTTACCCTCAGAAGATAACATTCTATCACTCCAGAATCCCAAAATCTGCCCTGCTCTTACCTCTAATTTCACCCACACCTTTGTTCCTTTCACTTTAGCAACCACTGGGATTCCCAAAATCTTGATAACAACCTCTACCACTCACAACCTGAACTTCTGGAAAGGTGTGGGAAAAGGGAAACTTTCTTGAATATCAAAGCAATAAAACAACTGGCAAAGATTATGGAGATGTGAAGAGGGGAAGTATTGGAACCGACTGCATCAAGCAGTATCATAAAAGACTCAAAAAGTGGTTGTGTTTGGCATCTTTTTGTCTGTGAGAAATGTTCGATATTGAAGCCTATGACATAAATGACCTGTAGTGTTTCATGTGACTGAATAGTCCCATCCAAGATTTGAATGATCTGTGGCAGTGGCTGTAAATGTATGTCATGGTTGGGTGGTTTGGGAGCTGTTTGCTTCCTAGGGACTCTTTTTTCTTCAAGCTGTTAGAGCAAATTCTCACCATGGACTTTGACATTCTGGTGGAGATGATGATGCCACTTGCTCCAAGATCTGGATGAGATGGGAACAGAGAAGGACGAGAAGAGATGAAGAAAAGAAGAATGGCTATGTTTTTCTAAAAAAGGATAAAGTGGTGGCTGTATTTAATCAGCTTCATAGCTGCTTTCCATTACTGAGAAAATGCTGCTTTTGGCAGCAGTTTAATGATCAATAATGTATTTAATAAAGCTTATTTGTATGCAAATGTAAGGTGAAGAGCTTTTCTTCCCATATGATTGGAGAATAATAACTTTGTCTTAGATTTGAGTAAATATGGTAATTAATTTACCTAAATATTTTTTTTCTAAAAATGCAGTTCTATCCTGTATTTTCTTTCTTATTTGATTTTAGAATAATGACTAATTAAACCCTACAATTGATTTAATTCAGACTCTTGTAATGGTTCAGTGTGAAAGACAGGGAATATTTTCCAGTGAAAATTTATAGTTTCATAGTATAGTTTCATAGTATCTAGGGTCAGAAGGGGCCTAGAGCAGGCCATCTAGTCTGACCCCCTGCCAGTGGCAGGAATGAGTGCTGGGGTCACAGGACCCC
>JAGPOW010000304.1:33971701-33988856 GCA_030014935.1 Caiman crocodilus
AACCTTTTCCTAGGTTATTTCAAGCCCAACTGCAGGAAGAAAAGGCCAGAGAATGTTGACAAAATTTAGCTAACAGGCCTAATCATTCAGCCTTTCCTGTTAGAAATAGACCAATTAGTCTTGAATCTGCTCTCATCAAGCCTTCAGGTTAAAGAATCATGAGATTTGGGTAGTTGAGGATAGTATTCTCAAAGTTCCACATTTTGTTTGAAAAGGCATGTATTTTTCATATGCATGGAAAATAATGAAGAATTTTAATATATTTCATTACTATACAAGGAGTTAAATTTGAACAGCGTAAAAATACAGCACACGCAATGTTTTTATAAGAAATGTGAATTGTAACTAAGCTATTTGTAGTAAGTCTTATAAATCACCTGAACTACACTGCTATCGGCAGGTCTTGGAGTCATTATGTATAATTGGTTAATGGTGCATTTATTCTTGTGTTATTGGAACACCTCCAGGGACAATTGCAGATGAGTTCTGAGTCTCCGGAAGGAATTCTTTGCAGATCTAAATAATCTTTTTTCCTTAAGATAAAACTAATTACTTTTATTTAAATTCATTTTTAAAGAAGTAAGCAGTCTGTCTAGGGTTTCAATGAACTTTCAAGAAGTGATGAATTTGATTTTCTTTGGTGCCTTGAATTCTACCCCCCCACCCCCCTTGAACCAAGAAAGGTGATGAGAAAAGGTAGTGAAGCCCAGAAATCTTGAGTTCATGAAACATACAAAATTAAAAGCCATGTGCTGAATACAAAAAAGATCTAACCAGCAAAACTGTACTTATATTTGAAAACAGTGCTTAAAATGCTTATTGCCAGGAAAGTAAACTTCCTTATATTCTCATAAAACTTGAATAGTCTTAGAAAATGTGGGATATCTTGCCACATGGAAGCAAGATATTTACAAATGTACGAATGTGGCTATTCTATTGTATTAATTTGCAATACTTGTCCATAATGATCACAGAGTAATAGTATAGTGGCCTGGCAAGCCATAATCCCCTAGAAACATTTAATAATGAGCTAAAGATTTGAGTGAATCCTCTAACTAGGACTGTAATCAGCCTTTTCCTCACACATCTCTCTATCATGTTATCTTCTGTCATCCTCATATCCAGGGACTGCCATCTCTACTTGTACAGTTAGTTCAGCTTTAAATCATATTGATGGGTGTGGCAATGGCTTCTGTTATAAATGGGGAAGCTATTCATAGATTCATATATTATAAGTGAGTGGAAGAGACCTTGCAAGATCATCAGGTCCAGCCCCCTGTGCTAAGGAGGAAAGACAACTGGGGTCATGAGACTGTCCAGTCTCCTCTTGAAGATTTCCAGGGTAGGTGATTGCACCACCTCTGGAGGGAGTGTATTCCACTGTTTGGACACCATAAATGTCAAGAAGTTTTTCCTAGTGTTAAGCCTGAGATGGTTTTCCAGGAGTTTGTGGCCATTATTCCTGGTTTTCCCCAAGAGTGTCCTGGTGAACTGTTGTTCATTGAGCTCTTGATGTATTCCCCTGATGCAGCAGTAAGCTGCTACAAAGTCCCCTCTCAGCCTTCTCTTTTTTAGGCTGAAGAGGCCCAAATCCCTCAGCCTTTCCTTATAAAGCTTGCCTTGCAAATCTTGGATCATATAGGTGGCTCTTCTCTGGACTCTCTCAAGCTTTTCTACATCCTTGTTGAAGTGCATCATCCAGAACTGGATGCAGTACTCCAGCTGTTGTCTCCCCAATGCTGTGTAAAGCGAAAGAATCACGTTCTTGGTTTTGCTTGAGATGCATTGATTGATGCATGCCAGAGTATTGTTTGCCCTGCTGGCTACAGCATCACATTGACAGATCATATTCATACTATGGTTTATAGGTCCCTTTCAGTCATAGTGCTAGGCAGTTTGATGCCATACTTGGAAACTGTTGTTGGGGATTGTTTGTCCCCAGATGGAGCACTTGACACTTTTCAGTGGTGAATGGCATCTGGTTCTGATCTGCCAAACTTGCCAGCCTGTCTAGGTCCACCTGTATCTACAGCCTATTTTCAAGTGTGAACACACTCTCTCATAACTGGGTGTCATCCATGAACTTGGCCAGTGAGCTCTTCACCCCACATCCAAATCATTGATAAAGATGTTGAGAAACACTGGATCAAGCATGGACCCATGAGGGACACCACTGGCCACTTCCCACCAGAAGGACACAGATCCGTTCATTAGAACTCTCTGTGTCCTACCCTGCAGGCAGCTTCCTACCCGTCTGTTAGGCAGTTAATCCCACAATCCTCCAATTTTCCTATAAGAGCATCATGGGATACCAGATGAAAACCTTTTGGAAGTCTAGGTATATAATGTCAACCTCCTCTCTGTTATCCAGGTGGCAAGTTACCTGGCCATAGAAGGAGATGAAATTGTTAAAAAAAGACCTGTCTATTATGAAGTCATGCTGGATGTCATTCATAATCCTACCTCCTGCAAGTGTACCACACATAGACTCCTTGATGATTTTTTCCAGGATTTTCCCTGGGATAATTGGCCTAACTAGGCTAGGTCCTCTCTCCTCCCCTCCTTGAAGATGGGCACAACATTGGCCCTCTTCCAGTCTTCAAGGACCTCCCCGGGTGCCACAAGTTTCAGAAGAGTTTCGCCAGAGGTTCCGTGATGACTTTGGTCAGTTCCTTGGATGAAGTTCATCTGGTCCTGCTGACTTATAAATGTCTAACATTTCTAACTGATCACTCCCAACAGTAGAAAGGGAATCATTTCCACCACGCACATTCTGAACCTTATCTCTTATGATTCTCCCCTTAGTCCAGTGAAATACTGAAGCAAAGTAGTCATTCAGGACCACACTTCCATTTGTTTCTCTCCTGTTCCCTACATACCTAGGACTTCTTATTGTCCATGTTTTCTGTTGCTAGTTTAAATTCAGTTACCACTTTAGCCTTTCTAATCTGCTCCCTACAAGTGCAGGTCATTGTTGTGTAGTCCTCCTTGGGAACTGTCCCAAGCTTCCATTGTTTGTATGCTGCTCTCTTCCTTTTCAAGAAGACCGTAATATCTGTGTTAAGTCAAGAAGGCTTACTAGCCATTCTGCTACCTCTCCTCTGTATAGGAATGGACTTCTTTTGTGCTTCAAGGATTGTGTCCTTGAAGAGTGACTACTCTTCGTGGACTCCTTTCACCTTTGGTCCCTGGGCCCTCAGTGCTTCCCCTACTATTGCCCTGAGACTGGTGAAATTTGATTTTCTGAAGCCCAAAACTTCAACCCTGCTAACTGATTTGCCTGCCTTGTGATAGATGGTGAATGTGATGTTTCATGGTCACTGTCACTCAGGCTACCCGTTATATTCATGTCACTCACCAAATCATCTCCTTTGGCCAAGACCAAGTCTAGGAGAGCGTTACCTCTGATTGTCCCATGCACTTCCTGAGTCAGGTAGAGCTCTTTGATACGTGTCAGGAGGCAAGAATAATCTGACTTAGGTGAGTGTTCCTCTAAAGAGATGTCTGGGTAATTGATATCACCCATGGCGACCATGTCCCTTGTGTGTGTGGTTTCTTCCAGTTCTCCAGATAACTGCAGATCAAGCTCCTTCCCCTGGTTCAGTGGTTTGTAGTATACACCTACAGTTAGGTCACTTTCACTATGCCCACCACCCCCCTGCCACACACCCTACACACTATGCCCCACACCCACCCCCTGTAGTTTGCCCCAGAGAATTTTGAGTCACACTTCTTTGGGAGCTGATGTCAGCCCCCAAGGCAGTGTTCTGCTCTCTCACATAAAGAGCTTTCTTCCCTACTCAGTCCCTTCTGTGCACAGGGTAGCCATCTATGGCTACATGCCAATTGTGTGAAGAGTCGTACCAGGTCTCTGTAATCCCTACTAGATTGTAATGCCCACTGGAGAGTAGGAAGGCTATCTCTACCTGCCTGTTCCCCATGCTCCTGGCATTAGTGTACAGGTACCTGAGTCCTCTAATTGAGACCCTCGATCTCCTGTCAAGCTAAGGGGTAACCATTTCCTCAGCTCTTGCAAGAGTGGCTCTTCTAATATCCCCATCTTCAGAGCTTTCTTCTGTGTTGGTACCCAGGCACGCTCCAGTCAGTGTTTCCCCATCCCCTGGCAATCTTAATTGAAAACTCTATCTAGAAGATCAGTCATCCTGGCCGAGAACAGGGACTTACCCTCTTTGTAAGGTGGATGCCATCCCTTCCCAGGAGTTCCCTACTTCCCTATTTTCCCAAAGTAATCATTCTGGTGGGGAAATAAGAAGAGTCTGGTCTCAGGTTTAACCATTTTTATAAATACTTTCATACTTTCATAGATGGGGTTCAGATGGAAGGTAGAGTTGAGGCTGGAGGAACAGGGTTTGGGGGGCTTGGAGGGAAGATGGGGTTGGGGCCAGGTGAAGCAGCCATCAGGGGACTCAGGGGAGGCAAGTGGGGGATGGGGCTGGGTTGGGCAGTGATTGGGGGACTGGGGGAGTGGGTGGGGCTGGTGGGGAAGTGATCAGAGGGCCTGGAGGAGGGGGGGCATGGTCCCTTCCCCCCTTCTCCAGCCACCCCCCCCTCCTACTTACCAGCAGGAGCCCAGGTCCAGCTCCCTGCACGTGGCATACTGTGGTCTAATTTTGCCCCACGTTGTAAATTTGCAGTGCAGGGAACATTTTTTCATTCCTGCACCCCTGCCATAGACTCCACTTGTCCTGCTATTATTATGCACAATGCAAATAAAGCACATAATAATCACTTGCCCTGCTTCCTTTGATCTTCCCACAGTCTCTGCCTGCCCCCTGATCCTTCTGTGGACCTCCTGATCACCTCGCCCCTGGACCTGGTTGGCTCCCAATCCTCACAACTCCTACCACTACTCCACCCTGCCCCCCACCAATATGCAACTGCCTATAAACCAGGTGGCTATTTTTAACTTGATCTAACTCCCCCTAATCTCCCCAAATGTCTGTATTTGTCCATAACTCACAAGCTATAAACTAGGTCCAATAAAAGATATTACCAAACAAACCTTGTTTCTTTCCTTTTAGTGCTATGATCATGTTTGCATATTAGAAGAAGGGATATTTAGAGAAAGTATTAGAAGAGATGAGGGACTTTTTTTAGAGAGGTGTTTTGATTCCTGTTTGTTTTGTTTTACTTTTTCAGAATGTTTTACAGAGTTATTGCATAACCTTACAGTTGAAATAACCTAGAGTAAGATAATGAACTTCTGTATGTGTTTTACTTTTTAAGAAAAATGGCAAGGATAAGTCAATGCTTTGGGTTCTCCACTTTTCTGATTGAAGTGTTGATTTCATTGTATGCTGAGGTTCTACAACTTTCTCTATATGCACATAGTAAAACATTAAATGAACCCCTCATCTTTCTAATATAACTGGTGGTACAGACTTCAGTTGCTTCTTGTGTGGCTTGTTGGTCTTTTGTCAATGAGAGGGTAAAAAAACTAAAACTAATAAAACTAAAAACCTAAAATTTCAAAGGTTGTAAATGGTATTCCTCTATAAAGGTGGGAATGGGTTGGTGTCTAAATTTATGATTTAATAATGTGTATAATAAAGTATTGAATTCCTTCTTTCTGTATCACCCTCATAAAGGTAAGCACATTTTTTTCCTAGCCATTGTGACACTGGATGCATTTAAAATAAAACAACTATTGGGAATAAGGTAGCTCATTAAGAAAAGATACAGATTTTCATATGTAGGTCCAAATCAGTGTGGTGCATTGATCCCCAAAAGCTGTAACCAAAATGTGATTATTCAGTGTTTTATTTGGGTTGTGTGTAATAATATTCAGGCACTTCCCTGTTGACAAATGTCCACATTTCTAGGTAGTGTAATTTAATAGCTTGAATCAACAGAACGTCTTTCATTGGCTTCCATAGGTTTTGGATTATGCCAAGAGAAACTAAAGTTTTGTTTTCAGTTTCCAAAAAGAAGATTAAAACAGAAAAACAAAAGAAGTCTTGATCCAGGCTGCAAAGTAAACCCAAAATTAAAAGTGTGTTTATATGGGAGGCAATCAAGAAATGACTTTGTGTGACCTGAAGGGGGAAAGTAACGCAAGGTAAAATGGGATGGGGAGATTGCTATATTGCAATTTCTTCTTATGCTACAGAAGGTAAATGAAGGACTAAGTGACTAACTAGGACTATTAAATTCTGTGAAGAGGCAAAAATCCAAGAGTACACAAAAAATATTTAGACTTAATTCCCTAAACTCCCAGTCATCTCTGCATTAGTCAACATGATCATGAGAAACAGTAAAGAGACTAACATTTCTGTGAAATATTTTTGGGGAATCTCTATTATTATATTATTTGGCTGGTACATTGGGATAAATAAAGATATTAGATTATGTGCTGTGAGGCCATTATGTACTTAAGACCTTGTTAAATCATGATGCACAAAACCCATGTTGTAGGGATATCAACTACAGCCTGTCTTTATTTTAGGTAGTAAGGATGATGGTAATAAGAAGGATATCCATATTCTATGTTGATGCAACTCCAGGGAAGTCAGAAAAAACCTAGCCCACTAATTTGGGTTTTCACCCCAAGGCTGTGCCCAGATCTCTGCTGACAAATTGAGGAAGGGCACTTGATGCTTAAAAGCTAGTCCAACAGCTCTTCTAACTATAGAGTTGACCCAATAAACGTTATCACAAAAATCTTTGCCTAAAAAATGGTAGAATTTAATTGTTTTAACATCATCTCCTTCTCCTCACAATGTTTCCCCACTCTTTTGTTAATTCTTTTTTGTGTAAGTAAACTGTAAATTTGATGGGAGTGGCAATGACTGGGATTTTCAAAGCATCTTTATTAAGTCAGTCAGAGCTGGACTCCTACCTTTCAAAATCACAGCCCATGGTATCTTATTGGACACTCAGGAACCTCATGAATGTTCAGCTCTGGATAGCAATGCATAATAAATAATTATTGTAACATTTGGATTGGATTTTATCTTTATGTTAATGCTACTACTGTTATCAGGAGCATATAGAACTGATGTTTCACTTTAATGAAGATTGCCTTTTCTGCATGTCACCTTGTCTTTTGGGTTTAACCAGCCAAGGCTTTAAAATGAAATGCAGCAGAAACCATTGAATTTTACTTGGCTCAGTTTCAAAATCATGAGATATTAATAGATTTTTCACCTAAAAATCACAACAACCTTTCTGGTTTTCTAGAACCTCAGCACAGAACATGGTCAACAAAGGATGCTTTACTCAGTAGGAACATAACTTCAAATGAGGTTAATTTCACTACTTTGTGTTTCATTATGTTTTAAAAAAAACCCCATACAGCTCTTTCTGCTGATTTTTCTGAGTAATTTTGCTTTAAATCATTGTACTTTGGGGCAAATACAAACAAATACAGCTAATGCAAGGGTTAAGAGCACTAGAAGCAACCTAAAATTACCACATTACAAGGCCTATAGATACACCAAATGTATGTTGCTCCTGTTATAGCCAGCACACTGAAATGCAGCATAGATGGACCTGTGCAAAGTATGGTAGTACTTTGGTAGTATGTAAGAAACTGTCCTTCCAGAAAGAATGTCCAGCTGTTCTAATATTTCAATTAGTGTCCACATCCATAAGACCTTTAGTACCTGTTGAACTTTGGAGAAGCAGAAAGGATTTGCCCATTTGTGGTCTTATGGGTTGTTTTGAAGAGGAGGTATAGGGACATTATCATTCTGTCTCTTGCTTTAAAAGAAAATAATGCAATTAATATTAATACACTTTATTATAACTTTCTCACTAAATATCATCTTTATGTTTCTAATGCACTCATCACTGTAGTAACTAAGACCCATATAAAAAAAAAATAAAGTCCTATTATTAACTCGCTGGTAGATGAGGTAGAATATAATTCGTGTGTCTCTAACCCTGCAACTTCCCCTCCCCCCCGACCACTCTCTCTCTTCCAGTAAATACTGTATATAATCCCAACTTTTTAAAATAAACCTCATAAATGATTCTGGCTTAATATATTTTATCAAGGATTACAGGTGCAACATTTGCCAGGGAAAATAGGAATACAGCAGGAATTTATATGATGATAAACAAATCGTCACATTTTTATACTCCTATGACTTCCTGATTTGAGCCAGAAGTGAAATTACCATGAAAGGACTCTTCTCAATTGTAGGCCTGATTTTTCTTTCCACTTTGCCCTGGTGTGCTGCACCTGACTTCCATGGAGTTATTTTTGATTTACACTACTACCTTTAAGAGCAGAATCTGTCTTTTTGCAGCATGTATAGCTAACTTAAAACTGGAAATCTTGCAGGAAATCTTTATGCCAGAATGTTTTAAGTTCCCTTCTGGATGGAAACTCTTGCACAATATTGTTTTTCTTATATTCTGATATTCATTCAGAATTTTCCTTAGTTTTGTTTTCCTGTATTAGTTCTCACTGAGGCACCTGTCTTAATTTTGAATGTATCTAAATGAATCCTTGAAATTAGAAGCCTTATGGCTGGTCTGCCCTATGAAAGTTACACTGAGTAGTCATGTCACCTTAACAGCATAGAACTCAACACAGGCTGTGCAACCTCAGAAATTGTATCAATAATTGAGCAGTTACCTATGTTAAGCACTGTGACTGTAGTGTAGACATGCTCTTAGTTACAATTCCTCTTCCTATCATCTTATCTGAGGAGGGAATACATTATTTCCCTCTTTTCTCTTGGCATAAGTTTCTCCTTTATTAGGTACCTTGGTGTTTACTATGATTGTGAGTAATTATAACAATCCTCTGCCTGTATACTTGGATGTGCAGTAGGCTATGGGAGCAACCATGCAGTCCTCTCCACACCTGGAATCACAATTTGAACAGGGGCAATCAGGGGAATTTATTCCCCGTAGGGCGTATCTACATGAAATGTTACTGCACAGTAGCTCGTTGCTACCATGCAGTAGCACTGCCAGCCACTATCTGTGCAGTGATTCTACTGTGCAATAGTAACAAGCTGTTGCACAGTAGCACTGGTTACAGCCAGTCATTTGCTTATGCAAGTACTAAATGACTGCCCAATAACAACTGTGCTGTCCGCAGTAACATCGGCCGTAGTGCCCTCCATGTGCGTCGTCGTAGAGTAATTAAGGTTTCTTTATAATCTCAGAGGCTTTAACTTCAAGCCTTAGTTTGGGCGCATGCTGCCATAAATCAGATAAAATGTGAATAGGTACCGGGTTATTCAGGCTTGGAATTCAGAAGTAGTCGGGCATGATAATTTAGCCTGAAACAGTGTTTTAATTAGAGCATTTCCCAGAGAGCCGCTCTAATTAAAAAACCTCACTGTCATATATATGAGGCATCCTGTGTTTCAAAATGGCTGTGGGAGTGCTTTATCTAAAGCTCATTTGTTGAATTTTAGTTAAAATACCACCAGGGCCATTCTGAACTGTGGGATACTTAATACACATGATGGTGAGGCACACTGCAGCATTCCAATTAGATTGAGTCTACTCCAACACGTTCTAATTAGAATGTATCAGAGCATGTGTATAGTTACCCAGTGATGCTAACGTGATACAGTTTCCAGGTTACATAGTCTGGGACCGGACAAAGAATGACTCTGACTCATTATCCCTGGTATTTCTCATGACTGAATCATTGCAAATGTCTGTGTCTCTTGGCTTTCTTTACACCAAAATCTGAATTTCTAACTCTGTTCTAGAGTGCCCTTCCCCTACTTTAAAAAAAAAGCTATCTGAAATCATATAGGTGTCTGCTACAATGGGGAGAGCTTTTCTATAAACATAGTTCTTGATCCTGGCTATGCTTAGGGAATAATCCTATTTTACTTAGACATAGGAAGAGAGGTTTCCCACAGTTTAGTCCAATAACCTAGTGGCCAGGATACATGATAAGGAAACAGGAGACCTAGGAGGTAAGCCCCTTCACTCAGACAGAGATTGAAGCTGCATCTCTGACTTCCCAATACAGTGTTGTAGTCAGCAGGCCACAGGTTAGTCATTATCAAGTCACTTCTCTCCATGTATTTTGGATTCTGGCCCAATCAGACAGCCAAGATGGAGATATATGTAGGGTTAGGCAGAAGTAAATAAGCTACAAAGTGTGTGGCTCATTGAAATGGATGTGGCTCTGTAAAAGAGTGGTTTTGGCCTAGACCCTCGCTTCTCATGGGGTATAAACTTTGCTGTTGTCCTGCTTTCCATCCCTTTCAAACAATGACCATTAAAAGTGCAGTTGATCAAGAAGGTGCAGCTGATCAAGAAGAGGGGATCAGATGATGACATTTATAAACTTCTTTTTCATTTTTTTTTGGTTATTGTTTTGGTTTCCTTCAGTATACATTTTGTACGTATTGCTGAATATTGCATTTGTGAACAGGAATTCTCCTTTTATTCCAAATGGCAGATATGCTCAAAAATAGTTAATTTAACCTAGAACAAGTATAGTAGGTTTACTAGAATGGTTAGAAGAATGGACAATCCAAACTAAGAGAGGAGATTAAAGGGGCTTGACTTGTAATTTAGCTTATGGGATTGAAGAATGAGAGGGCATTTGATTATTCTTTTGTTGGTAATCTCTTGGTATAAGGATGGAAACCTTCCAGTAAAATGCCTAGACAAAATGGCACAGAACATTTTCACTCTCCCAGGTTAAAACCAATCATCAGATTTGAAGTCAGGGACAAATTTTTACACAGGTCAAATTAGCAAGGATCACTGAGGGCTGTTTATTTATTTATCTTTACCTTATCCTGCACATGTCTACATGAGACACTATTGCACAGTTGTTACTATGCATATATTTAGAATGTGTATTAATGAGTACTAAATAAATGTGCAGTATCTGGAGTTGCTGTTCAGTAGCACCAGCAAAAATGTTTTAAGTGATGCTATTGCACAATGGCCTAATAATACCGCACAGTAGCGTATTAGCAGTGTCTGTGCTGTGGCACATTATTGTGCAGTATTTTTAGGCTACTGTGCAGTTATTGTCTCATATAGACACACCCACTGTGTAATGGAGTATGAGATTCATCTTTACCTGTCAGAGTATCTAAGCATATTTATATTGACCTAATTTCTTAATACTACAATGGCAGGGCACTGGTGATGCCCTTGTCTTCTCTGATTTCTATCTGTGCCTTATAGAATGAAAATATTACATTGCTTCTTGTGGCTGTGCAGAATCAGCTGGAGTAGAAGATATTATGTTCCCATTTGGAAAAATGATTTCCTATGAATGCAGGTGATCAGACTCAATTGTTGGGAGTCTCCTTCCACCCCTATATTCTTACATATTTATTTGGTTCCAGGTTAATCCATGACACTGTACACTGAGTTATCTATAAGAGTGATAAATGTAGTCACATCAAAATTATTTACCAAAAGTATTCTATTCTATGAATGAAGGGTGGTATATCTGGATCTCAAACAAATGAAATTGTATAATGTCATATCTGTAGGGATTGCAAAGACTTATAATTTAGAATAAACGGACATTGAGTTGCTGAAGATTTTAAATGTCCTGACTCAGTAGCATAAACTCCCCCATTACTTTCTTTTTTTCTTCAGATCTAAATAACAGAAAGAAAGTGGTATGTCACTCTTATCTAGGACATACATTCATGTCAATATATGCCCTCAAAGTCCAAGTAAGGATGACATAAGATCCAAGAAGGATTCTGGGGCTTGACTGTCCAAAGACAAGTTGGGTCATTAGTGTAACATGAGTCTGCATCCATGCAGCATGATATCTCCCTAGTAAGAATCTTTAAAACTGAATCAGGACATTGTTTTGAGAACTGGTATTTTAAAATTCCAGCTAAGTAAACCTCACTACTCTTCCTCCTTTTTTGTTCCAAATTTGTATTGCCATTTTAATCAAAATCAAAGACCTGGTTGGAGAAGAAGTGTGTGCTGGGCATTGTACCATCCATCTTCACAATCCAAACATCTAAGTTTTTAGCTAGATATTTGTACCATGGAATTTCTGGTACAAAACAAGAGCTTCCTCTCAAGTTTCTTTGTATGTACTTCCCAAGGTTAAGCAATCCCTAAGATGCTATCCCACTTTCTTTAGCTCAAAGAAAGAAGTAAAAGTCATTTGTTTGGAGATAGTTTGTCCTGGAAATCCCCAAGGAGCTATAGAACATTGAAATTCTATCAAGTTGGGGGAAGTTCAGCTTTGGCATCTAGTCAGGTGGTTTTTGTTTTGAGAGTTGGCTGCAGACTAGCTTTGGGGAGTCACAAATGTCACTGGTGTGATATGCTATAACTTCCCTGCCTCTTTAAAGAAACTCCATTGTTAATCTATCTGGCACACTTGGTAATTTGCAAAACATAAGTAAAAAGGCAATTCTATGGAGCAGGGAAAGCAAAAGGGATACAAAGGCACCATCCGTCTTCTTTAGCAGACAGAGAAAATTGCTGGTGTGCAGTAGGTATTTTTTGCTATTGAGAACATGCAGCAGCTCAGTTTCCACCAAAGCTAATTGATTTTCACAGCTGGTGCATGAAAGGCTAAAGATGATATGAAACTTGAAAAGGACCCTTTGTCCAACCCCTGAAGCTTTGGTGTCTTCAGGGACATGATTTCTTTTTTTCTGGAATTGGAGATGCTAACATACCCATAAATAACTCAGGTCACCAGAATGCTAAGGATACTTATTGAAAGGTGAATGAAGCAGGTAGTTTATAATAAATCCCATGGTATTATTTTAAGTATGCTGTTTTGTTTTGTACTAATTTATTATTAAATTCATTTATTTCTGTCATCATATCATAAAGTTGAAATTGTTTTGTGACATGTAGCATAACTGTGTAGCTAAGGTAGTGACGCCAAAGTAATGCAGCTTTGCTATTTGTCACATGTAAAAACAGATCATATAACTTAGGTTAATCCTTTCACCTATCATATTTCTATGTTCTTGTAAGCTTCTTGTGTATTCCCCCTTGAAAGTCTAGGAATAATACAATTTGTGAGTGTTTGCTCTCCTGGAAGTACAGAAATCCATAATTCTATAGGTGACTTAGGAAGGAAGTTGGATCCCCAGTAGATGAGCTTCTTATCCTGTGGCATTCATCTTATGATCGTGGTAGAGACTTCAGGTGGTCCAGAACAATCTGTTCAAAACTCGGAGAGATTTAGGAGACACTGCAAACTCTAAGACACTAGTGGGTGGAGAGAAAGGCAAAGGGTCAATTAAAAAGTAAATATATAATACATGATTTATGTTTACCATGATATAGTTTCAGGGAATGTTGTCAATACTTAAGCAAAGAAAATAGCTAATGTTCAGGAAAGCATTTGAGATTGTATACTGTGCATCCTCATATGAATTGCCTCATACCATTAATCTCTCTGTTTCCCAGATATTTGGACTCAGAAAGGCAGAGATTCAGCCACTTCCCTAGCAGAGTCTTGTTCTTGCATCACTAAACGGTGAGGTGTGGGTTTACTCATTCCATGACCTTCTCCTCCTTGGGTAGATTTCTTTATAAGTTAACATACAAAAAAGCTCCTGCAGACTAAAGAAAACTGGTCTTCAATAATTTTCAGGGAATGAAGAATTCTGTTCTTCAGCAGCTAATTTTTCAGGGACAAAGATGATCAGCAAAGTATCAAAACTCTCCTGTCCTGTCTTCTGGAAGGATTTTAGTCTGTTATAAGTTGATATCAATTGGATTCACTTACTTTCAGTCTCCTGAGTTAGGGTACTGAGCAGACATTTGCCTCTCAGGAAAGACATTTCTTAGTCACTGATCCTTTACTCTGGAGAAGCATACTTGACAGTTACAGATCTTTGAAACAAAACAAAATCCTGAATACAATCCTCCCAAATCTAATCTTACTCCTCCTGTGAATCCTAGATTTCTTCCACATTTGAGGATTGCCTCTCTTTCACCCTTTTCAGTAGTCTTTTTGCAGTAGCGGTGGTTTGTTACTAATTCAAAGCAGCTGTCATTTTTAAAACAATCTCTGTCCATCTTATACTAGGGAAAAGTTGTATTTGATGTTAAATGTACTATATAGCCATTGGACTAGCTGTTGAGCTAAATAAGGGCAGTGAAATTACATATGAAAGTAATAATTAAGGTAAAAATCAAAAACAGATTTCACAAAAATAAAGTTTGATTTTATACAAGTATGCACCTACTTGGTCACCTCAGGATGCATTCAATATTGAGGGTTATTTTATTTGTTCTGGGGCATGATGGATTCATTTGATTCACATGAAGTCTGAACTCTGGGTTAGGTGTAGCACTGCATATGATCAGCAGCTAGATGGACTGCAAAGACTTAAACATTTCTAGCATTTTTCAAAGTTTATGCTGAAGTCTCCTCTAGAATACACAATAGAGAGAAGAGGATGGAGACAAGAAATCTTTTCCCCTTGGATAAAGTCTCATTCTTTCCAAAGGTCTGTGATGGCTTCCTCCTTCCATGAAAAATTATAGGGAGGACACTGAGGTCTGGGAAACATTTGAACTAAAACGGCAGTGAAATGATGTCATATTTCATAGAGTTTCAGTGTGTAGAAAAGGTGAATTTTAGATTGAAAACATTCTTAGACTAGGGCTTGGGATAATAAATGAATGACTTCCTCCTCTCCACAAAACAGTGCTTTTCTCTCACGCTCCATTTCCGTGAGCTAATAACCTCTAATGAGATAGCAATGCCTTTCTATATCTATGTGTACAGTAATCCTTTTTCACTTTGACTTCTCTGGTGGCTAATTAGTTTTTCTGATAATATGATTACATGAACTGAACGCACACCAGTTCTGTTCGTCCATCCATCCCTCCCTCCATCCATTCATAAAACACTCTACATATTCAAAATCAGAACATTTTATCAGTGCAATTATTAATTACAGTATTCCCAACAAAAAATATTTAAGAATAGAAAAAAGGGACGCTAAAAGATGTGGCAGAATGGTTCTCTTGATTAAAATGTCAGTCAGAAAAGTTAATCATAAGTATACAGTATGAAAGTCTATTGACCCTTTGAGGCCTAATAAATAATTTTATCATTGTGATTCCTGCCTCCCTCTGTCTCCTAAAGTGAGATTAGCTAGAGGTGCTGCTTTAAAGGCAGATAATGACCATCAAACAAGAGCTTCTTCTATTAGGGTAATTCACAAATACCAAGTAAATGCTGTGAAATAATTATGCCTACTGGAAAGAAAACAGAAATTGTATAATTTCAATATGTAAATGGACCAGGTGAAGTAATAATAAATATTTTCCACCATTAAAGCTGATGCTTCTAGAACAGTGCTCCCAATCTTCTCGCCCCATGGGCCAGGTGAGTTGTTTAGGGTCATTCCATGGGATTGGCACTTTGTGTTAGTGCATGGGTGCAATATGGCATGCCAGCCTGACTATGCATCCATATCCAGCCACCACCAGCCTGGTCCTACACTATGGCCTGATCCTGAACACCTAGATCCAGCTGTGCACTGACCTGACCCTGTGTACTGACCTGATCCTGCATGCCCGGATCCAGCTGTGAGCTAGATCCAGGCCATGTCATCCAGCCCATGGGAAGCACTATGGGGCTGGACATTTGACAGCACACCAGCAGCAATTAACTTTGCTACTACTCCCAGCTGACAACTTTTTGGATCCTTGGGAACCCCATAGCCTGGAAATGGCTTTGTGGGATGGATCTGCTCCTTGGACAGGAAGTTGAGCACCTTGGCTCTAGGATTACAAAATCCATAGCTGTAGCTAAGAGGCAATTTAGTATGGAGATTTATTATCATAATTAACAATACTTTATACTTATACTTACTTACACTTGTCTTTCAAGAATCACCAAAGTCTTTATAAATATGAATGAATTATGCCTAAGATAACACGCTGAAGGGGTAAGTAGGATATGAACTATTTTACATATGGATAAGATGAAGTACACAGATGTGAATGCATTTAACCATGACAGAAGTGGAAAACAGATTCCCAGCAAGTTCAGTTGCTTGGCCTCCTATACTCACCAGAAGATTTTATTTCCTAAAAAAAGATTCTATAGTCACATTTTTGCCAATGCTTAACAGTGAAGGAAGAGTGTTTGGGCTTTTCATTTAAATGTATTAGCATGGAACTTCTCCTAGCTTTCCGTCCAAGTGGTATACACCAACAATCACTACCTTCTTCTGTGACCCTCTGTGTCTACAGCAGTGGATGGGCTCCTTTCCACTGCCCACCTTAATTTCTCTGCCATATCTGTAACATAGTCAGATGAATTGTTAAAATGTTATGATACATTTACTCCAGAGACAATATCAACAAGTACGCAAATCTCCCATACAAACAACGGCATATATAATGTATATCCCATAGATGACTGCCCACTGCTCTGGTAGGCAATTGTGACATAAGGGAATATCTCATCCCACTCCATCTGATTGTCTTTGATCAGGGAAGACAGAAAGTCAACCAGGGTACAACTGAATTGTTCCACTATTCCAGCAGACTGGGGGTGGGTGATATAATGTGGTGTGGGTTTTGTTGATTGATTTTCAAAAGGTCACATGCATAATGAAATACTTGAGATTCAGTATTTCTCCCTTAGTCAATGTGCAGGGATCAAGATATACCATGGTAGGACACAAACATCCCAACAAACACCTTTGCCACAGTGTGGGCCTCCCAATAAGGAGAAGGGTACACTTCTGACCACTTGGAAAAATAGTCAGCCACTAAAAAAAGCATATTTGCTTCCATGTGGTATAATGGGCAGGGGACTCAGGATATCTACTGCTATCCTTTCCAGGTGTCATACAGCCTGCATGGAAACCATGCTCTTCATTCCTCTTTGGCCACTACACACTTTGCATGACCTGCACCAGTCCTTAACACATTTTATCCAGCCTAACATGAAATACTGAGACTGGACATTATGGGCGCGTCCACATGAGCGTGCACATACCTCTTGCCCTGCTTCAAACCCCTTTGAGGTGCGGCAAAAGGCACATGCAGGAACAAAAAATGTTCCTCTTACTGCAAACTTGGGGCTGGGGGAGTGGACTGGACTGTCAGGGGTCCCCCCTCACTGCCATGATCTCCTCCTCCAGCCCCCCTGACCCCTTACTCAGTGGCACTGGCAGTCAGAGCATCTCTGTGGAGGACCCAGCCTCTGGTTTCCTCAGGG
>JAGPOW010000304.1:34013950-34026839 GCA_030014935.1 Caiman crocodilus
TTTTTTTGTCTGCAAGCAGCCAGAGTCAGTGAGTCATCTCAAGTGTAACAAATTCTGGCAAGGAAATATTCATGGGTAGAATCAAGCACACTATTGAATTCTCCAAGTGCTTCTTTCCTATGTTGTCTACCCTTCCTCTTGCAAAGATTTGAGTATTGTTTTTTCCCCTACCCCTCCAAAAAAGAACTCCCCCCCTATAAACTGAACCCTTTGGCTTCAAAAAAGTTGATTTTTAATATTCTTAATTAAAAACAATGAGTTTAAGCTGTAAGAGAACAAAAAAAGGAAGAGGAAGTGTCTCTGAATATTTTTTCTAATCCCTGTCCTAAGCTTGAGTCCTCTCATCCACATTTCGAAGTGATGATATGTCGCAATTGTCAAAACAGTTGGAGAAGAAGATAATTTTGGCATGATAAACTAAAGAGTAAAAGAAAGCAAGAGCAATTTCTACTAAGTTGTTGAACAGTGTCCTTAGGGAAATACAGAAACTGTAGTGCTTCAGTTACTTGGACACTGGATTAGATAAAATC
The DNA here is from genome assembly GCA_030014935.1 of Caiman crocodilus. NCBI lineage: Eukaryota > Metazoa > Chordata > Crocodylia > Alligatoridae > Caiman > Caiman crocodilus. Next base: position 34,014,481 of record JAGPOW010000304.1, read on the forward strand.
ATAATGAACTAGTTCATTGCAAGAATTACTTTGACTGGAAGACCGATGAAATGATCTAATTGATCTTTTCCATCTCTAATTTCTATGATTCTATAATGTCAAGATGAGTGACATTCATGCCTATCAATATTAATTTGTAGAGTCTCACTTATCTTGGACAGCAGATGAGTTAAAAACAATGGAGCAGTAAATTATGGATGAAATGTCATTCTTAAATTTGAACTTTCCAGCCTTCATCAGTTTGTGTCAAAGTTCAGCATGTCTTAAATTTACATTTTAGACTGTAAATGTATATGTGAAGTGATGTATAGCTGGTGCTGCATTTTTAAAGGTGGCTATAATTTTATCACAGAGTTCTGGTGACAATGACAAACCATGCAAGCTTTGCTTTCGAGGCTGATGGAGCCAGGAGGCCTCTGAGATAAGATTACTGCCTTCCAGTGTAAACTTGGATTTAGGCATTTAAGCATATATGTTATGATAATAAATGAAAGAACATTCCAAAGGAGGGGGAAGTTCACTGCTTTGCTATTCTTCTCCTTCTCCTATATGGCTTCCCCTGGACAGCATGCCTTCATAAAACTGAACAAGAGAAAAAAACACAGGACATTGTTGTCAACAATTTCAAAAATCAAACCATTTTCATATTTTACCATAGATTGTTATTACTGAAAATATAAAACAATGTGATCCTGTAATGTAATGGCAATATAAAATGTCATTGTGTTAATCAGTAGAAACTCAGTATTTACATGAAGTAATCATGGTTTCATTCTACATGCAAGGTATATTACAATCAGTACAGACTAGCAAAACCTGAGATTCTAATGCTCTTCCTCTATCCTATACCACTGTGAGCTACAAGGTACAAAAACACAAGGGCAACAAGAATAATGAGGAGAGAGCAGTGTCAGTTTGAATTTAGGCAGAAGTCCGGGCAGAGTGGCACCTAATAGACCATGGGTGGGCAAAATACAGTCCATGGCCCAAATTCAGCCCACCAACTGATTGGATCCATTCCATGGGTGGGTGCTGCCAATTGATTATATTGGGTTTATGGCTCCTGTGACACTTTGCATAGGGTTGAGCTGCACACGTTCCCATCTAGGGCAACGCACTCAGGACTCCTGTCCTTGCCTGCCGACAGCCTGGCCCCAGCCAGCATGCACACATTCCCAGCAGGGCTGCTCCCAGTACTGCTCAGCTCCCTCCACTTCCAGTGGCTCTTCCTCATTCTCTTGCCCCTGCTGCACTTCTCCATGTAGCAGGTAGGTTGGGGAAGTGGTGGTAGCTGTAGGAACACCTAAGGGGCACCACACACCAGCCAGATGTGGGGGGAAGCTGCAACTATGTGGCTCCTGCCCCAGCCACCTTCCACCCACTTTGTCACCCACAGGTTGCTGTTAATCATGCCAAGTGGGTAGAGTGGAAGCAGCTATGCTTGGAAACTGCACACTGGCTGGGTCTGGGGTCAGGAACAAGGGCATTGGTGGGAACAGACAGGAGCAGGGTTTGGGCTGCTCTTGGTAGGAGCAGGTATGGCTCAGTCCCATGCCACATGCCACAGGGAAAGCCATGGGCTGGTTGGGGGTGGACTGCACCTGCACTGCACCACCCAGAGGAAATTTGCTGCATGCACCTGCTGCCTCCTTTCTTTCCCCCATACCATCCAGCTCCCAGGGCCAAGTGCATAGGAAGCCTCCTTTCCCCCAACTCCATCCTCCCCCAAACCTACTCCACAGACATCCGACCTCCACATTATATAAGAGTAAGACTTTATGCACTTGCCTTTATTTACACTACTCAAAAACATGTACACTGGGAAAAAATGTTATTTTTTAAAAAATAAAATGGAAATATGCTATCGTACATGTTTGCAGTTTAACATATGATTTGTTTTTTATCTATAATTTGTTAAAATAATATCTTCTGAACGATTTTATGTGTGTGGCCCTCAACAGTTCCACAAAATGTGTTAAGTGGCCTGCCAGCCAGTAATTGCCCACTGTAATAGATTAACCCATTAAAAGAGACATGAACATCAAAAGCAACAGCCTGCTTCATCAGAAGTTATTAAATTACTTTTATATGCAGGGTACTAAATATAAAAGAATAAAGTAACTTAAATACAGTAGATAGAGAAAGGAACTGAAAGGGAAAGGTGGATTTAATAGATCAAAAAGGTAACAATTGTTATACCCAATGAGAAACAGAGATAACAAAATCTGGACAACATATTGATCACTTTAATATTACCAGGTAGTGCTAGCTATCATTAGGCCTTTATTACTGTTGCCAGTATCACTAAAGAGCCTCCATTTTAAGGAAAAGGAAACAAAAATTAACTGCCAGTATCTCTATGCAGATAACAGATAATACAAATGTTCCTAATATTTAGTGATCGATGTAAAGAGAAAATATTAAACTACTGACTGAGAGGGGGAAATTATGATATATTGGAATGAATAAGAAATCTCCTTTCTTGGTGTTTCAGTATCATATCTCAAAATGAGTGATGCATTGTTTTTGCTGCTTTTTGATAAAGTAGGTTTAAGACTAACTTGTGGGTGTATATGCACATGAATGGGTATGCACATATCCCACAGAAGTTTTTTTCCAATAAGGATGCTACAACTTGCCATTTCTTACTGTATTTCTCAGTGTTTTTATCTTGTGTAGTTCTATAAACACTCATCAGCTTGTCAACTTGGACCACAAATCTCAGTAAATTAAGGGGAGTTTGCTTCAATATTCTAAGTCTTCTTTTTTAAAGACAGGAGAGCAACTTTGTATCCTGTAACAGCAACTTCTTGTGTTGCTATAGGAATATCATCCTCTGAAACTCAAGTCTGTAAATACCACTGAGCTTTAAGACATTTGTATTTACCTGCAAATTATTTGTAAGTGCCTCAACTTGGTTATTTTTGTCCTTGTTGTCACATGCATCTGAAGTACATACAAATTGTTATGTGCTGTAGGTGATGGAGGAAGGAAAAAAGATGCTTTATTCTTTCTCAGTTCTGTCTCTATTCATAGAACTAAAGAAACTCTTCTTACTCAAGACCATACAGATATTTTCTTGAAGTTAAGCCATAGGTCGATAGATGAAGTGGTTTGTGGATTCTGCTGCCTATAATTTAAAAAGGTACTTGCTTGTGCTTTAGAAGTTGGCTTCACATAGAACAGTTCACACTTCCATAAGTTCTAATCATTTCCTGACAAGGGCTTTTGATTGTATCTCCTACCCTTTTTCAAATCAATATTAAAAAGCATCTCCCCTCGCTCTTTCTCTTCAAGGATGGATAACTAGCACTAATGGGATGAAATTAAATAAATCAATATTTAGGATGAATATGAAGAGTATATGTTTTTAAGTTGCTTTCTGACACAGAACTTTCACAGGTCATGTGGAGCATATGAACCTCTTAAGGAAAGTGGTAGAAGCCATATCTTTTGAAAAAAGCCAGTTTAGAATGAACAAAGCTCTAGTAGATGAAGCCTGCATGAAAATCCTCACTGGTAGGAAAAAAAACTAGCTGTGACCTAACAGATCTTTTCCATCTCTAAATTTTCTGATGATAAAATAATTTATTTCATGTTCATGCCCCGATGTATCTCTCCTCTCTTCCCTTCTCTCCAAACCATCCAGGGGAGTTAAGAAGGTCATAATTTTTCAATGTAATCTAATCCATCCTATTGCATCCACCTCTTATGTGACAGCTTCAGTCTGCTCTCATTTAGATCTACAGTAAACTCTTATCATGAGAGTAGGAGCAGGACCCACTTGTCATTATAGATAGCCTGCATTGGTTTTAAACATAGCTATAGTTGAACTATATTTGGCCACCCATCTGTACTGTCCTGTTTTAAAAATGTACTGTCCCTTGTGGCTTATACTACATAATTTCCTCTAGGGTATGTTAGATTGTATTGCAGGGAGGCTATTGTCAATCATTCTAAGGGAACAATACATAGTTTTCTCCTTCTGGAAACCAAACACAATCAAATATATGTGTAACAAATATGTTTAGGACTGTTGAAGGGATAGTGAAATGGTTCAGATAAATAAAAGAAAGCAAAGCAGTCTGTAAGGTACATTTTCAATAGATGTGCTAGATCTAGATTTCAAATAATTTACTATAGTTGTAAAAATAAAGGCTGAAATATATAAACAAAAATTAAGACTGCCTTGGATCCCACTAAATTCATACTAGCTCTTCTTCTTCCCTTTATTAGAAATACATCTAAAATTTACAAAGACCAGATCACTCAAATGAAAATTATTATTCTTTTTTTAATCGTATCTAATGTGATAGTGGCGGCAGCAGCTTTCCTGGAAAAGAACACTTTGTCAAAGCTAAGCAAGCTTTCAGGGATTTTATCTATTCTGACATCTCCATAAATTTGACAGCTGCCTTTATTATTAAATAGGAGGCATTCCAGCTTCTGTAAGTTATAGCTGTATGTTGGTTGAGAGCATAAAGAAAGTGATCTTATCATAATTACATTACAATAACAAGCCAGGGCTTTTGTAATCTATTGACATCCTCCACAATCTTATCTGATTCTCTAGCTATGTGAAGCCTGTGTTTTTCAGAACGTGAGATGACAAAATAAATGAAAAGCAGCCCACATTTCCTTTTGCTGATATACAGAATGCTGTTGGAATAGTCTATTTCAGGGTTTAGCTGAAGTCAAAGGAGTTTGGGTTGGAGTGCAGAACAAAAAGATTCATGAATCTTGGTTCCTGGTCACTCATCTCTGAGGGTAAGGGAAAAGAAAATCCAGCATGGCTCATTGTTTGTATCCTGCTGTCTAAATGTCATAGTGGATGATATAGTACTCCCACTGCAGGCAGTAAGACAAACCAGTTGGGCATAAGGAGCACTTATTAAACAAATTATTAGACTGGTGTATGACACTTTGCCCTATATGCACTATGCTGGGGCAGGCAATTATTTTGGCTGAAGGGCCGCTTAATGAGTTGTCAAGGGATGCAAGGGGAGCCCTGACCCTTGACAGGTGCCTCACCCCCTAGTAGCCATCTTGGGACTGGAAGTCCCATCCCTAACCCCTGGCCTTTGCCTCCAAAAGTCTCTCCCTTTGCCCCATATGTACTCCTTTTGGGAAGGATGACATTGCCTTCTTGAAACAAGGGGAAAAAATCATATATATATGATATATATAAACCCCTACTGTAACTTCTTTTAATTTCATTACCAAAAAAATGTCCTAATTGATGTGTGTTTGCATAGTGTATCTAGAGATGGTTGCATAATAGCTCAAAATACAGTCTTAATTTATCTACTGTATGTCGGGGATAAGGGGGTGTATGTGGCAGGGGTTGGGGAGTGGGTGTGTGGTGGGCTGTGAGGGGGTGTGTGCAGTGTTGATATGGTGGATGGGAAGGTTGGGTGTGGAGGGATAGGGGTGTGGGGTATGTGGTTGTGTTAGGGCTGTGGGAAGGTGTGAGATTGAAGTGCAGGGGTGGGAGTTTGTGTGGAAGAGTATGGGTGTGTTTGGAGGTATGGGGGAGTGGGGTGTGCGGGAGGGTGTGTATGTGTGTGTGTATGGTGATGGGGATCTGTGGAGTCTCTAGAGTGAGGGTGTGGATGCGTGTGTATATGGTGATGGGGATCTGTGGAGTCTCTAGAGTGTGCCAGTCCCTGGATCTGCATGCAGGGGCGGTGAGTGGGGCCAGCCCCACCTGGCCCCATAGCATGCATTTCCTGTTTTGAGTCCTCAGCTGCACATGGTGGCAGCATGTGGGCCAGCCTGACCCAGCCCCATAGTGCATGGCTCCCCATGCTTCTGACCCTTCCTCCCAGCAGGGGTCATTGGCCTCAGCCTGGTGGAGCTGTTCCTGAAATCCCACTCTTGCAGACTGGGCAGGAGTCTGGAAATAGCTACAGGGTGGCCAGGCACAAGTTCTGCCAAGCAGTGGCTTCTTGTCAACAGCGTCCCCTGGCTTGCAGCTGGGTGTGGGATAGGCTAAGGTGGAGGGGAGGTTGCTTAGCAACTACAGCCACACCTTCTGCAGGAATGTGCCAGCTTGCAGAGGGGCACCAAGGCCAGGGCTTACAGGGGGCTTACAGAGGTGCCCTGCAGGCTGGATGAAATTTCCTGGCTGGCTAGATCTGGCCTGCAGATTGTATTTTGCCCAACCCTGCACTATTCACACACACAAATGGGAATGAAAACAAGAGGCAGGTTGTGGTTCTCTGAGGGTCTTGTTACATTGCACTTTGAGCCACTTAAATATTGATCACTGTTAGTGCTACCTTGAGTATGGAGCAGTAAAGTTTTATGGCTTAACATTTCTGACTGTCTGACACCTGCACATCTCTGACTTGCCACTAGAGGGCTGGCAAGGAGGTGCTGGACAAGGAGCTGTAGCTGTGAGTTGTCACTGGGCTGGACAAGGAGCTGTAGCTGAGAGTTGTCACTGGTGAGCTACCATAGCCTTCTACCCCTGCTCTATGGCGGTGGGGGAGACAGGGGTGAGAGATGGGTTAGGGTGGGGTGGGAACATACATCTGGGAGGCAGAGAGTTAATGGAATGGAAGAGGGTAATGACATGGGAGATGGAGGAAGCAGTGAGGTAAGGTGCTTTGGGGGGAATACTACCTCTGCCCTGGGAAGGAAGCCCCAGCTCATAAGGAACTAATCTGGCCTTCTATCTTATATCCCTCTGGCCATATTATGCCCTACTTCCAGACCTGTCCATGCCCTGGGCTAGCTGGCATGTGCTCTTCGGGCTCTTTGTACAGGGTTTTCACCTGGGTGTAGGAAAGTCAGACCTCTGGGGACAGGAGGGAGAGTTTGCTTGATGCCGGAACCTCCTTTTCCTCCTGGGCAGTAGAGATCAGGAGGCAGAAAGTTTGTCCACATGGAACCGGGGAGAGCAGGAGGAGACACTGCATCCTGGGATGCTGGAAAACAGCAACTTGGACAGCTCATCTGTAAGGAGTTTCTGGCCACACCTTAATGGTACATAAGCTGGGTAACACACATCAGAAAGAAACCTGCCCTAGGGTGGTGTAACTTTAAACTACCTAAAACTAGTTAACATGTGGAGAATTCAGGCATTAGGAGCTTCAGGAGCCACCTAAAATTCACGTGTAACAAAGCCCTGTATCACAATCTAATTCTTTGTCTAATCCCAGGACAATGCAATACTTGGAACAGCACCTAAAATTTTGAGGCCTAATCCTCCTTTAGAATGATAGCAGCATAAGAAGACAAGATGGAAACAACATATTGAGATATCTAGTTTTCCCCCTTGCCACAGGCGGATTGCTGCCTGTTACACATTTTTTAAGATTTCATCCAATCTGTTTTGAATTTTTCAGGTCTGCAAAATTACACTTAAAATCTCAGAACAATCTTTTTTATGACACTGCTATTGCTCTCTCCATCCAGTCTTGCTGAGAAGTTTTGCATCTGGCTGGAAAGAAGAAATACAAATACAGTGAAGGAAAATAAAAAACAAAAACAAAACAAAACAAAAGCAAAAAAAGAGAAATAAAATAAGTAAGCAAATATTTTGCAAAAGTCCAGAGGTGACTCACTCTGTGTTTCTTTCTTATAGAATCATGTCAGCTGTTAATACTCCCTACTTTAATCTTTTTAAAGACAAAATACAGCAGTATCACCGAGTGATACAGGGTTTTTCCTGAACCAGACCCACTATGTTAGGGTAAGTTTGCCATCTTAACCTACAGTCAAAACCCACTGCATTCATTAGTATCTTAGTATATCTTCAAACAAGATAACATGAGTAGCAATTTAACTTACCTAAGCTTAGTGACAAGCCATTTTCACAAATCCTGGCTATATTTTGTGTTTAAAATTGGAGGTTATTCTACTTAATTGACCTTTGTCTCACTGGATTCATGAGATAGTTATTATATTTTATTATTTGTATTAAAGTTCATATTCAGAACCCCAAATCAAAATCCTATGTGGGAGGAAATGTAGAAATGTAGAAAAGATGGTTGCGGCTCTGAACATCTGCAAGTGAATGTAGATGACCCACTTGCAAACAGGCAGAACATTAGGGAATTATTTGCATTCTCAGTGAGCTTGACAAATGTGGGGAATCAGGACTACTGCTTTATGACCTAAGTTAAAACAAGAGGCAGCAAATAGGTGATTCAAACAAGGTGAGAGTGTACTCAGAGAGGTGGTGGAAGCTCCATCAAGGATGTTTTTAAAACCTGGTTAGACAAAACTTTGGATGGGATGAACTAGTTGGGGATGGTCCTGCTTTGAGTAGGGAGTTAGACTAGATGACCTCCTGAGGTCCCTTCCAATCATAATTTTCTATTATTCTAATGGGTGAAGAATAAGAGTATCAGTGATATAGCGGCAACCACAGAAACATATGGCTACTTATGGAAAACTCACAAGTAGAAAATCTGAACCTTTAAAAATATATCTTTATAAAAGGATAATAGATAACAGTGTTCTGACTGGCTATTTCACTAAACATTATCAGTTAAGTGTTTCTCATAGCCCTCATGCTAGAAGCGGTACTTAGGGAGGGACTTGGAGAACAGGGAAATGGCTTTACATGAATTAAATCAGCAAGAGAAAAATGCATGAAGGCATGAAAGGACTGAGGAAGGAATTTCAGGGAAATATGGACAAATGACAGAGAAATGTTGGTATCATCAGCTGAATGAACTGATGTAACACAGTAAGATATGCACATGCAGTGCTGATTTGTATAGTGACCAAATATACAGTAAATACAAATCAGAGTAGTACCTCTGGCAAACTTGCATATTACAAAGTATGTCTGGGTTACCTAAAGAACAAAACAGAAACAGAAGCCTTAAAAATGCCAAGAATGAGAAAATTGGTTAGATTTTTTAAACAGTGGGTGTGTGTGTGTGTGTGTGTGTGTGTGTGTGTGTGTGTCTGTAGTACACACACATATATATATATATATACATATATATAATGTTCCTTTGAAGCCCACATTTATAGTCTTTGTTTAATAGAGCCCTGAATTCTTAAACTATACAAAATGAAAATTTTTCCTGAAAACATCTAGAGAAAGTCTTTCCAAGTTTCTGAAACTCAAAGGCAATGGCAAAGTTTATTCCTGCCCTTAAGATATATAGTTTTATAGAACGAGTTTACTTCAAACCATTTACTCATTCAAAACTCACTTTAAAAATAAATATTAAAGAACAGGTTAAAAAGCAACAGATGTAGCTCATAAAGAGTTCTCATTTGTTCTCTGGAAAGATAAAAAGGCAACGGTCTTCTTAATATTGCATCAGGAGAGGCAGAAAGGAGAGGAAGAAATATATTTTTAAACTTGAAATGAAATTACTTGACTGACATCTAAAATACCGTTTAACTTTTAAACAAGTTAATAAACTACTAGTATGAATTGAATTAGTTTCTGCATTCTGTCACATCTTTAGCAAAGTCATAATGTTAATTCTGACACAAGAAGGCAGCCCAGGAAAAGCAAACAAACAATTGTTTAAGAAATTTGGAAAAAAAAATGGCCCAGCTCTTGTTGTTGCTGTGATGCATAAGAAAGAAAATCTATCCCCTCACTGTGCCTAGGTATCACAGCGCATGCTGCTCCTGTGTCCACTGAATTTGCTCACTCTCTTTCAGTTCATTTTCTAGTTAAGTTTCCATAAATATCAGTTTGATTGTATTCATTTTTCAAAAAGAGCAATGGCAGTTTTGCAAATGTACTGAAGGATACATATTTCATATGATTACATACTTTCCTCAGTAGGACTCTGTAGGAGTCACTGAACTGCCTTCAGTCCAAGTGTATTGAATTCAACCAGACCCCCAAATTTCAGTGGACCTCATCTTCCCATTGACTCCAAAGGGGATATATTCTGGTCCTAAAAAGGAGAATAGAGAATCAAAGATCTTAAAGGTCAAACACAACCATTAAGATTGTCTAGTATATCATAGTATATCATCATGTATAGTCCCAGAATGTTCAGTGAAAAAGGTGCAGATACCTATCTATCTATCTATCTATCTATCTATCTATCTATCTATCTATCTATCTGTATTAGGCCTGTGTGAATAGGAATGTGAATTTGGATGCCAGCAATTCAGAAGATTCAGCGCCGATGCAGAGATTTGGCCATAAATTATAATGTAGAATCAATTAAATATCTATAACTTTTTTGTTTTTCACTGATTCAGATTAAACTTGCAGGAGTGGTAGCCTCTGCTGAGGGCATGAAGTCTGCCAAGTTTCAAGGTGATAGGTACAGGGGTTACTGAGAAAGTGCACCTCAAAGTGCTGAAAAGCAAAACTTGTGACATAGGTGACACTATGTATGTGGTATGGCACTGGGGGGTGAAAACTGCAGGCCTGCTAGGCCCTGCTGTGGCTATGAAGCCAGCCAGCTGTCAAGGAGGCCTGGCTCTGAAAAGTGGTTTGTATATTCAAACAAGTATCTAACCTCATCACCAGAACTGAAGTCAACTTCCTACAGCTCAAAACACAAAACCTGTCAACTATCTCTGGTACCCCCACAAACTGCACAGCAGAATCTATCAAAGACAACAATACCCAACTACCTGTTGGGGCACATTCCTCACTAAAAAAACACTCTGCCTCCAGTCTCTCAGGCCTGATCCTGGGAGGGAATAATTTACAAACTACTTTTCACAGCTGGGCCTATGAACTTCACTTCTTCAGTCTTCTAGGTACAGAAACTCCCCGACTCAATATAGACAGTGGAATTCTGACACACTGCAATCTGTAGAACATCTGACTTCCCAGGTACCTGGGGCCACCTGGCTGAGGAGGGCATTGCCAGAGCTGAGGGTCTTGGTGGCCTCATGGAAGGGCTTGAGGACCACCAAGATCTGGGAGATGGTACTCCACTAAGCTGTGTTCAGGGCTGCTGACCCCACTCTCCCCAAGTAAGGCCATCTCATGGATGGCCTTCTTTTGCTCCACCAGCCTTTTGAGCATCAAGTTTATGGAGTCTCACTGAGTCTCTACACCCTGAGTGATTTTGTACTGAGGGATGCTCAGCTCTGGCTGTTTCTACCACATCTTTCTTCCCTTGATGCTGTGGTGGAATTAGCCCACCAACTTAATGCATTTTGAAATCAGCTGACTTATAGTGGTAGTGGTGGTGATACCATCACCAGCAGCCCTGTCCCCCTCCAAAGCATCTCTGATCATAAGGTGGAACTTGTGTGCCACATAGCGGATGCCCACAAAGTTGGCATCATGGACGGCCTTGACCACATTGTTGGTGACCATGAGGCCACAGGTGAGCTCGGCCTCCCTAACAAGCCACCCCTGTACCATCTGGTTCATGGCTACCATGATCTCCTTTGCTGTGTGGGACTTATCCAGCACCTCTGCTTGGAGGAGAGCCCACCAACAGCCTGACTGATTGCACCAGTGTCCTGTGAGGGAGAGGTAGGTATGATCCCCACCCTGGCTGCTCCAGATGTCAGAGGTGAAGTGCAAGGCTACCTGCATCCCTGCCTTGTGCAGCTTCTCCCTCAAGTACTCCATGTATGCCTCCATGTATGCCTCCACATGGCTCATGGAGAGCACCACCGTCCTGCTAAAGGTGGTATGTGCAGGCACTTTGTAAGATGGGGCAATGAGTGCCATGAGCCACCTGAACCCTGGCTGCTCAACTAGGGAGAAGGATTGGCTATCCAGAGCAAGCATCTCCCCAGTGGTCTGGGTGATCTTGCTTGCCTTTGCAACTTGCCTCCCTTTCTGTCCACCTTTCCCCAAAGTTCCAAGGTGGCCTGCCTCTGCTGCGGGGGGATGGGGGCTTTGGAGTGAGTCAGGGACTTCCTTTTGGTCACACTCACATTGGTGCCAGGCTGAGCAACAAGAAGGGGAAGTAGGTGCTGCCTCCTGAGATGCAGCAGCATCACTGTGATGGAGAAGTGTTTCACCTCCCTGCCTCAGCTGATCTGCCTTTGGCAGTGCTGGCAGATAGCAAACCTGGGATCACTTGCCAGCTCAAAATGCTCCCACACTACACTACTCACCTGCTTCTGGGTTAAGGGTGGGGATGCTGCCTTACCCCCTCCTCAGCAGGCTGAGGCACAACAGCAGGAGGAGCTGCCTCAGCTGAGCCGCTTACCTGAATCTCTACAACCTCAACCTCCTCTGAGGTGCTGCTTTTCAGAGAAGGAGACCTGGGTCTAGGGGAACTTTGAGAGGTGTGGAGCGCAAACTCTGATTCCTCCTTCGTCCCCAGAATTGCTTGAGCCAGGGCACTCAGGTCCCTTGTTCAAGCTCCAGCTCCTCCTCTGGCATTGGGAGGCTTATGCTGGGATATGAAATTGGGGTGGAGGAGACAGCCATTCTGCTGCTG
>JAGPOW010000304.1:34029400-34063279 GCA_030014935.1 Caiman crocodilus
GGACAGTGATTTGATTCAGTGATTTGAATCACTGTCCCAAATTGATTTGGACAAATCTCATTCAGAGATTTGGCCACATCTGAATCAGCCAAATCTTGGAATCAAACAGGCCGCATCTCACACCTGCTCTCTCAGCCCTGTCAACGGCTGCCTTGCCTGGCCCCAGACTCCCGGCTCCTTAAAAAAAAATGCCTCACAATCACCGGGTCCTGCCAGGCATAAGGTACAATCCTTGCTGTCCCCCACCCCACCACACTTCATGGGAGGGCTCTGTCATGAGCCCCCATCTCCTGCCCACTCTCTTAACCCTCCCCATGGCTCCCCTGCCCAGGCCGTTACCAGTTCTTTAAAAAAAAAAAAAAAAAGCTCCACATGCACCAGCCCCTGCCAGGTGGTGGGGCAATCCCTGCTGCCCCCACTGCCTCGCACTGCATGGGGGGCCCTTCCAGAAGCCCCCAGAAGCCCCAAAGGAGGGCTTGTTTGTTTTTTCAAAGAACTGGGGGTTGGGGCTGGGCGGGGCAGCCATGGGGGGGTGCTGGTAGAGCAGGAGGGAGATGGGGGCTCCTGGAAGAGCCCCACACACAGTGTGGGGTAGTGAGGGATAGAGGAATTTGCCCCTCCCCACCTGGCAGGAGCTGGTGAGTGGGGACTTTTATGTTATCGCTGTTGAAGAACCAGGAGCTGTGGCCAGGCAGGGCATCCATGGTGGGGGAAGAGCAGGCATGGGTTGGGGATCACTCAGGGTGACTGGGGGAGCAGGCAGGGGATGAGGCCTAGCAGGAATTCTCCCATGGTCCTCTCCCCCTGCTCGCTACCTGCTGGCATGGAGCCTGGGTCCAGCTCCCTGTGGGGCCAAGCAGGGACTGCTCGAGTCTCCAAAGTTTTCCTAATCTTTTCTGAATTGATTTGGAGAGCTTCAAATTGATTCAGACATTTTTATTGGTCTTATTCAATTTGGATTCAGAAATTTGACTGATGAATTGGGCCAAATCTCCTCGAAATGGAATTAGCACCTGAAGCTTCACACAGCCTTAGTAGACTGTCTTGTAGACCAGTTTGAGGGGTATTCCCTCACCCTCTTACACCCTTGTGCCATCATTTTTTGTTTTATATCACATGGAAAACAGAAAGATTTACTAAGCTTTTATGTCATTCTTGCTTAATGGAGATGAAATATAATGTGAGGGGGATGAGAATGGGTAGAACATTGTCACTGGGCACGTCTATATCACCATAGTGACAAGGTATGATGACCTAGCTCATCACTATGGTAATATAGGGTCAGTGTTCATGAACTGTGATGCCGACACTACTGTTCAGTAGCAACAAGCTACTGCACAGTAGCACATTGCTATTGCACAGTCGGGTTCGAAATCTCTGGGACTGCACAGTAATGGTGGCAAGTGTAGGTGCATCCAGCGTACTCCATTGGCCTAGGAGGATAGCATATAGATCTGTTGTAGCATATTCCCTTAGTAAAACAGAAAGCACAGCAGGGGCAGTTTGTAATTTCATGACTATAACATCAGATCCTGACACCCTCATTTCCTCACTGTAGTACCTCAGACAATGGGCAAAGGTGCAATGCAACATAAGATGGGCAGAGTCCAACCCTCTGATTATTTTCCTCATCTCTTAATATAGTTTCTTTCCCTGACAAAATGCAGGCAGACTTATACCTATGAGTTTTAATGTCGTCCAAGCATGAAGGCAATAAATTGGTTGTAGTCACTTTTTTTTTTTTTATGTTTAATTTCAGTCAAATATATTTGCCATTGCAGAGTCTCCAGTGCATCCAAGGGTCCATTCTCTTTCAGTTAAGAAAGTCAAAGAAGATTTGATTTCATGGTGTGCTTGTTTTTGCAGGGTGATGTGTCCAAATTCTTCAATTTGTTTATTCGGATCTGTTTCCGTGGAAACAACAGGCTGCATGCCTCTCACAGTTTAAAGACTATTTCACTAACTGAGGGAAAAGAAGGCAAACTGCAAAAGAAAATAATTTAATGGATCCCTGAAATTTCTCTCTTCCTCTCTTTCTCTCGTCTAAATTGTTGGGTGTTTTCCTTTCAGTGTTGTTGCATATTTTACATAGCAAAAAAAATCAAATTAAACCCAAAGTTTCAAACAGGTGCAATAAGAGAGAGGCTGGACATATTTATTTTCAGCAACTTCAAGTATGAAATCAATTATAGGGGTACGAAATTTACTGTTCAGATTTCTAGAATGCATTTAATCTCAATAGCCTGTCCACCCATTTGGCATCCAAGGGATTTTTAAAAAGTAGTATAATCCGGAGTTGTTGCCCTTGGAGATGATGGCATGCAACCACCCACAGGTGGTGGTGGCAGTAGCGGCGGTGGTGGCAGTGGAAGTGGATGTGTGGTGTCAGGGTATAAGGTGGCAAGTGGCAACTGCCTGTAGGCTGTGCTGGCAGTGTCAGTGATGCTTCTTATAGGGGATGTACCGCCAGTCTCACGGCATGCATGTGTACCCACGTGCACCCCCTACACATCACCAATATTCCAGAAGATATTGTTTTGCCCTGGATGAAATGATTATATTTTTTTAGTTATAGTCAGAGTAGATCCAGGTATGCCCTAAGTTGTTTTTTTTTTATGCTATCAAGTTAAATTCAAATACTAGAGGCTTCGAAGTAATTATCTTCAATTTGCTATCTACACACAACCATGAACTGAGTAGTCCAATATTTTACTATTTCTTTTGCTTTTTACACCATAAATACTAGAAGTTATATTAAAGCAAATTGATAATTAAAGCTTAAAGGTCCCCTTGAATCACATGTGGGTGATGTGACAGCTGAAAAGTGTGCCTATGTGATAAAGGTGCTTGCTGAAGGCTCTATGAAGATTATATAAAGTGTTTTTTCTGTATTTATTTAGATATTAAGATATATGTTGTTGCTAAAAGCCTAATTAAATTTTAAGATGTAGTGAGGCCTTGTATAAAGTAAGGCCTAGTAAATTTAGCAAAGCCCAGATGTAATAAGGCCCTGTGGCACATTTAAAATTACCTCATCAAACAAATGCAAGGCTTGTACTGCTAATTGGTCAGTCTAAGGACAGTTGAAGTAAAAGGAATCTGAGTGGTTGTTCGTTATCAGTATCACTCAGAAGCTATAAATGAGCTGGAATATTTGGAAACCATTCAGAAGGAAGAGACAGCTCTGTAAAAGACTTAGTAGCTGTCGCCTGGATCAGTGCCCTGTGGACCTCGAAGAGCCCAAGAACTGCCTTCCAGGGTTCTTCCCAGTACCCCTTTGGACAGTTCAGGGATGCCTGACTTCGCTGAACTTTGAGGAAAAGAAGCTTGCTGCGTATCAGGCATCAGAGGGGACTGCTGATAAGTTGCCGACGTGGATTGCTTTTGACTGTCATTGTTTGTCTTGTTACTACGCGTAGTTGTGTTTTTGTTAAGTCAATACATCTTTCTTACCTGTCTACCCCCGACCACACGCTCAATCCTGAACCCTCCACAGGCTGCGGCTGGGGCAGGTGGCTTCCATGTTGTGGCCAAGAATCTTTATTTCCTCATTCAGTAATCTTCCTGTTTGTCAGCTATGGGTTTATTTGGCAGAGCAAAACAAGACCTTCCTTTGAGCTTGATAGCATTTCTGTGGTTTGCTTGCTACAGTATGGACATGAAATGAGGACTTGAGTCTGAGGTAGGATGAAATGTCACAAAGGGGGAAAATGGAAGGGAAAGGCATGAAGGAGGAAATAGAGACTAATATGGTGTGTGCAGATGTATGCTTTAATGCACAGTAGCCTATTTTACTGTGCATTAGCTTATTTTACTGCATGTTAGAGTATCATGGCAAAAACTGTGCTAATACGTTGATGCACAGTAACATTAGGCTATTGAGCATTACGCTAAAAAATGTGTGCACTTTCATTACTGAACATTAGGATAGTCTAATATGCATTAACCTAATATCTCAGGTTAGAGGTACTAAATTTAGTGCACAGTAACAAAAACACATTAATGAATACGTAGATACGCCCACATTGTGAGAGGGACAAGGGAATCACAGAGCCCCTGAGGAAGAAGCAAATGAGGAACACACACAGCTCCTATCATAATGTGGAGAGAGAACTGTATGGGGAAGCCATGGAAAAGACACAGAAACCTTGCCAGAGAAAGGAACACTGGGCACAGATTTAGAAAAAGGGCAAAGGAAAAAATGGAGTAATATGGAGCAAGAGGTCCTGGCATGAGGTTTCTTCTTTATCCTTTCTATAACTAGCAAATGTTTAACCTCTAAAACAACAGGTCCTTGTTATCCATGTAGTTTTAGAGTTTTGACAGAGCTGAGAAAAAAAGGAGCTGAGTAGAGATAGAAAAAGACTTTAGCAATTATTAGGGGAGTGCAGCACCTTTATTATCTGTTGTAGACCAGTGCTCTAAAGACCTCAAACTGTTACCCTCTGGAAGCCACTTAATGTTCTATATAGTTTGCTGAGTATATATGAGTTTGCTGGGCTCAGTTCATTTTCAGGCCCACATGTGTATATATAAAATTGACAATTATTCATCACAATATTTTACAAGTCTTGCCAGAAGGGCCAGAGTTTGAACATATCATTAAAGAATGACATCACTTGTCTCAATGACTGATTCTACTGGATTTGGGTTCAGGCCCATAAGTGCACTGAGGCCATCTATGCAGTATTTGTTCTTACTTCTTAAGGGTTATTGATATCAGGAGAATTTTATCAAGAGAATTTGATAAATGTATTTATCTTTGGGCTGCTGTTTTAATATATATATTAAGTATCTATTTCACACAGACTCTTGTCCACATGAGGCAACCAAGCAGGCAAATAAATAAATGATTCCCATTTTACCAGAATGAAAGCAAAATAATTAGTACCCAGCAGCAACAAGCTGAATTTATTTGTGGCTTCCAACCCCAAGAAGTGAAAATCCATATCTGCTATTTTGCCCATCAGCGCTTGATGAAACAATGCAGATTTTGCTCATTAGTAAACTGAGTCCTTAATTGTATAATTGTGTGCTAATGGTGCCAACAAAGAATGGTTCAGTACATAGCAAAGTTCCTGCCTTTATGGTATGAACATGATTTAAGTTCCATTTGAATGTTGCAATCATTGGATTGACTGCTTTTCAGATAAGACACTTAGCCATTGGAGATAGCGTGTTTCAGATGAGAGATAAAACTGATGAAATTCTGCCTATTTTCAATCAGTGAAGCTCCTATGGCAGTTTCTAGCAAGCTTATTCTCCATGGTGTTTTGTTAAAATTCAAAGGCCACTTAGTGTAATTATGGTACAGTACATTTTGCTGGTCCGAAATTGTGCCTCTACTCCAACTGATACAATATTCTTCTTTGTATCACCATGTAGTCAGTTGTGTACTGCTGTGATGAATTGTTAAACTAAACCTGAAAAAACTGACACATCTCAGGCTCATAAAACTGATTTATTTCACTGGTAGTTAGCTTTAATCTACATAAGACATATCCCAAGCAATACCACATACTTGGAGCTCCCACAGAAGTAAGCAGTGGCATGCTTATGTAAAAACTAATAAACTAATTTGAAAAAAAAAACCCAAAAATTGATCCCCCTCCCCAGATATTAAGGTATTGGTCCTGTATTTCTCTTTATATAATCAAATCTCTAAGGAATCCTACAGATTGAAATATTGTATAATGTTGTATAAATTGTATAAATATTGTATAATATTGTATACATATATTGTATGCATTATATCAATATTATTTGGATAGCTATTAGGTCCTAACTTGGTCAAAATTCCATTGAAGCCTAATTACTTCGGTTTTGCTAGATGGTATCAGAATGAACCACCTTTTTAGGTGATAAGGCTGGATTTCTGTCTGTTGCCCGTTCTTCTCCCTTTTTTGGGGTGAAATGTGTGTCTGTGAATACATGGAGGGAGTAATGCCTGTTGTTCTTTCTGGTGATTATGGGGAAGGGAAAGAAACAATGTGCCTTCATCTTCTATTAAGATCCCAGGCTAAGACAAGGAAAAATCAGATTAAACATAGAATAAATATTCCTACTTAGGGGAATGAAATGGAAAATCTTGAAAAGAACTATAAATGATATTGTAATAGATGATATAGTATAATATTAACAAAAAAATCACACTGAATATATTCCTTCTTGAATTATTCTCTAATACTTACCAATTAAGCTAAATCAAAATATTTGCATCCAAATATTTTTAATGAAAAGCTGTTTTTTTTTTCTTAAAAGTTTTTGTCTTAAAGCCCTGCCATGTGCCCAGTGTGGCTGGGCAGACCCAGCACGAAAGTTAGGGGGCAGGCCCAGCACTAATCCATGTGCATGTTAATGCATTTTAACTAATCATACCTCAATTTGATACCTGAATTTGCAGCTATCAAATTGAGGCATAATTATCTTAATTTTGCCATTTTTAAAGCACATTACGGGTGTGTGACTGTAATGCACATTAAATTAGGCCAATACACATTAACACCTCTCATGTAGATGTGCCCAGTCCTCCTAAGATGGAAGCAGAAAACTTTAAGCACTGAGGAAACTTACCTGCCAACACTTTGGGAATCTGTGTTTACTTGGGGCTTTTGAAAAACACTGGATTTAAGCAACTACTTTTTTCCTAAGTCCTGCCTATAGTTTAAGTTTATTTTTGGATGTTGGCCTAGGAAGTTAATACCTTTGACAATCTTGCTGGTTGGGTTTTTCCAAAATGACACGGGATGTTTATACACATCAGGGCTTCTTTTGCATACCATCATTCTTCTGCACGCTGAGGTTCTTCCTGAATAGTCTTATGGAAGGGGTTCTCTGCTTTGCAACCCAGGACAGAAGTCTTTCCTGAGAGTAAGAGGACATCTTATGCTCCCTTTTCCCTGTTCAGGTATATAAAATAGCTCATTGTTGTATTTTGAGTATTCAGTATTTGGCACATGTTCAGACATGCACACACACTGTGTCTGTTTTTATTTGATGTAACTATAGTAATTACAGCCCAAAACATTCTATTATATGTGTGTATGCAATCTACCAGTCGTATTTTATAGCAGGATCATATCCTAAAAGCAAACATTTTTAAAAATTCCAAAAAGCCCTCATTTGTTTACCAAATTTTGTGAAATGCCGGTTGCTTTAATGATTATTGAAATGCAGACTGAGAGAGAAATGTCAGTGAGCCAACACAAATGGAAAACAAGATTATACCATTCCCTCTTAGCCCTGCCAATGTCTGACACTGCAAGAATGCAAACAACCTTTACATTTTATTAATGTCGGCTCTGCAATTGTTAGGTGTGATGACCCCTTTGGTGTGTGGATTAAGTTTAAATGCAATCACTTCCAATTTCCCCCCCTCCCCTCACCCCTTCCTGTGCCTCTCTTTTCAGTTCAGCTACCACATCTTGAAAGGAAAAATCTGAGCAACTGCAGGAGCTTGCCAAATCTATTCCCTGTGTGATGTGATGCTTTTGGGGAGCAGACCTGGAAAATACTTTATTTTTGCAAAGCCCTTGTTCAGAGAAAGACAGAGAGAGAGAGAGAGAAACAACATGACATTCCAACTAAAGTGACAGCAACCAAATGATGCCATTGGTAGCTTAATGATAGATGCCTTCAGGTTGCAGAATTTCTAGAATTATGGGTTAGCTTGCCAGCTGGAAGTTCTTGATCTTAAATGAAATATCTGTAGTGGGCTGACCAACTGTCCAAAAAGATAGACTTGTCAGTTTGCTTTTAGGGGAAAAAATTAACTACTTCAGTCTTTTGTCCTTCAAAAAAAAAGAAAGAAAGAAAAAAAGAAAGAAAAAGTAAGAAAAAAAATGTGATTATAATAAAATGACATGGCTGCCACAAATTAAATATCATCATTTCCTTCAGTAAACAGGATTATAGAACACACCAGAAGAGGAAAAGAAGAATGGAATAGGGAAAATAAGCAATGACTTTGCTACAAAATATCTTGATGTATGATAAGCAGCATTATATCCTCAAAGGATCCCCTCTCAACATTTCTGCCACATCCGAGGGCTCAAAAACTGGTGTGGGGACCCTATACAAAGCCCAAGGATGCCTAATAGCTCCTAAAATGGCCCAAATTGATAGAATGGCAAAAGAGACACTTTTAGGCCTATTTAATTGTAGCCACTAGTTTTGGGGGGGGGTTTTGTGAGGAAATGAAGCATAAAAAGTCATTTTAAAAAAAGCATTCTGAAAGCTCATATGAATGCACTGACAGTTTGCATATCAGTAGTCAGTTATAAGCAAGCAATGGTTTGCAAACCTAACTAGACCCTGTGGTGCAGCTAATTGCCCTTTATACCTCCTTTTTTACCTCTCTCCTCCTCCTCTTGCTCCTTTGCTGAAGCATTAATGAAATCTCTTTGAATCAAGCTTAGTTACTTTAAACCTAATTTTCATCCTATTTAAGGGTTTAACGCTGTGGAATTCAAACATGCAATTTATACTAATGAATGTGTTTCACTAGCCTCTGTATCCATCAAAAGTAATCAACATAACTACTGATATTTATGCATTTATTTTGATAGAATTTGAAGTGTCTGTCCTTGGCTGTAGGCATTTGTAGAATAATTAAAATGTGCAGCTCTGAAAAAGAAAATCATACTAAATATAACCATATAATAAGCTGCAAAACCACACTAACTTCTAGTCAGGGACACACTCCAACTGATCACTCACCAGTGCAGTATCTAGACTCATGGTGGCCCCGGGTCACCTTTTAGTATCAGGCCCCCCTTCACATAGATTATGATAATAATAATTAGAAAATTGAAAAAAATACCATTTTTAATAGACAATGAATATAAACGGAATTGGTGGAAATAAAAACGCAGGATTAGATATATGAATATGCATGGTATTAACACTTTTTTTTTGCAATTGTAATTTTTTTTTATTTCTGGCCCCCCTCTCTGTCCAGGCCCTGGGTGGCTGCCTGGTTCATCCATGCCTGTGTCCAGGTCTGCCATTCACTGACATCCTATCCAATCTTCTCTGTAAAGTTATAATACAAAATATATCAGAATGAATGGAAAGGTTCCTCTTAACTTTGGTATGTCCTTTCAGAGCTTGGACCACAGGTACCAAAAAAGTCATGAAAACAACTTTGCTTTTGACTTCAAATGGAACTAGATTGGTCCCTATTAGTACCAGATTACTGGAGCAGTTACAGGTCAGGTCTGATAGGGCAGGGGAGGACTCTTAGCCTAGAATGAATGGTTGAAAAGCAATTTAAGACCTGATGTATTGGGAGATTAGATGGAGTATGCATCAGGGAGATTAGGGAGGGCTATTATTTGAACAGGGGGAGTGATGTAGTTCAGAACTGATGCATCTTGATTTAAAAGGAGCAGTGAATGTGCAGGTTAACCTGTTGTGCAGCATTAGCTAAACTGTATGATGACCCTAGGTTTGTACAGGGCCAGCCTTTGCTCATTGCCTCTCTATAGTCTGTGTTATTTTACCTGTCACTTTCCTGAGGCCAAAATTTTTGACAAAATAATATTTAAAAAAATATCCTATCATGTGTGATGACCATGTGCTTTTAGGGCTAGCGCTGATAAATATGCTATGAAACTCAAACACAGTAACATGCAGGGCAGTATAATGCCTCGTTTAGGGGGAAGGGTGCATTGTACTTTATTTTACATGTGACACCCAGCTGTACAGATGCAGAAATTTAAAATTAAAAATAATCTTTCAGCTGATTCCTTGCATAATTGCTATCTTGTTTTGTTAATACTGTGGCTGAATTATAACTTGTTGAAGCCCTGGAGATTTGCATACTGGTTTATCTGCCTGAATTTGCATTGTCATGCTTTTCAGTCAAGTGAGTAACTAAATCCTGTGGCCATAAGCGAGCCTGGCAGTATTTGCATTGAAAATCAGTAGGAGATTAAGGGAGAATGACTATATGCTGTCTCCATAAATAGATTAAATGATGAAAATTTTGTGTATCTCAAAATGTTGTTCAATTTCATTGACTGACTGTGGCTGACATACCAGCAACAATTTTTAAAAAATTGCATCAAAATGAGTATAAAGGTAACAGGAAATCCAAGCCACTGTCACTCTGCAGTGCAACTGCCAGTGCTATCTGAGACAACCAAACTTGTTTGACTGGCATTCTTATACGAAGGCCTAGATTTTTTTCTCAGAGTTATAAATAATCTTGAGTGGGGCAGATATGCCCTTTTAGGTGATGGACAAATCTTTTCATTTCTATAACAGATCCAGATAAAATAAGAAACCACAACAGCAATGGTTAGAGTCATAATGCAGACCCATTAGAAATATGAGTACATTTTTCTTTCATCAAAAATATGTTTATATTGCTTTTTATATTCCCCTCCCAGTATATTGTTGTAATGAGGAGTGTCCTATTACTGTTAACGTATTTCATTTATAAGAAAAGCAATTCTCACAACCTAACTTTTAAGATCAAAGATCTGGCAAAGCTTCTGGAATTGAGGAGGCCTTTTTTAACTTAAATAATAATCTCACCAATTGAGGTTTTCTATCACTAATATAGAAAAACAGAGGAACGTATGTATCCATCAAAAACAGTCTGTTTCTTGCAATGGCCACTACCAGATACTTCAAAGGAAGGTTCAAGAAACCCCATATGGGAGAATTATCAAGTATTCTACCCACAAGATTGGTATCATCTGGGGATGCCTTTTTATGCCTGATGTAAGGATTTATATTCTTTCTAATTTTGTCTGATGCAACTGTGGATATTATTAACACTTGAGCACTAGAAAGAGAAGCTCTACAATAAACTATGCAATCACTAAGTGAGTGCCTTTATAAGAATATTTCTATTTCAGAATAATTTCTGATTAAAGCAACTGTATTTGCTCCCTGAGCTTCTGAAAGCTTTTCTCAGTGAACTGCAGGAATTCAGAGCAGATGGGTTTCATTAGATAACCCAGGCCTTTCTGTTTTAATCACCTGCCACACCCAATCTTAAGAGGAAAAAGGACAGACATATGAAAAATCTCAGTTTCTCTTCTCTTTCTCTTTCCATCTCTCTTTCTGCAAGGCATTTGCTAAGACCTCATTCATCACCATGAAAGCTGCGAATGGATAGCAGTGTAATACCCCAAGGTTTTGTCTGCTGTGGTGGTATAGTGACTAACCTCTCCTCTGTTAAAGGAAAGGGTACATGTACTTTTGTCAACCTGTCAGCAAACACTTCTCTCTTGATACTGTTTGCTCAGCTTCCCAGACAATGTCAACCTTCTGCAAATGTTTCATTTTGAAGAAAGTACTGGACATAATTTTCATGATCACATATTTATACTTTGCGCTAAAATGAACCAAGTGTATGTGTGTACGTGTATGTGAGTGAGAGATAGAAAGAGAGAGATAAAGAGAAGGTCTTTTACTATTTAGTCAGTCATTATAAAAATGTTAAAAATAGAAGGATAGAAGTATACATGTCCCATAAGGGGCTGAGCATGAAATTATGCATCAATCATACTTACATTGTAAACCAGAGATGTAAACCCTCTCCCCTTGTCCTTCTTCCAACACCATTTACACAGTACATTTTTAGTACTTGCCAACTTTCTTCCACCATACAGGGTGCCCCCTACGTGGCCTACCATGACAAAGATTGATCTGTGTATTCTTGTGGAGGATGAAGTGTCCAAACTCGAAAAAAAAACTGAACAGGACTGGAGCTGAAAGAGTTGGAAGGTGTTACTAGAGATGGCCCCTGCAAGCCAGTTCCTTTCTCTTTGAGAATCAACATCTTTGCCTAAGCCAGTCAGAAGCTGGCACTCCCATTAGATGCTTAGTGCAATACAGAAAAGAACGTACACAGTGGACATGTCTACATGAGATGCTACATCACCATAGTGATGAGCTATGTCATCATAGCTCATTCCTACAGTGACATAGCATTGGCCAGCACAAAACATGGCACTGATGCTACTGCGCAGCAGCTCATTGCTACTGTGCAGTAGTGTAGAAAAAATCTGTGCAGTGTTGGGACTGCACAGTAACTCCAGTTACTGTGAAGTTCAGTACATGTGTAGGTGTATCAGTGTCAGAGAAATCCAAGTCCCTTGTCAGGGTCAAAGAGGTGCTGAGGGTGGTAAAGAGCAGCTACAGTTGCAGGGCAGTCAAGGAAGAAAGAAGGAAGAGAGATTGAGACAGCATAACTGAATCTTTTATCTGTCATAATCCTTCACTGTTAGGAAACTATCCCAGCATCAATTACTAAATTAAACTTTTTAAGCACAGGTTTTAAGGAAACCTGCAGCACAGCTTCAGGATCCCTTTTCTGTTTTTGGTCCAGACAGATAAACTAAGTAACTGAACCATTCCACATATAAAAGCAATCAATATTTTTCTGCTGCATTTGAATAAGGGTGGGTTATTTCTGTACACAAAAACCTTCCCTTATCCTCCTATAACCCTATGCTGAATACTAATTTTAAATTTCCATCCTATAATTTCACATTTATTTTCAGTAATGGATGCCACGCATTTTGAGACTGAAGAAGCAAAGACTGATAGGTATATTGAAAAGGGCAGTATTTTAATTTTGACTGTCAGGTTGTAGCAGGTTCAGACCTCAAGGCAGCTATAATGCCCACTGGTGGCCATGATGCTCCTGTCCTCCTCCAGCTCAGTGGGAACCCTCCCTTTTCTCTCATCTGCCACACCTTGATGTAATTATTTTATTTGTAAAAAGGGAGGTTGCCCTAGAGTCCTAGAGTAAGCCCTCATCTGTCTATCAGATCCTCCCAGATGCCACTGGTCCCAGTCCTGCTCCTCAAACACTAGGTGGGCCCTTCTGGCCCATTCATGCCCAACAGGGCACTTGTTGCATTGAGAGCTATTCATAGCCTCCTGGCACCTCTACAGCTACTTTCATGCGTCATGGATTTTACCTGTTATCACTTCAGGCCTTCTCAGGATTCCTCACCCTTGTTGGGGTTTCTTTCTTCCTGGTTTTGGCCCATATTGTTTGGCTGGGACCCTCTTAGCCTAAGTCCACTCTGCTCAACCTGGCTTCCAAGCGCTAGTCCCTGTTTTACCCCACCACCCTGCCTGGTCTCACCCTTCTCAGACTGTGGGCCCCTGGCCCTGCAGGCTTTGCTTTTCTCTGTTTCCTGCCTGCCTGGTCTTGAGCCCAGGCCCCTAGCAGGGCTCCAAAACTGTGCATGCCCGTTGGGCACCAATGTGTGTGTGTGTGGTGCACCACTCAAACACCCCATTGTAGCTTAAACTTCAGTGTGCCACTCAGACACCTCAGTGTGGCCTCCTCATTTCCCCATCTAACCATTTCCAGTCCACTGGTATAATATGAATGCAAACAAAAGCTGGTTGGCTATAACTAAAACTCACTGGCTGTACCACAGGGCACAAACCATGACACAACACTACTGTTCAGTAGTAACATGCTACTGCATAGTCAGCATCACCAGGAAAGCATGCGGGGATGCTCATAGGTGAGGTGTAGGAGGGCATGGGGGGTCACGTGTTCCCCCTGAGAGTGGCTGCCACCTGCTGGGGAGACATGGTTGGTGCTCCCCCGAGAATGTGGGGGCACCAAGGGAAGACTCATGGCACTTCCAGGTTTGCTGCTGGCATTTCTGGTTTGTGGTCAGCCACCAGGGGCCACCCGCCCCCAGATCAGGAGGCACCAGTTACCCATGAGGATACTATTGTGCAGTAACACTGAGTACTGTGGAGTCCTTTAGTATTTGGGTATGAAAGTACTAAGTGTCTGCACAGAAACAACAGTGCAGTCAGTGTCTCCACTGGGTCATATTTCCCTACAACTTATAAGTCCTTATTTGTAGTTCCTATGAAAGCTCAGGTATCAGCCAGCTGCTCCCCTACTGCCATCCTGCTCAGGAGTTCCTTTCTCAGCCAGCTGCAGGGTTCACCTGACTGGCTTCCCTTAGGTACTAGTTTTACGTGCTTCCTAAGCCCCAACCCTTCCAGTCAAGTGTCTCCCTAGCTACCTGCAGGGGTTTCCTTTTAAGCTTGATGACCAGTTACCTTTTCTTACTGTGTCTTAGCTCAGTTGCATGGGACTCAATATTTCTAAGCTGCCTAGGTGCCTGCTCTGGCACATTCTATTGCTCTGCATGTTTGCTGCCAGCTAGCTCGATAGCAGTTAGTCTGTTTCCTAACCACCAGCCCTCCCAGAGTCACGTGAGCCTGCTGCAGCAACCTTTTGAAGTAACTGGAGCCCTCTGGCTCCCTGTTTCACAGGTACAAAAAGAACTGTGAGAGGAGGGTGGAAAACAAAGAGATTAAAAAAGAACCCAATTCAATGGCGCTATAAAATTAAATTACCCAGAAATTTTTTAATATGCAGTAATTAGATTTCTTATGCAGCCATTGGAAAGTGTGAAAGAGTTTGATATGAGCTAGTTGAAGCAATAACACTTCAAATTAAGTGCCTCTGATAGGCATTTAATTTCTGTATAATAAGACAGTAATTGCATGTTAAATAAATACTAGCAGATTACTTAAAAAACAAGAATAACAGTTATGTATGGGCTATCTAATAGATTCCCTACACAGTGAAACCTCATTAAGTATCTTTTTATTAGTCAGTTGGTGTTGCATCAGCACCTAATAAAGATCTCAGGCAACCTAATGTTTAACATTTATTAAGACAGGTATTGTAAATAGAAGCCAATTGATTGCTGTAATTCCCAACAACACGTTTCTTGTCCTTCGCCAAGACACACATCTTAAGTAAAGGAAATTCTACAGTAATGTGAAAATATTGAAGTCCAGTAAATGATTTATAAAGCAGGTTTATCTACCTGCCTGTCCGCTTGTGTTAGGCGTGATGACCCACATGAAATGGACATAGATGTGATAAATTGCAGTTGTCATGCTCCCTGGAGCACCTCATATTCTGTCTGCTGACCAGGCTGTCTTCACTCCGATTATTTCTGAGAAGTCAAACAGCAAAGCATATTCAAGACAGCCAGTCAGGTTCCCCATTTTTTCCCTGCCTCCCTCCCCTGCCCTCTCTCTATCCCCAGAAAAATAATTTCCAAATTTACTGATTTTATCTAGATACTCTTTTTAATCTTTCATGTAAGTTTTGGGCAAAGGTGCAGGAAGGCAGATTCTTATGTGAACCCGCAAAGAGTGTCTTATCAAAGTTACATCAACTAAACAGCAATCCCATTGTATTCCCAATCACCAAAATGGCCTCAATCTCAAATTGGTTGATTAGATCATTTAAAGAACTAATTTTCAATGGCCACATGGGAAAAAGTTATTTGGTTAAAATTAGGAAGTTAGAGATGTAAAAATTGTAGCATAAAAGCTTTTAGACCTCACCTGTTATGACCTCCCCCACATGCTTATACAATGTACTCTAGTTACTTACCTGCATAGGAACTGCAAGGATAAAAACTCCCAAGAGAAGCACCAAGCCTGCTAAATATTCTCAGACAAAGTAGTCACTGCATATATTTACTTCATTACCCTCCCTTGGAGAGTATTGAACTTGAAATTGATTTAAAACCCTTTTATGCTTCTATTGAAAACAACCCCTATGTGCTCCTTGTTCTGTCCTCTAAGCAGTTGTGCCTTTATAATGATTTTGCCTTTATAAACATTGAATTTTCAAGACATGGTGCTAGGTACGTACTTTGATATAAGTTAGTTAGTTTCCTCTATGCTACACTCAATACTCAAGTAGCTAGCACCACTCAGAACTATTGATGAGAAGAATGGACACATTAGATGGGATAAATAAGAATACTGGAACATAATCAATGACCAAAACTTGAAACAGCTTTCATCCATTTTTGGCCTCCAAAAAGTTGAGTTGTATTAGCAATGACAACATTGTCTAATGGATATAGTACTGGAAGGGGTCATAAAAGTATTGATTTCAATTTTTAGCTCTGCTACTGTATTGTACTACCGGCTGATCATTGGCAAGTGTCTTCATTATCCTGTCTTGGATTTCCCTTTTGTGAAACAGGAGTAATGATACTAACTTCTTTGGTAAAGTGCTTTGAAATGTACAGATGAACAGTGTCATATAAGAGCTAGGTACTATTATGTTGATGGTTATTTTTATGATGTTTCAGGACATTTTGGCCTTCTGAAGATACCATTGGTCAGGATGAGGCAGCAAGAACTGGAAATTTCATGGTGAAATTTATTGTCATAAGATACCCAACTTGACTTAGTCTTCAAAGAACCCCTGATAAATCTGACTTAAGCAGCCTGATTTTGGTATGCTTACTGGAAATATAAAAGCCCTTCTTTTCATTGTAGCCTTTAGGAGTCAAACTGTCCTTTCATGAAGCAATGGGTGGAAGGTACATGTCAGATACCCATTTGTGCAGTTTTATAGTGCAGTTCAGTCAGTCTTCTTTTTGCCCTTGACAGGTGGGGTGGACAGTTACATTGGTGACCTGCTGATGATGGAAGTGTTGGCTACAAAGGACCAATTCACACAATCATAATCATTTCTAATGTATTGTATGGGATGTGAAGTTACCAAAACAATCATAAATGCAAACTTTGAGTTATGAGGAGTTCTGGCTACCTTAACACACACTGACACACACACACATGCAATCACTGCAGTAGTAGTTTAATACTGATGTTGGTTTATATCTATCCAGGGCACTGGATTCTGTTGGCAATGGTCAGCTTCCTCCAGGGTGATGTTTTCTCCAGAAGGGGGTTGCCTGCTTGTCCTTCTGTCTTGGTAGATCGGATGCTAGATGAGGGAGCACCACTGAGGGTCACATTTCACTGTCTTTTATTCCTTTTTGGCAGACTTGTTTAATGCCCCAGCATCATCTTGGCTGACCATCTGGAGGTCACTGTCCCACATGGGTCTTGAGTACTGCATGACAACTGTTAGTCACAGTCACTAGGGATTCCATCTAATGGTGCAGTTTTGGGAGTCCACCCTTGACTTGATTGATTTAATGGCTGTATTGTCATGGGTTATAGGAATAGTCAATAGGGTGGGGGTTCAGTTCTAGAAACCAGTCTTCAGTGTTGATTAACTCAAACCAGATACCTTCCTCCTGTCAGTCTGTGGCTCCTATTAATTAATCACTCACTCAGATTCACTCCCATTCATTCATGAAACCAGCCCCAATACAGCAATACAATTCCAGTGATTACAATTCCAATTAATTCTTACAATAATAGGTCTAGTAATACAAGGTATGAATTTACTTTAAAGAAAAAAATGCATTTGTTAAAAGTTAAAGGTATAAAATACAAAATACAGAATTCCAGGGTAGAGATGAGACACATGAAATATAAAAATAAATATACCTTAATCAATAAACGCAAATGTGAGGTAGTGAGGATCACATACTGGAGACAGTGAGTGAGTTAGGTTAAATGCAGTAGTCTAATTTAGTATAAACTTTAGACAGATATCGGAAGTTTTCTTTGGGAAATTGGTTTTAATCAAAGGGGGAATGTGCTCACTGGGATATACTTACAGTCATGTTTTTAATGCACCTTGGCTTGGCTTGGCTTGTCTCATCTCTTATAGGCTTTGCATTAAAGTGGATATTTTAGCTCTTTTGTTTTCTTTAGTGACACTTAGCTCAATTGATATATAGATGGTATTTTGTAGGCTTCTCCTACGGAAAGCCACTTCAGCTTTTTGGCTTGCTCCGAGCCTTGCCACACTCATTAAAGGAGCATTCTAGTTCTCTGCAAGTACACAGAATAAAAAAGAAATGCACAAAATAGGAGGGTGGGGAGGATGCAGGCAAGAAGAGGCTTTTTGATACAGAAACCCCATTGCAGGCTGTACTTCTAACCTTACTTTCTTCATAGTATGACCAATATTGACCAGATTGACCCTTGACCATATTATAATCAACATTAACTTGATTAAATACTCTAAGAGCAGCATTTTCTTTTGGGACAACATAATCAATATTCAAAAATGGGAAAATTCAAACCAGCATATATAAGAAACCTATGGACCTACATACATATCTGTACAGAACCAGCAACCACCCTAATTACACCAAGAAAGCTGTAATTTACAGCCAAGCATTCTGATACCACTGAATTTGCACTGAGGACAATGTCCATGATTGCCACCTCAGAAATCTCAAAAGGGCCTTTACCCAACAAGGACACTCCTCCAGAGAGAGAGATCACACATTTTAAAGAGCCACCACATGAAAATTTGCTGAAGTACAAAAAGAAAATCTCCATAAATCACACACCTTTTGTTATGACATACCACCCTTTCCTGGAAGCTACATGGAAGATCCTCAAGCAACTGCAACACATACTAGAAGAAGACCCAATTCTTAAAGAGATCTATCCAGAGCCAACCATCCTAGCCTTTAAACAAGCACTGAACCTTGCTAATCTCATCACAAGAAGCAAACTCCCTATTACTCAAACCACAACTAATGGATCTCTGGATCCATGCTAGGCTAAGAAATGCAAAACCTGTCAACCCATCTCTACCACACTCACAATAACTACATCCCACAACAGAACCATCTACATTCCTGGATCTTACACCTGCACCTCCAGAAATGTTATACATCTCATCCACTACACCCCCCTACCTTTTCCACCCTTCCTTACCTGTTCCACAGACAATGTATAAGGAGGGCATGGGGGAGGCATGTGCCCCATGAGCATGGCTGCTACCACTGAAGCTACCGCTGGCTTCTGTGGGCAGCTGCCACTCACACCTGACCCCCCACTCCAGCCACCTACATGGCTGGCGGTGCCTGCATATGGTTGCCAGTCACCACCACCCTCCCCTACCACTGACACCGCTGCCAGTGGCTATGGGCAGTCCTTACTTGCTGCCATGGTGCACCCCTCATTCTTGGGAGGCACCAGTTGTTCATGCCCTGTTCTACCTTTTTGTTCTCTTAATTTCCACCCATTTACATTCTCACTGACATCCTGTCACACTTTCAGCTTCCCTCATTTCTTGAAATGTCAAAACAGAAGAGACTTCCTGTGCCTGAAGAAGGGTGATTGTGCCTGAAAGCTTGTTAAGTTTTTTTTTTTTTCCAACTACTCAGCTGGTCTAATAAAAGATATAACACCTACTCAAAGAACCTTGCCATCATGCTCTTCTGACATTTTATAATGTACTATGCCCCTGTCCATCCCCAGACTCCTGAGTGCCTTACAGAGGGCCATA
Organism: Caiman crocodilus; assembly: GCA_030014935.1. Taxonomy (NCBI): domain Eukaryota; kingdom Metazoa; phylum Chordata; order Crocodylia; family Alligatoridae; genus Caiman; species Caiman crocodilus. The sequence goes on from JAGPOW010000304.1 coordinate 34,048,608, forward strand.
TTCTGCCATCCTTACCCACACAGAATTATGCCTCCTTCTATGAGCAGTTCCATTTTATTCAATTAAATTGGCAGGGTCTGGGCTGTGCTCATACTCTGCTCCAGAGTTGCAGGAAGTCAGCACTTTTGTTTCTTCATGTGACTGCCATCAGGGCTACAGATTTTTCACACTGTGCATAATTTGACTCCTGTGTTTTTCCAAGGCAATAATAAGGAAGCAGTGTTGCATGCATAAAAGAAAACTCCTGTCTATTTTCTATCCTTTCCAATTTGATGTGATACCATCAGTGTTGAAAATTACAGTGCATATGTTACGGCCATTTGAATTTTCAAAAGCCTTTGGTTAATTTTATATAATTGGTTCCTTCTCAAGATAGAACTTTGCAAATATCCCTTATAAGACATGGGAACTGATAGAGCCTGTAAGAAACAGAAAACAGATCCTGCTAGTAAGAAAAACTACGTTCACTTGATGGAGGGGTGGGGAGAGTATTAGGTAGGTCCCACATGGATTAAGACTCAGATCTTTGCTGCCTTTTATCCATCTAACTGATCCAGACAGTAGGATCAAGTTTAAGTGGTTACATTTGCTGATGCTGATTGGAGAGCAAAAACCACAAAGATAGCTGCTAGAGATATTCAGGAGGCATAGGCATGTTTTAACCCTGGTCTGAAGAATAATACATAGTATATAATGTTCATAAACATGTTGATTCTGATCTTTCAGTGGTTTTATTTTGATACTACTGCATTGATTCCATAGAGTTACTCCTAGTTTACACTGTTAATGAGAACAGATACTGGCCAATCAGGTCAACATGTTTTTGAATTATTTAGTGGTAATGTTTAATGTAAAAAAGGAAGGGGGAAAGAGAAAATAGCAGATTCTCAAGCACAAAAAATGCACTGTGCCAGCCTAAATCTCAAAGTAAGTAAGGCAGTTCTTAGTTGAAAAATCAAGGATCAGAACCCTAAGCCAAACCACACTACTTTTGACATGGTGAAGGCACTAGGCAGGATAACACTTTCCTAACCCTTCAAAGCACCCATATAATAACCATAGAAAATATACTATTTATTCCTGAATGTATTTTAGGATGTCTCAAGGATACTTTAAATTACAGCAGCCTGTAAAAGCCCTTGATTGCCAGAATGTCTTATATTCTAGACATGTTCATTCCCATTTCCATAGAAAGCATGAAATGCCAAAGCTCAGGAAGGCGTGGTTTAGAATTGTGTATGCTGGTTTTGCCACTAGTTGCGATTTTGTTTGGGAAAAAAACCAAGTATCTATATGAGATTTTTTTTTTCTAATCTAATCCTTTTCTGTTAGAGGGACAGTATAAAGGGATTGATTAATGATTAATCTAAGGATCTAACATTGAACATATGATTTATGATTGACTTCAAAGGATTGAATATGGTCATTAACTATGACTTCCCAACCAGTGCTGTGGAATATATTCACAGGATAGGTCAGACTGGGAGAGCAGAACATACAGGAAAAGCACTCACTTTCTTTACTGAAGATGACAAACCTTTATTACAAACTGTAGCTAGTGTTAGTCAACGGGCTAGCTGTCCTGTGCTGGACTATATAAAACAATTCCATAAACTGCAAAGCAAACAAAAGAAGAAATTTATTAAGCCACTGGAAAGGGAGGACGTTTGTACCATGCCTCAGTACTTCTTAGAAAAAGGAAAAAGCAAAAAGCAAAAAGAAAATTATCCAGAATTAGAATGAATTAGAATTAGTATCCCTTAGTATAATCAAAATTAAATTTTGTATAAATTAATTCCTGATAAAACTCTTCTGTAAATAATTTATATCAATGGAGTTATATCGGGGTGAAATTGGTCCATTGTGACTCAAATAACTAACATTTTAATTTTGGACAGATTTGTACTGCCTGTACTCCACGCTTAAGGACACTGCTTTAATACAAGAATTCCTCATTCACTGTCACTCCACATCCACTCAAGCATAAAAACATAAGAAATGCCATACTGGGACAGCTCAGTATCCTGTCTCTACCTGTGGCACAAGTGGATGCTTATAGAGGATATATCTAGAGGGCTCTATCTCCTATTCAGTACCTTTTCTGACATCCGTTATTATTTGTTCAGAAATTCCTTAAGAAACATCTCCAACCATTCTGTTCAATAGCTGTTAATAAATCTATCATCCATTAATTTATCTAGTCCAGTTTTGAATCTGGCTATTCTATCTGCTTCCACCACCTCCTGTGACAATGAGTTCCACGAGTTAGCTATGTGTTGCATAAAAAAGTATTTTCTCTTGTTAGTTTTAAATGTGTCACCTACTAATTTTTGTGGGTACTCTTAGTTCTAGTATTTTGGGATTTGATGAGCAATGATTGCTATTTCACTTAGTCCACACCTTTCATCATTTAATAGACCTCTATTGTATCCCCCTCAGTCTTCTCCTTTCCAAATCAAAGAGTCCTAGCCATTTTAGTCTCTTCTAGAATGGCCACTGCTCCATACCCCTGACTATTTTGGTTGTCCTTCTCTGTACTTTTTCTAGTTCTACTACAGCCTTTTTTTTAGGTGCAGAGATCAGAACTGCATACAGAATTCAACACGTGGGTGCACCATGGATTTGTATAATGGCTTGATGATGTTCTCCATTTTGTTTTTAATTCCTTTCTTAATGATGCTCAAAATGTTATTGGATTTTTTAGTCAGCACCACACATTGAGCTGTCATTTTTAGAAAACTTGCAGGCTTAGAATGATCCTATGCACAAGTACTTATTTTGGAATCTGTCTTGAAAGTGATTGAGAACAGTACAAAGGCATGTTTTCAGTCCCTCTTTAAGCTCTCTATATTACTTGTTCTGCTTGAGTACATAGACTAGAGGGGTTTCTTTCTTGGTGGTATCTTTGGAATTGGCAAAGAAGCAGCAGAGATAAGATACGAAAGCTATGCCATTTTCAAGGCTAGTAAGCCATAGTTGCCAGTTACTTAGGCTATTTATAGATGTTACCTTTTTCTAGTTTTATTCCAGACCAAAGCCATCATTATATACAAGTGGACATCTGCAGTCTGAATTAAAACTGGTTCCAGTCTGAATGAACTAATCCTTACTGAATGAGGATTAAAGTTAATGCAGATTTGGGTAGTCTGAATTAAGCAATTTAAACTGTATTCATTAGCATGCATATATGGCCTTGATTTTAGGGAAAAAAACAGTCTTTAGGAACTCAGATAATCATTCCTTAGAAATGCAGATAAGCACTGCAAATTTGGTTTTTGTAACGGAACAGAAGCTACCCCCCCATCTCTTCCCTCCCAAAGCCTTTACAAAATCAAATGTAAACACCTTTACCAAGTCAGATCTGCCAACAGCACTGCACCACTATGAATATCCTGACTAAGCCCTAGCTCTACCCAAGCACATAGACTACTGGCCTGTGAAGAAGGGGGCATACCCTCTTGATCATCTATTAACCTTATTAATTCAAATCAAAATTTGATTCAAACTGTGTGATGCAGATCCATTAACACAGTTCAGAAAAGTGTGAACATGTCTACAAATGGCTTTAGAGGCTAAGTCTAGTTGCCTAAGGATCTTTGCAGTTTGCACAGACATATATAGAAAAATCTAGTCAGAAATTTTGGCTATTTAATAGGGTTGAACTATACTATATTTCATGGCTTGGCTACCTAAAAGTTGTGTAAGAGACATTTAGACACCTTAGAGATGAAATAGGATCTGAGCCATGGACTTCGAAATTCAGTAAATGTGGTCAAGTTCTGCAATGAATTGAACTGTTACATGTGATCTTGTAAGGTCCCTTTCATCCCATAACATATATGAATCTATGTAGGCAAAAGAGCAAGCAGTGTTTTTCACGTCTGTGTCTAGAATTAGAACTTGGGGGATGAGGGACATATTTTACCTGACACTTCTATTATTCCTCACAGAGATAAAAAGGACTTTCCCCCCCACCCTCCTTAAAAAAACTGAAGAAAACAGAATACCAGTACCCTGAGGATTCGGGTAGGTCCTTTCTTGGGATATGGGACCTCAGATGGAAGCCCCAGTTGTGCTATTTCCCATATCCCAACTGAATGCATATTGGTTATGCTGGAATATATGTCTCTTACAGTCTCACCATGGGGACTTTTCCAATTTTATAAATTAATAACTATCCATGAGATCAGGGATTTGCCCTAACCACTGCACTAAAAAAGCTTCATCTGACGAATACAGACAAGGAATCATCTATCTATAGCTCAACTGCATGCTGTTGTCCAAGTTAGGCAAAGCAACTCCTTGAATCTTGTCTCACTGACGTTCCATATGATTGAACTAAACCCAGCCTGCGAGACATTCTCGAATGTCAGGGGTTTGTTTTTTTTACTATAGGTTCCATCCTGGGCTGACAGTCAAGAAACCTTTCTTGACAGAATTTGGTCAAATGTTCAATTTCCCTTTCCCCTCCAAAAAATAGTTTCAATTAATAAATATTTCCAAAGAAAAAAAGTTCATAAAAAAATCCAGAGCCAAATTATTACCATTAGGGCCATGTCCAGATGACAGTGAATATTTGGTTCCCCAGGGACAACTAACAGTGGGACACCTTGTGCAACTGCTAGTTGTCCCCAGGGAATGCCTGTGCCATGTGCCTTCTGGCATGCAGCAGGTTACCCTAGGTGGGTAGGAGAGGCTGGCCCCAGCAGCCTTACCTGAAGTCCTGGGGGCTAGAGAAGCTGCAGCCATGTCAGTCCTGAAGCTTTGAGCCTGGCCAGCAGCTGGAGTGTGGATCCAGCTAATCAAGTTCTGGTTTTGGGTGGCACATGCTGTCACTGAATGCGCTGCCCCACTGTTTTTCTGCTTGGGGTTTTTTGGCCCCTGGATCTCCAGAGGTCAAACACCCGTCTCCTGCTCCACTTCACCCCTCCACTGCTGGCACCGCAAGGTAGTGTCACAGGAAACACCTGAATGTACTGTATGTGGTGGCACAGGTGTAGGGTTATCATATTTCCAGGTCCAAAAAATAAGACATAAACCACGTGTGTGTGTCGGGGCAGGGGAATATAATGGGGGGGTCAATGACATGCTGGGGGGAATATGATAAGCGGGGAGTGACATGCTGGTGCCCTGCCCCTTCCCATTCTGTTGCCCCTCACTTCCAGCCTGGCTACAGAGTTCCTCGCCACCTCCCACCCCTTTCCCCCACTTGAGGGGAAGATAACTCTCCTCTCTCCACCTGCCCTTTTGCAGCCCCAACCACCCCCCCGACCAAATCTTTGGGATTTTGCTGTGCTTTTAGGGTGGGAGCAGCAGTGATTGGAATGATCGAAGGCAGCAGGGAGCAACACATGGGTCTGCAGTGCCTCCACAGTTGCAGGCAGGTACGTCTGTGTTTCCTACTGCCTCTGATTGCCTTCCCTCTGCTCTCATCCCCAGAGCAAACCAAAATCCCTGACATTTGGGCAGATTTAAAAAAAACCTGCCTCAATGGAGATTATAGGGTTCAAAAAGAGGATGTGTCCAGAAAAAAAGACGGATGTATGGTAACCCTACATAGGTACCCACCAGAAGCAGCACATACCACATGGCATGGCACAGGTGGTTGTTCTGCATACAGTGCTGACATGGAGCTTTGAATCCTGCTAGTAGTGAATAAATATTAATATTACAGAAAACTTTATAAGCAGACCCCCTATAGAGAATAAGAATAAGAGAGAGAAAAAGAATTAAACAGTAATTAACCATTGACATGATATATAAGTATTCTTTGTATCAAAATTGCAAGTCTTTCTAATAGTTATTATGTTGCCTAAACACAAGTTATAGGGTGGATGGGGAAATTACAAGATTCTATAATCTGTGTTTTGCAAGTGGTCAGATTAAGAAATCAGCTAATCAGAATGGTCACTTTTGGGCCTACAGTATATGAATTAGAATGAAGGCTGAACTCATTTCTTATTCTTAAACATAGTGAATTTAAGCTAATGGTGAGTTCCACTGGTGGATCAGTGTGAAAAAATCATTGCTATGATGTTGAGTCACAAGTATTAATGTCACTTGCAAACAAGCGGTTCCAAGTGCGGTTTCTGGACAGTTCCAAGAATGGAATATTTTATAAAATTGGGAGAGAACAATCCAGTAAGTCCATTCTGGTAAAATAATCATAAAAAGGAAAGAAGTGAAGGAAATGACAAGCAAAGAACACCGTAGCTCAGGAAGAGCCAAATATTTTAGACAGGTCTGTGAAATAAAGGTAGGATATAATCTTCTAAATGTGGCAGCATAATAGATTCTGCAGGTTGTAGTTACGCTTAGCAAGCAAATCTTCTTCTCACATGTGAATGATCAGTACTAACAGTAATCACATTGTAGAAAAGATTACAAACTATCCAACCAAAAACGTTAAACAAGAAGAATCTTTACAGTCTCGGCTTGTAATTCTGCCTGTGTAATATGTGCAGCTGCAGTTAATGATAATACATCAGATGATAATAAAGCAGAAGTTAAAACAAGGATCCAAAAAGCCCTTTAGTGTTCTCTAACCCATATAGCTGACTGATAGGAGCTTTCCAAGAAAGTGTAGCTTATAGGTGGATCATTTATATATTCTGCAAAATGTTGATGGGTAAAGTCTGTGTACTTTTTCCTGGCTAGCCCTAAGAAAATGTTGGAAGCATGGCTCCAAAGAGCCTTGCATTATTGGGAAGTGCTTGTGACTGTTTTTTTTTTTTTCTGAGACTAGAGGAATCAAAGATTTTGTGAAGAGAATCTTGAAGCCACACACATAGCCAGTGAAGAAGTAAAACATCCCAGTTGCCAAAACAGGAAAGCTGCATTCAGCTAGCTGTATATGAATAAGGAAAAGGTCCTACAGACTTGTCTGTACATGCAGTTTGTAGACCACAGGTTCTCAATGACAAGTCCTTTCAGGTTAATTTAGCAGCCTCAACTCCTTAAGTCCCTAAATCAGTTTTTTTTTTCCCCCTTATAAATAATCTCCCTCATTATTCAAAAGTTTTGTCCCCAATCTGAAATGTGAGCATTAAAAACAATTGTTATGCCTTGTGGCAGTCCATTTACATATTTGACAATGATCCTTTGAACAAAAGCTAAGCACAGATTTTGAATGCAGTTCAAGACCATATTAACTGCAAGTTTTTCTACTGCTTGGTTTGGCAGAAGTGATGTTGTATACTATAACTCTTCTGTGCCCCTGGTTGAGTGTTCTTAGTTATAAACTCTGTATCTGGTGTGTATGTAGCCAGAGCAAACTGTCAATTTAAAAAAGTGGCTGTTTCATTCTCCACTAGGGCTGTGCAAAATTTCACTGGCAGTTTCATTTTGACACTGTTTCAACAGGTTTCAAGAACAATACAGTGAAACTGAAACAAAACAGAGAGCTTCAAAATAGCCTCAAAACAAAATGAGGCTAGTTGAAACATTTTGTCACAACCCAAATCAAGTGAGTGTCCCTGACACAATAGGCCACCCCTCCATATGATTGGCATTAAAACCACCCCTCTGTATGATTGGCATTGTTCTAAATTTGGTACGTTCCACCTGATTAAGTATTCCTACTTGGCAAATTTTCATTGGCTACTCTAAAGGGGTAAAAGTCTGCGCAGTTTCCACCCAAATCTGGGCGGAGCACATTCTGACCACATTGCAGGAAAGACCTCACAGAGCTCTGAGCATGCCGTGAAGAGCTCTGAGCATGTGGCAGGGTGACTTTGGCGGACTGATCACCCACCAATGGCTCCCCATCAGCAACCTCCAGACGTACCCCTTCCCTGCGCACTTTCGTCTGTACACTCGATGCAGTACCCAGAAGTGCAACTACGCAAGTGAGCATACAGCCTGCGTCGCGGCACTACAACGTTTAAACTCCTTCTCAACCAGCAGCGTAAGTAAAATCTATCTTAAATTCAATACGCTGTTCCTCCTCTCCATCCGCCAGCCCACCTGATATCCGCTTAGTTAACCACTGCTTCCCTCGGTTGGCTCTGACCAGTCGGCCAGCTGAGACATGGCATCACAAACAGGATCTAAGGGCACAGCGATGGAGAAGATTTTAATCAAGTGTTGCCCATGGTGCACCGGAGGGCATTTTCTGACCGATTCTAATGAATTGTGGCCCCATATTGCATACCATCAGGCAGGCGACCCACGAAAGAGGCTTATTAGTGGTCTCCTTTTGCTGAGAGGAGAAGAAAAAGCTTTAAGAGAGTGGGAAGTCCAACTCCACCCTGAGGTGTTCGGGTGATTAATGAGTAACAATCAGGTCCTATTCAGACCCCAGGATGAAGTAAACACAGTGTCCTTTGTTAAAGTTAAGCCGGCTGGCGTAGCGGAACCAACCCTTGCTCAAGAGTATGCCCACTGTATGAGATGTGTGCGGGAAGGCGGAGAGCTGACATCGGCTGACCAATTCAATCCCCCAACTCTGGTGCCTGGATCGAGGGGCCATGAGCTCCTCTCGGAGCTCCGGGAAAAATTAGAGTTGGAGGGATGCATTGCAGCACGGTGGACAGGCCCAAAGTGGGACAAAGAAAAAATGTTGAATGTGATGTTCTGCACGGTTATAACTCTGTTGCGGGAAAATGCAAACCTAGGTTTCAGCTCCTCACAGCTGCCCAGGTAGCTAAAGAAATGGTGGTGGAGGAAAGCCTCGGGCTGACTGAGAACCCCAAGCCACCGCCATTCCAAGATGGTGCCAGGGAGAAGGGAGAGCACGTGGGAAGCCTTGGAGAAGAAGGCACGGTTGTGGGGTCATCGGCCCTACCCCCAAAAGAGGTGTCAAAAGAAACTCCTCCCCCTGGCGTGGTGTCAACAGTAGAGACGCCCCTCAGTGAGGGCAGGAAGTTCCCACCCTATGCAGTTAACCCCCTCCTAACCGCAATCCACCTGATAATAATGGTTAGGCAGGCCATGGATGTGCAAGACAAAACTCATACCATTACTACATGCCGCATCCGCACAAGAACAGAAATGCAAGAGTTGTGCAAAGAATCAAAAATAAGATTTGAAGAATTGTTAGCCATGCGGCTAGGACACCTGGTAGTGGAGTTCATGCCAGAATTGTTAGACATCGAAGAGGCAAATTATCAAACCTCATGGAGCGGAGGACACATCACCGACCTGGATGCGGTAGCGAGTAATACTCGCTGGCCCATCCTGCTCCCAGTACTTGTTGCCGAACAGGTGACCCACAAATTTCACGCCTGGCATGAAGGTCATCCAAGGAAAGCCAGTGAAGAACAACTCCTGCTGGCCATAGTAGCAGTGTCATATGCTTCCTAGAACCTCAGCATACATGAAATGGGACTGACGCGGGCTCATTGTAGAGGAGAGTGGCCTCACCATCACTTATGGAACCCTGGAACCTGCAACCTGCACTTATGGAACTGTCCCTACAACCTTGGACAGCATACAAGTCTGTGTAGAAGTCTACAGGGGAGACGATGCTACAACACTTAAATTCCTTCTCAATTCAATGGCTGGACAGCAGACAGGGAATCTCTTGAGTCACCTCCCACATCTGCAGGCCATTACGGAATCGTCCAAGAGGGTTTCTAGTGACATAGAACACTGATTCTCAGCGCACCCCATTAAAGCCCAGAGACCGAAATGCTACGAGTCTGATGTCCCACGGGAATCGCAACCATTGCCGCAGCGAACGCCAAAAGAGAGAGCCATGTTCGGGTTCCTCTTACAGCGTTCTGGACTAACCAAGTGACAGTTGTGCCTCCTAGTGGATGAAGGGCAATGGCATCTCGCGAATGAACTGGATTTCGAATACGATGACTAAAGACAGCAATGGCCAATTACCAACCCGGGCTCATCACAGCTAACTGATTCATCATCTTATTGTCTTCCAGTTTTGTGGTGAGTTCAATTGTTGCCACTTTTCTTGTTTGTTTGTTTGTTCCTTTGTAGGCCTGATGGTGATGAAGTAACGATCCATGACTGCCCAATCGTGAGGACCCTGAGTGCCAGACCATGGCACATTCAAGTCAACATGGTAATGACCACTCACTCAACTTAAGTTGTGAGCACAGTCGTCACTATGTTCTTGCTGCTATCAACGGGTTCCTCAGTGAATGGAACTAACTTCGAAACCTTCAGCTTGGACCTGGATTTCCTGTCATTCGGGTCCAGGACTATGACTGACGGCTCATCAAAGAAGGCCTTGCCGTGTGCTTGCAATTCCGTCTTTCTGTTAATAATCCCATGTACATACCCTTAGTCTACTCCTTTAGTGTAAATACCTAGTTTAAGATGAGAGACAATAACAGTTCCTAGCATCAACACCATAGGTAAAGAAAAAAAAAAGAGAGAGAGTATGTGTTTAGCAAAGAGAGTTTGGAACGTGAGAAAAATGATGATAGATGGGGCAAGTAGTAAAGATATAAAGAGAAAGGAGATCAGGTTCTATAGGGATCTGTACACTATAGGAAGAGGAAAGAGAAGAGAAGTGAAAGTAGAAAGAAAAGAGGGGAACTTTAAATAGAAGAAAAAAGCATGAAAGATAAATTAGTAATGATGGCATAACAAATCAGTGTTACAATTAAGTTTGCACAAGTCTCAAGACGATCGTGAGAACCCCCGCATGGGGGGGCATTAAATTCTAGCCTAAAGTATCTCGTCTAAGTTAATCAACAAGATTAACTTTAATCTCGTTGCTTTAATTGCTTTGTGTTTCTTATTAGTCGTAGTAATCATTGTTGCATATTGTTGTGTTTTATAATGTGTGCAAAAGAAAGAACCTGTAATTTGTATACATCCATTTACTACCTCAACCTTGTAACGACGCGACGAGTTTGTAAATGAAAGTCACTTTTACCTAAATTTTATCTATTGTGTCATGGCCAGGGGGGCATGTCACAACCCAAATCAAGTGAGTGTCCCTTACACAGTAGACTACCCCTCCGTATGATTGGCATTAAAACCACCCCTCCGTATGATTGGCATTGTTCTAAATTTGCTAAATTCCTCCTGATTAAGTATTCCTACTTGGCAGTTTATCATTGGCTACTCTAAAGGTATAAAAGTCTGCACAGTTTCTGCCCAAATTGAAGCAGAGGATATTCTGACCACGTTGCAGGAAAGACCTCACAGAGCCCTAAGCATGCTGCGAAGAGCTCTGAGAACATGGCAGGGTGACTTTGGTGGACTGATCATCCGCCAACGGCTCCCCGTCAGTGAACTCCTCATGAACCCCTTCCCTGTGCGCTTTCATCTGTACACTTGATGCGGTAACCAGAATTGTAACTACGCAAGTGAGCATACAGCCTGCGGTGCAGCCACCAGCGGCATAAGTAAAATCTATCTTAAAACCAATACGCTGTTCCGCCTCTCCATCTGCCAGCCCACCTGACATCTGCTTAGTTAACCACCATTCCCCTTGGCTGGCTTTGACCAGTTGGCCGGCCAAGGCACGTTTCAAATTTTTTGAAGCATTTCAAGTTTTGAAGCTCAAGCGGGGATTCCCTGCAGGGAAACAGAAACTAAAGTTAGGAGAGGGAGAGGGAAGAGAGGGGAGTGGGGGAAGGAATGCTCTCACTATTAACTGTGTAGCTGGCCAGTGACTGTCATCCTTCCCTGAGGTCTCTTCCATTCCCAGTGCTCTGGGGGAGGGATGATAAACTGTATAAAAGTCAGCATTATTTGAACTGCCCTGCTTTCTACCTTGGTGTCAGTTACTGTGCTGTGTGTTCCAGTTTTGCCTGTCAGCAGCTAGAGGTGCAGGGCCCCAGAACCCAGAAGCCCTTGCACCTATCTCCTTGACAGCTGGCAGGCTTCATGGCTGCATCAGGGGCTAGCGTGCCTGCAGCTTTCACCCAGTTGTGCCTTTACAGAGTGTCACCCATGTCATGAGTTTTGCTTCTCTGCAGCTTAAGGTGAAGTTTCCCCCAAACCCCTGCACCTATCTTCTTGAAACCTTAGCAGACTTCATGCCCTCAAAAGGGGCTACCAATCCTGCAAGTTTAATCTAAATCAGACCAGAAATGACAAAGATATAGGCTGTTTTGAGCTTCCCCATTATAACCTATGGACAAAACGTCAAAACAGTTTCGATGAAAGAAAACGGAACAGCAGTTTCAAATCAAAATGAAACAGTGTTTCATTGAAATGTCAAAACACAAGTTGAAATATAACAGTGCCATTTCGCACAGCTCTACTCTTCACCTAGCATTTTGGATATGAAGTCCTGAGCTGTAAAACTCTCCTTGGTATAGCTCTTCTGCATGTGGGACTTGCCACTGTTAAGGGTTGATTCATCTGACCCCAGCACTCTTTCCTGCCTTGGCAGGACGTTGGACTTGATGATCTTTTGAGGTCCCTTCAGACCCTAACATCTATGAATCTTTCTGAATAGACTTTTCCCTAGGCAGGAAGACCTAGATATTATCTTTTGTTTATTGTCCACTTGTGGATGTAAGCCACTGAGAATCACAGTTATACAAATATCACATATAAAGAGGACAACATTAGCAAGATAGAGAAAAAAAGGTAGAAAGATATTTATATGGCCACTGGTGAAAAAGGAAAGCATCAGAAGGTGTAGAGCAGAAAATACATGTATATGTGGCCTGCAAAGTATGCAGGGGCAGAGTTGGCTTGCCACAGTCATATAGTCAATTTGCAACAATCCTAACAATGAAGCTGAATTACAAGCAGATGAAAGAATTCCCATGGCCAACCACAGTAAGCAAAATGTGGAAGAGGCATGGTATGTCACATATCCTCCAACACTGTCACTTGATTGAACCAGAGCCTTGTGCAGGCAATGAATCATTTCCTGTTGTGGTTTCTAGGAGTTTTTTCCATTACTGCTTTATTTACAGTCATGCTAGAACAAAGCTTTCACTTTTTCTTTTTCTTTTTTTTTTTCTTTTACTAAATGAAAAGAGAACATGAGCAAAAATGTCCTTTTTTCCTCTCTCAGTGAAAAACAAGCCTTTTCAGACACACACACCCATCCACATACTTAAAAGAGTTTAGTTTATGAATAGAACACATTCATTAATGGGGGTCAGGAACAAATCCTGAGCCAAATCCTAAAATGCTTATATACTATCATAGCTTTGGAACTTTACTCACCACATCTTAGCAATGGATAGTTCTGATTTTTATTGTTATAGTTACTTATATAATCTGTCACTTATTTACTCCCTTCTTTCATTAGTACCTTTTTTTTTTGGAATAGCTGTGCCCACATTTGGTGAGAAAATTGAAATCAGTACCGAGTGAAGACCCATTATCATAGAATCTTAGAGAAGCAGGACTGAAAGAGACCTCCATAGGTCATCTAGTCAGTCCCCTGGTCTTAAGCAGAATCACCCCTATCCAAACTATCCCAATACTGTAATGTTAGGAAAGTGAGCAAAGGAAACTCTAGGATACAGAGGATAAATTAACTTCCATAGAATAAATACCACTAGATTGTGGAGGAATCTTCTCATGCAAAACAGCCAGCCTGGGGTTTTTAGGAATCTGTAGAAATGTTCCTAAAACTGGTATAAACCCAACCCTGCAGTTCTAACTGGATCTAATGGAATTGTTTGTCTAAAGAAGGAGAAAATAAGGATGACAGAATTTGGGCCAAGGAAAACTGGAGGAACAGGCATTTCTTTCAATAAGAAACATATGCAAACACTAATAGATAGCATGTAACTGGCAGAATACAATCCAAGAAATTGCTGGATTTCACTATCTGAGGATATGGCCAGGGCTGTAGTTAGTGTCAAACATACAGCCTACACAGGTGTCAAATATACAGCCTATGGGACAGATCTAGTCCACAGAGTTTTATCATTTGGCCTGTGGGGTTCCTAAAAGGGTTGTGAATTAGGCTGTGAATTCAGAGGTGAAGGAAGCAGGGGTGGAGCCTGACACCAAAATCTGGGGGGATGTGTGTTGGGGCTGGGACCAATGGCAAATGATGGCTGTGTTAACCCCTGCAGCTTGCTGATGCTGCTTGACCCGCTGTTATGGTTTGCCCCACTACTGGAGGTAGGTTTGGATCTGGCTTGTGTGAAGCCCCATGATTCAGGTCTGGCCAAAGGGGCCAAACCAGTTGGATACCCCTGAGTTAGTTGGATACCCCTGAGTTAGTATATTGAATTAGAAGTGATTTTTTATTGACCTTGATTTCACCTTAATACATATTCTTCCTCATTTCTCTAAAGTCTTCCATAATGTAAGCCTATAGTCTGAAGCCCTAAAAAAGATTGGGAAGTGTGCTGTGACAAATAGTGGTCCAATGCTTCTTGAGAGCTCTGGAGAGACAGTTGCCCTGTTGCAGAGATAGGCTTCTGTTGGTATCTGTAGATAATCACAAGGGGAACTAAGGGGAACAAGTCTTATTTGCATATCTTTTGCGGATCTATTGTTGCATGCTTGTTATGTGGCAATTTGTAACAATTTTATTAAAGTTTTGGAATTGGGGTTGAATAAAAAAAGACTTACTGTGTGTGTCTACACAAGCCCCCCATGGAACAGTTGTTATTGCACCATCATTTAGTACTTGCTTTAAGGAGTATGCAGTATGCAGTATGCAGTAACAGCCAGCACACATACTGGCTGGGAAGCTCCCCTCTTGCTAGCACAGTGGAGGAACGGGATCTTGGCGTCATTGTTGATGCCAAGATGAACATGAGCCACCA
>JAGPOW010000304.1:34077043-34093396 GCA_030014935.1 Caiman crocodilus
GGAAAGCTAAGGTGGACATAGAGCTAGGACTAGCATCCAAGATCAAAGATAATAAAAAGTCCTTTTTCAAATATATAGGGAGGATGAAGAAGGCACCGGGAAATGTGGAGCCCCTCTAAGATACGCTGGACAATCTGGTGGTTGTGCCAGAGGAGAAGGCTGACCTCTTTAACAAATTCTTCATCTCTGTTTTCTTGTGCAGGGACCAGAACTCCCCCACCATGTTTCAAGATGGACTTGAGGGGAATGCCTCCAGATCTAAGGCTGAGGAAGACCGGGCTAGAGTGCTTCTGGAGGGGTTGGACGTGTTCATATCAGCAGATCCAGATGCTCTTCACCGCAGGGTGTTGAGGGAGCTAGCAGGGGTTACTGCAGGACCCTTGGCATGGCTTTACAAGCACTCATGGTGCTCAAGCCAGGTGCCAGATGATTGGAAAATAGTCAATGTGGTCCCCATCTTTAAAAAAGGGAGGAGGGGGGACCTGGGCAACTATAGGCACATCAATCTTACCTCAGTCCTGGGGAAACTGTTTGAGGAGATCATCAAGGAGCACATCTGTGATGGGCTGGCATTGGGGATGATGCTCAAGGTCAACCAGCCTGGTTTCATTAGGGGCAGGTCATGGCAGACCAACTTGATTGCTTTTTACGATCAGGTCACAAAAGCATTGGATGCAGGTGTCGCCGTGGATATAGTTTTTCTGGACTATAGCAAGGCCTTTGACACTGTCTCCCACCCCATTCTCAATAAAAAACTAGGGGACTGTGGCATTAATGCCTACACAGTCAGATGGATTGCAAACTGGCTGACGGGTCGTACTCAGAGGGTGGTGGTGGAGGACGGATCATATTCGACCTGGGGGGGAAGTGAGCAGCAGAGTCCCCCAGGGCTTGATCCTTGGGTCTGAACTGTTCAATTTATTTATCAGCAGTTTGGACAACAGGGTGAAAAGCAACCTGTTTAAATTTGCTGATGATACCAAAATTTGGGGTGACGTGGGCACACTAGTAGGAAGGGAGAGACTGCAGCAAGACCTGGATTGGTTGCAGGGACGGGCTAAGAAAAACAGGATGTGTTTCACTACTGACAAGTGCAAGGTGCTGCATTTGGGTAGTAGTAACCAGCAGCACACTTATAAGATGGGAAACTCCCTTCTTGAGAGCACGGAGGCAGAAAGGCATCTTGGAGTCATTATTGACTCCAAGATGAACATGGGCCGCCAGTGCGAGGTCACAGTCGGCAGGCTAACTTGACCTTATCATGTATCCACAGGTGTATCCTCAAGTAGGGCCAAGGAAGTGATCCTCCCCCTCTACGTGACACTGGTCAGGCCACAGCTGGAGTACTGTGTCCAGTTCTGAGCACCTCATGTCAAGAGGGATGTGGACATTATTGAGAGGGTCCAGAAGAGGGCCACACGCATGATCCGGGGACAGCAGGGCAGACCCTACAATGAGACACTACGGAACCTGAACCTGTTCAGTCTTTACAAGAGAAGGCTGAGGGGGCACCTGGTGACTAGGGGGGACCAGAAGGGTTTGGGGAAGACCTTGTTTCCCCTAGTGCCCCCTCCAGGGTAACAAGGCATAACGGCCACAGGTTGTTGCAGAGTAGGTTTAGATCAGACATCCGTAGGAACTACTTCACAGTTAGGGCGGCTAGGATCTGCAACCAACTTCCGAGGGAGGTGGTGCTGGCTCCTACCCTGGGGGTCTTTAAGAAGTGGTTTGATGCCAACCTGGCTGGGGCCATTTGAGCCCAGTTTTCCTCCTGCCCAGGCAGGGGGTAGGACTTGAAGATCTACAAGGTCCTTCTGACCCTACTTCTATGATTCTATGAATCTATGACTCTATGATTCTATTCACATTGTGATACAGTTGATAGCCTACTTCATGTATCCTCCTTCTTCCCTGACCAGAAGAAAAAAACAATTTATGATTGAACTCAAAAGGAAGTGTGCTCTCCTTTCCATCTACTGCATGTGAGGAAGGACTCATCAGTTTAACTTCTGTAACAGCGAAACAGTGAAAGTAACAGCGAAACAGTGAAAGAGCCCTCTACACTCAGTATAAGGACCTTGTTACACAGAAACTTTTGGTGATTCATGAAGCTCTTAATACATGGATTGTCCACACATTAACACCTGAAAATTATTTTAAGCACTCTTTATGCAGCTCAAATTTATACCACTTCAGGATTATCTCTGATCTATGTTATCCAGCTTGTGTTGCACAAAGGTGTAGTGACTCTAGGCCCAACCTTTTTCACTCTGAGGCACACCCCGTGGCCTTCCCCCACCCCACATCACACTGGGGGTGAGGTATCAAATAGCCAAATACCACAGACCTGGTGGGGTGGCAAGCAGCCAAATGCCACAGAGTGTAGGGGGGAGGGGAATCTGGTGGTGAGCAGTTGAACACTGTAGACTGGAGATGGGGGTGTAGTGAGCATAGGGAAGTGAGTGGCATGGCATTTGAATCACTGGCTGGAGCCATGCCCCCCTGCCCAATTGTATGGCTGCCTGCAGCAGGTGGTGGGGTGTGGCTCCAACCCAAAATCCTGCAGCACACCTGTATGTGCCTGATAGCACACCAGTGTGTCGTGGCACACCGAGCAGGGAATGCTGCTCTAGGCTACACCTTAATGTTAACATCCCAGTCACTCCTTTCCCCTGCTGGCCCAGATCAAACCCACTGCCTCCACCCTCCCTAGGTTCCTAGAGCCTCACTGTTTTCCCTCTTCTCCCTCCCCTGCACTTACTTGTGGCTGCCTTCACTGTATATCCCAGGAGAGTGTGCAGGGAAGAATTAATCTACCTGTTCAGCTGCCACTGCTTCCATTTCCTGGATAAGCAGCAGCCTGACAGCAGTGGCTGAGCAGGTAGTCTAACCCTTCTCTGCCTGCTCCCCTGGGACAGAGAGTAGGCTGGGGTGGGAGGAGCAGGCAGGTGGGAGCCCTGGGGCAAAGGGAACCAGGGGAGCCCTGGGAACCTGGGGGTGGGGGAAAACCCATAATGTGGGGTGGGGAGCAATTCTTACCTTTCAGTCCTCCAGGCCCCTTCTGGGCTGAATGTGTGATTGCTCCAAACTTGAGCAAGCACTAACACCCATCAACATTTGTTTGGCTCACAGTAAGATGTAACAACGCATGAAGGGAAACTGGATGAAAATTCTAATGGTAGATCAGATGTTAGTGTGCTCTGCCCCACTTTGTCTCTCTCACACACATGCATACACTGGTGTCTAATGCCATTTGTGAAGATGGAAGGAAAAGTATTGCAAAAGCAGTCCTAAGTAATTCAGCTTCTCAAAACAGTCCTGTCAGATGTATTGTCCTCTTCCCCTTCAAAACTATGCAAAGCTTAAATGTATACAGTAACCTTTTCAACTCTGGATATTTGTAGGGACAGAAATGGTCAAAATGGAGTTTGAACAACTAGGGTTATAGGTCCTGTTTCACTAATTGTTCAGTGTAAAAATAATATCAGAATTAGAGGAAACTTATTTTGATCTTTCTAGATAATTGTAAAGTGTATTTAATACAGATGAAAACTAAGTACTGAAAAGAATATCAGCTCGAGCAAGAGCTGTAGAAAAATGAAATCTCTAAAGTCCTTGGAACAGGAATATCATGGGGCAGTAAACTACAGCTAAAAGAGGTTAGTATTTTCTTTAATGTCTCATCATGCTCTAAATTATTTGCAAGAAGCAGTTTAAATAATAACCATGATCACAAAAGTGTGAAAGTAACGCCTATTTTACAACACCATGTATTTTGCACATACTGTGTATATATTAGAGCAGGGAACTGACTGCTTTAAAGATATATTACTGAGCTCAAAAATGTCTTGGATCTACTTTTTGTTTCCTTCTACCCTTAAAGTAAAGATTTACATGCCCTGAGTCTCACCTTAATCTCAAAGCATCCGTTTGCAAATACAAATGTTTTTCCAGGATATGGTTGCTAAGGTCATGACTAATTTTTTTTTCTTAAAAATTTCTCAACAAAATATGAAGGTTTGTCAAAATCAATATTCAGCATAGGAAAATGACAAAGTCAATTAATGTGTTCTGATTTTTTTTTGGAAATTAGAAACAAAATATTTAATTTGAAGTCACTCTTGCAACATTTCAAAATGTCAAAAAATGTCAGCATTACAAAACAAGATGTTTCAGTTGATCAAAAATGTCAACATTATTTCTCCTTTTGAAACATCTAATGATTTTGTTGAGAACATTATCTCTATTGAAGTGTTAGGCATCTTAATGGTTCATATAATTTCAGAAATTAAAACAAACAAACAAAAAAACTTTTTGCAAAAAAAGAGGAAAAATCGCTTCATGTTCCTGAAACAAAATCCCCATTTCTATTTTTTCAGGATCCCTGAGATCGCAAAGATTTGGATTTTGTATATACTAAAATGGCATTTTTAAATGTCCGTTAGGACATATATAATTTGGGGGTAATTCCTCACAGAGGAGGAGAAAAGGAAAACATTTTTTAAAATTACATAGAATGCTCAAGAGGAAGCTGTGTAGAGCTTCCCCAGTATTTACAATGTTAAAGAGCATCTTAAAAGAAATGAATGAGTGATGGAACAAAATTGGTTGATGTATTATATTTGCCTGCAGTGTATCACATAGCTGATATTCATCCCTTGTCAAAAAAATCCACATAAAGATGTGTGGTGTGTTGGTGTATGCATGTGTATGTCAGTGTAAAAAGTCCTAGGAAAAAGAACGAGTGTATTTTAAAGTGAAATGAAAAAATTGAAATAATAAATAAACAATCACACCTTGTCTTCTTCAACATAGACAACCTCCAAGCGACTCCTAAGGAAATGCTGATGTAGATTAAGGAACAGCATACAGGAGAACTGTTATTTTCTGATTGCTTTATCTTGTAAGCAACAGAGTATGTCTAGTAATCCTGAGCAAATGACACAGATCAAATACTTCCTGAAGAGATTAGGTGAGAAAGGATATAATAGAAGTCTGGTGAGGCAGGACCGAACAGTGTGGATAGGCCACTGGACACTGGTGGCCAGCCCTAAGGAGAGCATCCTAGACAGAGGGCCTTTATCTTGAGAGTTTGTTAAAAAAACTCTGAGGGTAGTGCTTGGACACTGACCAGATTAGAGGCTGGGGATCCAGTGACAGTAATCAGGCAGTAATTTGGTGAGTGTTCAACACAGGGCACTTGGTTTGGTTCCACCACAGGCAAGATATGTGGACTTTCACTTCTGCAGCTTAAGGAGATACAAGTATATCTCTTCCTGTCATAAAATACCTGAATCTGCTGCTTTCAAATGAGATGCAAGTTCTGATATACGTAGCAGTAGCTATAAGGAGCAATGGAGACTCAAAGAGATTTTGAAAGTGAGCTGTCCCAGAAGAGGAGGGAGAGTTGTAGTGAAATACAAAGAAGGAAATCATGATTGGCAGGATCCATTTCTATGGAGAGCGGATTCAGTTTAAAGAGCTTTTTGGTGGTTGTTCTTTCTTTCCAATTCTTTTTATGTTTGCCCTCAGTCACGTCAGCACAAAGGATTTTCCTTTGATCTGATTTATTTCCTAACCAGGATATATTTGATCCTAAGCAGAGTGAGAAAAATGGATGCACAAACACAAGGGGACTCCTTACCTGACCTATTTGTAAGATAAATGCACTGACTTTCAAATATACTGATGCAATCCCTTCTGTGTGAGGGGCAAGAGGAGGATGAGGAAAGAAAGGGGAGAGCTTGCTTTCTTACTCTTTTACCACACATGACTATAGGCTGCAAAAGTGTGTAGTCTGCACCATCTCTGCTCGAGGGTGATTTTCTTGACATCCTAAAAAGTACAACCTCCAGGGATGGGAATGATGGATCTAGCACTATGAAGAATTTTTGGCACTCAAAGAGTGCTTAAAACTGAAATAATACTTATAGGGAAGCTTCACAGATACCATGCAAACCTGCTCAGGAAGAATTTTTATATACATGTCCTTCCTGTTCCCTCCAATCAATAGAGTTTGACTACTCAGACTTGGTCCAGGGTCTAATCCTAGATATTTGTACCAAAGAGTAAATAAAGTTTCTAATACTCTCCTAGTTACTAGGGAAAAAGAAACAGTTGCTTACTCACTACCAAACATCTAATTAACGTCCACAGCCATGTCTTTTTTTACAGCCCCTTGCATTGTTTTTCTTAAGTTTTTCCATAGCCCCAAGCATTCTGGACTGGCTTGGTATCTGTTTAGTAGTATAGACTAGTAGTTCTTAACCTTTAAGACTTTAGGCACTTCTTGAGAAATGCCAGTTCCTAGTGTTTATTCACTTTTGACTACAGAAAAATAATAGAGAACTTTTTCTGTTTCAGAGAACTCAGAAAGACCACAGCAAGTCAGAATGGTTTAGACACTATAGGCTTCTATACACATACCTCTTTCCAGAGACATGCTGGAGATCCACCACTTCAGAGCAGGTTTGATTAATTGAGTCTGCTGTGCACGTGAGCTGAGATGAACTGCACTGCTCCACATGCAGTTGTATAAGAAATGCACATCAGCATGTAGAAAATGGCAGTTGTGTGCTGTTAAACTAAAGCACCTCCTAGGTCTTTCAGTTCAAAAGAATGCTGCTGCCATTTTTTCAGCACTGATGTGCACTTATGCATCTGCATGTGAAAACACCCACCACTGCAACATATGCATGTGTAAAAATACCCAACATGTGCAAATTTAAGGTGCTTTATCCTGACTCAAGGTGCATTAAGGGTGTGCATCTACATGTGTTCTCCCTTAATGTGCCTTAAAAATAGTGATTTTAAGCTAGTCACGCTTCAATTTGATATCTGCAAAAGCAGGTATCATATTTAAGTGTGAATAGCTAAAATGCATTAACACACATGTAGATGCATTAAGGCACATTAACGCTGTGTATGGACTGATTTGGGACTAACTTTAGTCTCACAGCAGACCACGTACATGGTGTCAATGCATTTTAATACATGCACTTGTAGATGTGAACCTAAATCACCTTAATGCGCATTAAGCTAATGCCATTAAATTCAAGGGTACTTAAATGCATATGTAGACATGCCCTTTGGCTTCCCATTTTCTATGGTTTATGTTGTGAATCATATTTGCATACTTAAAAGTGCTGCTATTGCGTGGCATCCTATGGAACACTTCAAAGGCAGCCATAGCAAGGAGCCACGGCACCTTGGCTGAGAAACACTGCTATAGATTTTCTTCCAGTGAGATGAACCTTATAATATTCAAGTATGAGTTCTTGCTGTCTGCCTGTTTCACATTTTTTTTTCCTTAATGGTAAAAGGTGCGTCTTACAAATCTGAGAGATCAATAGAATTAATATTTCAAAGAAATAGCTAAGTAAGACACAGTGTATTCCACAGCACCTTTTGCCTACATAACTCAATCCTGGCAGGTACCCATCAGGAACCTCTGCTACCATTGCTATCGTTTGCAGTTACAGATGCTCAGCAATTACAAGGTGGCACCAGGGGAAGACCACAGATTTGAGAAAAGAGGTGTAAAAGCAGCAAGCAGCACTACAGGGGTGGCTGCACATCCTGCTCCCAGCCTCCACCCCTCTCCCCACCCAAACCTGATATGCAGAGCATGCCACAGGAGCCTTCAGGGATGTTTTATAAGTCTCCAAGAATTCCCCTTTCTCCTCTGTACTCAAAAGCATATACACCCCCTCCCACCCTGCCATTGCTGCAGTTTTTCCTGCTGTTTTGAGGATTGGGAAGCTCCAGAGATTCTCCTGACCACTCCAGCTGTGCTGTGTGAGGTCTGGGTTTAGCTGGGACAGTGACAGCAGGCAGCTAGTTTCACCTCCTCATGTCTGCTTCTGGAGAGACCAGGCAGGTTAGGGAAAAGCCTGCAGAGGCTTCCATGGTCTGGTCCAGTCTGAAATGGGGGAGATGCCCATCCATTCATTGCATCCTTGCTAAATCTGCCCTTGGGTGGCATCAATCACTTCAAGGAAAAGAGTCATAAATTCAAAACTTAAAAAACACAAATCAAGTTTTGTTTTAGAAATATTTCAACACAATTTGCATTTCTATGTTTGTTTTTTGGACATCTTAGTGAATGGTCCAAATTTTGCAAAAACTCAAAATTTTGATAAAGCTTTTTTTCTTTACTCACCAATTTATGTATAGAAAACAAAAGTATGTGAGTAAACATAACATCCATGTTACTTTTTTCCATTAAAAACAAGTTCTTGAATCATCAGTTCTATTGCATTTTTCTGATAAACTTTTCAGTAAAATTATATTTTCATGCAACACATGCATAGCATTTTTTCTAGAGCAGGGGTGCGCAAACTCTGGTCTGTGAACCAAATGTGGCCTATGGAGCCTTTCCACATGGCCTGTAGATCTCCCAAGGACCAATTTGGGGGTGGATCATGCCCCTTTCCCTATGAGGCAAAGCCATGGCCTCTTTTCCTGTGGGCTATGCCCCCTTCACCCTTGGGTTAACCCACAGGTCTTTTCCCCCATGAAGCCAGGCCATGCCCCCTCCCCCACAGGGCCAGGTTGGGGCTGGGCCACTTTCCCTTCCCCCCATGGGACAAGCTACACCTCCTTTTTCTCTGTGGGGGCAAGCCATGCCTGCTTTCCCCTGTGGGACAAGGCCATGCCCCCTTCCCCAGAAGGGCCAGGGTGCAGCTGGGCTGCTCTCCCCTCCCCTCTGGTGACTGCATGGTGCATACTGTACCCTCCCTGGTCCCAGATTGGGGCCACCCGTGGGATCTGGCTTTTGGGCAGATGGAGCACTGCCTACCGGGCCCACTGGGGAAAAAGGTTTTCTAAATATTCTAAATATTTAGGTATCTAAATATCTAAGGTTTTCTAAATATTTAGGTCAGTGTAGTGGTTTTTTATGTTATTAAATGTGTGCTATATAATATAACTGAGAAACTGTTAATGTTAGCAGGGCATATGGCCCTTAAAACTGTAATTTCCTGAACTTTGATTAATACTGAAACCTCATTGTTATGTGAATGGATTGTTTTTTTTCTGTTTCTTCACATTACAGTAAGCTGCATATTGTGGTATTGCATTGAATCTCTGTTGAAGTGATATGCATTCTAGCTGATGAAGGAAGGTCTTTTATGGGGCCTGATTCATGGACCAGTTAAATTTACAGGAGTTACTCTGCTCTTTCAGTATTTTTTTCTCAGGTTTATGCTTTATATATCAGCATCAGTACATAAAATTTCCTGGGGTCTTTCTGAGAAAATGTCTTTTGATAAGTGCTAGGTCATTATCTCCGTGGTTCTATTTTAACACTTATTCTGTAAAGTACGAAATTATTACCTATTTGGAAGTCCTTTATTTGGGTATAGTACTTTGAAAGCCTCAGGTTCCAAGGTCCATAAACATGTCATATGTTCATTGTCATCTTCATATACAAAATAAAAACTTTAGAGATTAACAGCGCAAGTCCTGACTATAGAAGTTTATACAACTTATTTCCTTTCTTTCCTCAGTCCCATGACACGAATCTCATGATCCCGCTTTCTAATTGTCTTGGTTAAATTATAGCTCATAAAGCCAGAAAAGCATAAGTTCTACTGAGCAATTTCTGGTCCTGTATGCCCTAGGCAGGGCATTAGGCATGGGTAAGGCCTAACACTTTTTGAATAATGGGTACATGTGGCTGGACAGTGGCATTTAGTAACTTATGTGGTATTTAGTAATTGTTTTCTGTCTGAAGCCCTGACAGTATTGCTTGTGCAAGGTTACCCAGACAAACCTTGTTTGGGGTAATGTAAATTAAGGCTATGGTACTTCAGCCTAGTAGGTACAGCCAAAAGCTCCCTTGGGTGATCAACAGCTAGACAAATGATATAAGCCAGGGACCAAAAATCAGAGATGTCAAATCCAGAGATGAAAAGGCATATTTATTATACTGGACCAATGTCAGATGTGTAAAGTCCCAAGCTAGGACACCCAGGATAGGTATAAATCTATGACTATGATATTTGTAGCTCTAGTACAAGAAGAGAGGCTTCAGACCTCTAACAAACTAAAACTCCTTCCCATTAGTGGAGGAAAGGTCCACAGATCTTATAGCTGAGAGAGTTCTTATAGCCCTAGATAGTGGAGATAGGTAGGCTTTCAGGCCTGTCCAAATATGAAAGACCTTCATGTTACTAGAAGAAGGACAGTGGGTGTGGGGAGAAATGGGGCATTGGGCTTGTTTAGCTTATTAAGATAGAGAACAATATGTAACGGAGGCCATGCTGGCTGTACTTCACGTGCTTCGATTAAACAACCAGTCAAATTGTGGCTGTTTTTTATGGTTATGCATCCTGCATACTTGCAAGCATAGTTCATTCCTTAGCAGATTTGTGCCCAGTAGACACCATTTGCTATAGAAGCAATACATCTTTGATCATCCCCACTTCCTTCATACACTTTCAGAATTTACGTGTCTAAGAGCCGTATCCTAACCAAATGGCTGAGCTGACAAATATTTAATTGGAAAAGCTCCTTAATTCCATATTAATATCTGTCAGGCCCTGTGCTGTTTAACTGTACATCATAATAGTGTAATCTAGGTAATTGTTTGGGTAGGTGATGATCTACATATTGGATGATGCTACTGCAATCTATTGTAGCAGCCTCTTATCAGACTTCAATCTGGTGTTGACAATTCTGATCTGAATTGATAAACAGCAAGCAATCTCCAGTGCAGCACTAGGACCAGGGATATTGTGGTGCTGTCATGTTAATGTGATAAATGTTCTTGATACCGGTAAAACTCATGACATTAGGTGAAAGGGTCAAAATTATATTATGGCTAATTTCAGAAGCAACACTAGGATTAGATTTCTATTTTATTTTATTAGAAGTGTGGTATATGCTATATTTTATTAAAATGTATATGTTATTAAAAGTATGGAAGGTTGAAAAATCAAGCAATCAGAAATCAAATGATATATAGTGTTGACAGCTCAGTACCTTAAAATCACTTATGTCATAAAATGTGAGTTTCTTTTAGGGTAGTATAAAATATTGCTGTTGTAGTACACTATCAGTTAACACAAATGGGAAAGTCTTACACAGTCTTGTATAGAGTTACAGGACATTAAGTTTTCAGAAATCTCAAGGAAATGTGATTTGGTAGTTTTAAAGTTGTAGCTGAAACAATTTCATTTGTTCTGGAAAATATCTCGAATATTGTGAGGCTTCCTTTGCCATGCAGTCTGGATTAATATTACAAAAGAAGCCTTCTGCACTGGAAATCAGATAATATTTATTATCATCACAGACAGATTACTAAAGAATAATTCCTAGAGGTGGATGATTTTGCTTTTTCAAAATTCAAAGTTCTAAAAATCTAAAATTGAAAAATGAAGGAGAAAATTGAAAAAGCATTAATAAATTGTCCTCTCCCTTTCTGAACCAATTTCAGTGATTGTTACAGTTCTAGGGCATAAATCTTCATTAATCATACTGAGGAATCTTGATAGAATTAGTGCGTAATTTTGTGAAATTACATTTCAGGTATTTACCCTGTGAAGTAGCTTATAGCTTATTGTGGTTTGTTTGATTCACCTGAGTAAGATGTTTATATAATTGGTTTGTTCACTTTCCATTTTGATACAATTATAAGATGACCTGTCAGTGCTTCTCTGGTAGATACTTTTGCTTAGAAAAAGTAAAACATATATGGTTAAAAAAAGGGTTGATTATCTTCAGCTGAAAAAAAAGATGGAGCTGGGAAAAACAATAAATGCTGTTCTTGTGGTAACACCTGGCAATTGGGCATTTAGGAAAATTAGACAGGCCAACAGATTTGCTGCCCTTCAGTGCTTTGGGTTTTTTTTTACTTTGGACAGAAAGGTATGTTAACTGTAATATTAATTGCTCTTGTCCTGCTCTTGCTCTATGTTTGTCCTGTTGAATTGCTGGGCTCTTCTATTTGAAGGTTACGTAGAAAGAAAGGCTAGGTACAGACATTACACATACCGCACATTAAGCACACAGAAAGCACTCTAAATTCATAACTAAACAGAAGTTCACTAGTCTTAAGAGGGCTTTAAAAATGGTGGATCCTGCTCTAAGTTAACCCTTGATGGATGTTCTGTGCCAGATCCCATCAAGGGTTAACTTGCACTATGATCGCCGCTATTCCAGGTAGTATTGGGCATGCTGTGCTCTGTCTTCAGGTAGAGCTTACTTGCTTTACCCAATCCTGGGCCAGCTCCTCCCCCTTGCCTGTCACTCTAATTTCAGCCTTGTATGCCATCTTACTAAAGGGGTGATGGATGGAGGGATAAGGGTTTCTGCCACTACAACCAACTTGACCCCACAGCATGCTGTAGCCTGCCTGGGGAGAAGCTATGGGGCAAGGGCTCTGGGGTCAGTCACCCCCTGCAGGAGCCCAGGTCAGGCATGTTGCTGCTTAGTGGTGGGGGATGGGCTGTGGGGGAAAGGCTCCATGGTCTCTTGCATGGCAGCTGCCTCTACTGGACCATGCTACAGCACAGCCCAGGTGGGAGCAGCTGTAAGGATGGGAGCTGGGTTCTCTCTCCCCACAGTCACCAGCTGGTGAGGGGGCCAAGGCTGGAGAGAGGGGCTACTCAGGCAGTCTCCTTGGAGGTGTTGGGAATGCCCCAAGAGGTCAGCGCAGGCAGTTTCTGAGCCCTTCACTCAACAGCAAACATTTGTTTGGTTTACTCATGCACTAACTTATAGTGCTTTATGTAAAGCATTGTAGAGCACTTCCACCAGGGGCTTCTGGAACATCTGTACTTAGTCCTAATGCTTTCATTTTTTGTGAACTAATCCTTTTTACTTTATTTATTTTTCATTTAATATCATGATGTTGAGTCTAGGGAAATAAATAAAAATCAATGAATTGTATAATAATACTTAGTATAGACTTCAGGGAGATAAAAAGATGTTATAAAGAAGAAAGAGATTAATTGTACTTTGTAGTCAAGGAGGACAGAACATGAAGTAATTGCCTTAAGCATCAGTGAGGAAAAATGTAGGCAAAATATTAGGACAAAAGATTTACAGCTAAAAGAACTGTTAAACAATAGAATAAGCTGTCAAGATAAGGTCTGTTATTGCTGTAATTGTTATTATTCATTGCTAGAACACATGCCCAATTAGCAAGGAAGACTTAAAGATAATGATGTCCAATCCTGAATTATATAGCTGGATTATAGAACCTAAGGGCCAGACTGTGACATTAAACCACAGTGAAGCAAATCTGTGTTTCCTTGGAAATTCTGGGGATTGGATTTTATAGTATCTCCCTCTGAGACACTCACTTCACAGATGGACCAGCCTTTCAGCCCCACCCATTTGTGACTTTTGCAGAAAACAGGGTAGATTTGCACCTTATAAACAAAATGAAAAATCTATAGCATAAGCTTCCTTATGCAAAGGTCTTACTTCATCAGACTATGTGATGGGACTGAGAGAAACATAGCTGCTAAATAGAAAGTAATGACTAGAATACAAAGAGCAGGGAAGCTAGGAGGGAATAGGAGGGAGCACTGCTGAAGGTGTCAAGCTGGGTAGGAGAAAGGAAAAAAGCAATTAACTCATTGAGGGACACAGGACGTATAAAAGCAAATCCAGAGGCAATGGGATAAGACTCCTTAGTCTTTGTTTAGATTACACTTCACACAATCCAGTCTTTGGATGATTTCTTGTTATGCAATTTCCCTTTTAATTTCACTTCTAAAGTTTTGTTGTCTAAGAACCACTACTTTGAGGTCAGTGGTGGATTATCCAAGGAGGTTAGTGTTATGTCACAGGCTTATTTATCTTGCTGGTATTGAGGATGTCAGATTCATTCATTCTTATATATAGGCCCCATCTACACATTACACTTAAGGTGTGATTAGCCAGTTAATCGAGCCTTAAGTTGTGACCCTACTGCACCTTCATTGAATTAATGGTGTGATAAAACAAGGAAGAAGCCACAAAGTTATTCCACACAAATGTGTAACAACTTTGTGGCTTGTTCTTGCATTAATTGAACATGTGGCCAGGTGCTCCACTGTGGCCGAGAGCATAAACTGACTGGATTCCAAGCCACAGGGGTGCACCACACCCCACAAGACCCACAGCTGTAGAGGCTGTGAGTGGGGACACATGTTGCCCCAGCGGGGAGTCCCATCAGTTGGCAGGGGTCATAGTGGAGCCACTGTTTCAGGTGCTGCCCCCAACCCCATGAGCTTCATCAGCTGACAGGGCTTGTGGCAGGGCCAGGGTTTCACATAAAGCCCTGGCTGGAGTTGTTTCAGCTGATGGGGATCACATTAGGTCTGGTGTTCCCTGGGAGGCCCCAGTTGGGAGCCACACCAACAGACAAGGCTCCCAAGTGGAGCAGTGTGTGGAATGCTGGTCCTCTGCAAGCCCCACCAGCTGACAGGGCTCCCAGCTAGGACTTTGCATGAAACCCTGGCCCTGTTGCAAGGCCTGTCAGTTGATGTCACATAGAGGGAGAGGATCAACTCCTTGGACCTGCTCATGATGCATCTGTGGATGCATGACAAGGTGCGGTTAGCCTTGCTGACTGCATCCTCACATTGGTGGCTGATGTTCATCTTGGAATCAATAATGATTCCAAGATCCTTTTCTGCCTCTGTGCTGATGAGAAGGGAGTTCCCCAGTCTGTAGGCGTGCTGCTGGTTCTTCCTCATGAGAGATACATAATGAGATATAATAAACAAAATTTCTAGTCTTTTTTAAGTTTAGAGTGTGGGACATGCAAGGAAGATTTTTAAAAATGCTTTTTGAAAAATCTCTGGAAAGAGGAACTAATTCAGTAATCTGGTGGCTAACCCTCAGAAATTTATCATTGTTCCTGCTGATTAGTATGCTACATCCTATCTATTTTGAACAATAATGTGAGAGTTTCATGGAATTAATGTATATTCCTGAATTTATTGGAAAATTGTCTTGGGCATCAAACACAAATTGTATTATCAAATCACCTATTACATGTTCAAACCACTGTCAATAATGTCACCTAATTGCATGCTGGGTTATTAAATGCAATCCACATGGTAGAATATGCATTTGAGATTGATTAGTTTATTACATGAATGCATTAACTGGTTACTTAAAATTGATTAGAAGGTTTCAGTTCAGTGCAGGAAATTGCTATGTTAATCCAAGCACTTCTCTCTTTATTCTCCAATTACATAAAATATCCCATCTTATACTGTGGATAAGAGAGAGAGAAAGCATCAGCCTTGAGCATAGTTTCCGTCCATAAATCAAAGATAACAAAGATAGGATATTATGAATTAAAAGATGGGCACTTTGTTTTGCCATCCACATGGAGGTTGCAAAACAGTTGTTCTCTGGGAATCATTATTATTGTATAAAGCAGTAGATGGACTAAAGAATAGAGAACCTTTCGTCCTATTTCAATACTTGCTGAAGCCAAAAAATGCAATTAAGAGCTGGATCAGGTCTTACTTGATTCAGAGTTTGGAAGTGAAACAAGATCTTTTGAGTATCCATCTATTGCTTATACCACGAAGTCACCCTTGTGGAAAACAAGTAATTCTGGAAAGAGTCATTCAGGAATAATAATTTGAATTCCTAAACAAATTTATTTTCCCTGTGTTCCTACTTCTTTAATGTCTTCTTTCCGCTGGTATCCCAGCACAAGTTTACTTAAAAGAGAGAGAGAGAGAGAGCATGAGCATGCACAAACAAGAAAGATTAAAACATATTCTGAATGATTACTGAAGAAAAGTACTTAAAAGTTGATTCTTATTTCATATTTGGTATGCATACTAATATCAACAACATGATTTCAACAGCTAGGTCGATCCAGCCAAGATATTAGTGAGATGCTTATTGAAAATATTCAATATTCACAATTCAAACAATTACAACAGCGTGTTGACAAAATTCTATATATGTATATGTATATGTGTGTGTTTACACACACACACACACACACACATATATAATTTTGTCAACACATCCATTTGTAATGTTTGAATTTTGAATATTGAAAATTTTCAATAAGTATCTCACTAATTAATTGACTACAGGCTACGAATTATTCATGAAAACATTTTAGCAAATCATTGTGAATGGAACATAAATGAAATAAAGTCATAGCCAAGTAGAAGAAAAATAGAAGCGATATTAGTTGACTAAATTCTTCCTAATAAATGATATCCCTAGCATTAGTATGACAGATGGAGTTCCATAAGCTCTGAGGAACTACCAAGAACAAAGTGCTGCAATTTACATCATTGGATTTTTTTAGCGGAGGTAGATTTCTGAAACAGTTGGGAAGTATCCTCCTGCGAACACATGGAAAGTGCTGAGGTTTTG
>JAGPOW010000304.1:34093793-34108054 GCA_030014935.1 Caiman crocodilus
GGTTTTGATTTTATTTTTAAGTGAAAGAAACTAGCTAGTAGAAATGGGAGGTGTAAAAGTTTAAAATTACCAATTTTATCTGTATAGCTCTAAGACATTTTCCTATTGATTTCCAGCCCCACAACACTGAATTCTCTCAGGGTCCTTTTATAATGCTTTGCTCTTTTTAAGATATGCGAAGATCAGAAAAAAGGGATTCATTTTGATAGTATTGTGTTGTTCTACTAAATTATTAAAAACAAAAGTATAACACTTCATATTTTTGTTTATGTTATGACACTTGCTGTATTCCTTAAGGAGGTTTCAATATCTGTTCATCACTATGTATTCAGTTTTACTGACTGCAGAAATACTATGTTCCAGTAGATTCCAAAATTGAATCATAGAAAATAAACACCTACCAAACTTTTGGCTAGGCAATGCCTGAAAATTTTATTCTTGTAATGGTCCCTGAAATGTTTTAAAGTTGCTCTTATATAGTCAGCATTGTCATATGTGTTCAACTACTGCACTACTCAATCATAGGATGAGGTAGATCTTCTAGGCAGGATAGATTACCAACTCTCACCCAAGAGTATGTCCGCTTATAAGGTGTGTTAAAATGGGGCAGAGAACCGACATCAGTTGACCGGTTCAATCCCCGACCCTAGCGCCCGGGTCAAGGGGGCATGAGCTGCTTTCGAATCTCTGGGAAGAGTTGGAGGGCTGTGTTGCAGTGCAGTGGACAGGCCCGAAGTGGGACAAGGGGAAAATGTTGAACATTATGTTCCACACTATTACAACCTTGCTGTGAGAAAATGCAAATTCAGAGGTTCAACTGCTTACAGCTGTCCAGACGGCTAAGGAAGCGGCAGTAAAGAAAAGCTCTGAACCATCAGAGAACCCTGAGCCACCGCCATTCCAAGATGGCGCCGGGGAAAAAGAAGAGCATGCTAAAAGTCTTGGGGAAGAAGGGGTGGTCGCGCGGTCCTCAGCCCCGCCCCTCAGAGTGGCGCCAAAAGAAACTCCACCCCCTGACATAGCGTGAGCAGGAGAACCGCCCCCTTATGAAGGAGAGAAGTTATACTCGATGCTTCTGCCCAATGACCCTACACTCCTCCCAGCTGCGGTCCACCCGATAGCGTTAGTCAAGCAAGTTACAGATGCATAGGGTGCGACCCACATCACCACTACATGCTGCACCCACACATGGGGGGAAATGCAAGAATTGTACAAAGAATCTAAACTGAAGCCTGAAGAGACCCTGGCTATGTGGTTAGGGCGTCTGGTAGTGGAATTTGGGTCAGACCTGCTAGACCTGGAAGAGGCTGACTTCCTAACCCACCAAGCCTTGTGGAGTGGAGGGCACGCCACCAACCTAGAAGTGGTATCAAGTAACGCTCGCTGGTCCCTCCCACTCCCAGAGCTTATTGCAGGCCAAGTTAGCTACAAATCCCACGCATGGCACAATGGCCGCCCACCAAAGGTCAGCGCGGAACAACTCCTGCTGGCCATAATAGGGGTATCATATGCCTCTTGGAACCCCAGCGTACACCAGTTGGGACTGACATGGGCTCAGTGCAGAGGAGGGTGGCCTCACTGTCATCTATGGAATCCTGGGACTGTTCCTGCAACCCTTGACAGCATAGAAGCCTGCATAGAAGTCTATGGAGGAGATGATGCCAAAATGCTTTGACTCCTCCTCAACCCAATGACTGGACAGCAGGCGGGAAACCTCCTGAGCTACATCCCATGGTTGCAAGCCCTTGTGAAGCCATCCACGAGAGTCTCTAGTAACACGGAATACCGACGCTCGGAAAACCCCATCAAAGCCCAAAGACCGAGGCATTATGAGTCTGATGCCCTACAAGAATCGCAACGGTTGCCACAACGAACACCAGAGGAGAGGGCCATGTTCGGGTTCCTCCTACACCATTCCAGGCTTCCGAAGCGACAATTGCACATCCTGGGGGACGAGGGCCAATGGAACCTGGCAAATGAACTGGTCTTCAGGTTCGATGTATAGGAAGAAACGATGACCGATTACCCATCCTGGCTCATCACAACCAGCTAGCTCACCACCGTATTATTCTCCCAGTTTTCTCTTTCATTTGTTTGTTTGTTTGTTTTGTGACCTTACAGGCTCGGCAGTGACGAAGTGGCAATCTATGACTGCTTGATCGCAAGAACCACCAAGCACCAACCCACAGTAAATCCAGGTCAACGCAGCGATGGCCGCCTACTTGTATGTTGCAAACGGAGTCACCATCTTATTCCTGCTGTTACCGATGGGTTCCTCGGTGAACGGAACTGACTTCAAAATTTCCAACTTGGTCCTGAACTTTCTATCGTTCTGAGCCAAAGCCACTACCGGCTCATTGACAGATGGCCTCACCATGTGCTTACAGTTCCCCCTTTCTGTTAATAACCCCATGTTCACACGCTTGGTCTACAAAATTGTCTTGTCCATACTTGTTTTGTTTTGTTTTAAAACCTGTTTGTAACTTTACAAAACAAATATGTCTTTGTGTATATATATATATATATATATATATGTATATATCGTGTGTATGTGTGAGTGTGTGTTTATATATCAGACAATTATAGGAACCCTCTGTACAGAAAGCATCAATCTAATACCCCGGTCTCAGTTACCTTGGAGAATTGAACTAGAGAAAAAAAATTACATAAAATTAAGGATAATAATTTGATGCTTCTAAGTTAATTTAATTGTCAATGTTTTTAGTTACCTTCTGTTTGCCGTTGATCGCAGTAATCATTGTTGTATATATATAAATTGTTGTATTTTATAGTTTGTTTAAAAAGTAAATTGTTAAACTGTCCACTTTTGTGTGTATGTATGTATATATATATATCCGCATGTTATCCTAAACCTTGTAACAGTAATGAGTTCCTGGACGAAAATTGCCTTTAACCTAAATTCTTGGTCTATTGTGCCATGGCCGAGGGGGCGTGTCATAACCAAATCAGTTGAGTGTCCAATTCACAATAGACCGCATGGAGCCATTACCCCAAATTTGGTCACATTCCACTTCATTAGTTATTCCTACCTAGCAGTCTGTTATTGGCCACTTCTGACATATAAACGTTCATGCAGCTTCCGCCCAAGTCGGAGACCTCTGAGCACACAGCAGAGTAACCACGGAGAACTGTGTAGCATGACTGAGGAAACTTGGCGGATTGATCACCCACCAATACCTCCCTGTCACCAGGTCCTCTTGACGTACCCTCGTTATCCTGCAGGTTCCTTTCGTTCATAAACTCGTTAACTCGTAACTCATTTGATTATCCATGACAACGCAAGCAAGCTACCTTGAGGCCTGCACTGCCATTCCACGTGGTGTAAGTAAAATAATCTTTTAAAACCAATAAGCTGTTTCACCTCTCCATCACCGGCCCGCCTGACGTCCAATTGAATTAGCAATCCTCTGGACAGCTGCAGCTGCCCGAGACATTTATGTCCTAACAACTTATTGTTTATGTTTGTTGAACCATAGAAATATTTCACAGCTGCTTTCGTGTCACCTTTGAGTCGATATTTTTTTTTAAACTACTGTGACACTATATTGATTATGGAATTGTGACTTTTTTGTATCTACTAAAATGTTTCCAAATAGTTCACATTTATCATTCACATTTTTGTGGGGGGGGGGTTCCCCTTTGAAATGATTTGACTCATAGTTGTTTTCAGTTTCATGAGCCTGACCTTTTTAAATCACCAAGATATAGACAGAGTTGTCTGCCTCTGGAGAGATATCTTAAAGAAGCAAATAAGTCTATGCTGCTTCCTATCCAGTCAGTGTCATTCTGCTAGATTTTACTAATTATGGGGTATCATCAGGTGATTTCAACATATGTCCCTCCTGGAGAGTGAGGGCCAGAAAATAAACATAGGAATAAATTGTCAACTATTGTTTTAAAAGGATAGGTCCTGAACAGTTTCAAAGAAATCTGCCGCATTTTTTTGCTTAAACAAACACTTTCTTTTGTAAGTTGTAGGTGCAGTGATTCTAACTATCTTGATTCTTCAGGTTACCTTGTCCTGAAGCAGTGTAACCTCAAGTTCATGGAAAATATGAGGTGGATACTATTGGAGGTTACTTCTTGTCAGTGGAGCCAAATTGATTCTTTTTTATTAGTTATCTGCTGTAATGCCTTTGGCTATTGGAGTATTGTTGACATTTGTGTGATCCATGCCACTTATTCTTAATTTCTGTTATGGTGAGAGAATGCAGGAGAGAACTCCAAAGAACTGTGTAACTACTCTAAAAGATGATTTGTGTAGGGTTATAACCACTCAGCCTTTTATGAGGATGGAAGAAGGGTTAAAGAGAAAAAAAAAAATACACTGAGTGGTGGGTCCTCCTTGCTTTCCATTATAAAGAAAGAAGGGAAAAGAAGGAAAGGCTCATTAAGAGGGATATGCCAGACTGGGAGGCTCTACGCTACTAAGACTGTAAGAGAGGGAGATAGAGGAAAGGCAGAGGAGTTTCTGCTGGAAAAGTCTGGGCCTGGCAAAAAAATCTGCAAGTAGGCCTGCAGAAGGGCCAGAGCTGGGAGGGACCCAAGTAAAACAGTGGGCCTGCAGAACAGCTAGTGCTGCTGAGAGCCCAGCAGAAAGACTCAACGCAGGACTAAAGAATAACCTATACTGAGAGGAACAGAGCTAAGACTGAGTGAGCCTAGAGGAGGCCTGACCCTGAACCAGAAGCACTGGGACGTGTGGGGTGGCTGTAAAAGTAAGTAGGAAGTAGGAGGTTGTATTTTCAAATATATTCTTGGAGCCAGTAGCAGAGCTAGGGCAGGATGAGCAAGGCATTATTACTCCTCGGCACGAATTCAGATATAGCATCAGCACCAATGCTTTGTACCCCCATCTCCATGGTCTCTGGCTTGCACTCTCCACCTACTCTCTGTCCAGAGTGCCAAAACAACATGCTTCTGGCCTCCGCTGTTGAATGTACCTAATCCTGAGGGACAAGTACCTTTCCCAACCATGGAAGGAAGAACAAGGCTTATCAGGCAAACTAGACCAGAGAGGATAGAAGAGAGCCCTGGACTGTAGCAGGACCACATGGACTCTACCAGTTAAGCCAGTACTGATGCCCAGCTTTCAAAGAACAGCTTATTAGCAGGTATGGGAGAACTTCAGGTACTGCAGCAGGTAAGAATAGGATAACAGATTTTTGGAAGAAATATGTTTTAAGGAGTGATTTAATGGAGAAGAGCAAGGGATTGAAAGACATCAAGAGAAATTCCATTTGACTCAGAGGAGCTATATTATATGTCATGTAAAGTCAAGTCCTGGGAAAAGGAGGTAAAGAGGTAAAGAAAGATGAGTGGAGAACAAACTGAGAGGAGAGAGGATGTAAAAAGAAGGATGTTGAACTCTTAAATGTAACCACATCTGTCAGAATATTTAAACTTAAAGATATAAGAATTGGTAATAGACTGTATTTTAGAAGTATAGCTAGCCAACTGAATGTAATTGATGAACTCACTCCAATTCCTTATAACTAAACATCTGTCTCTCAAAACCACAATCACAAATATCACTATATTTAATTATAGGCCCTTTTGGCAGAGACAGACCAAAGACAGAAAGAACAACAGACTCTGAGCCCACTCTGACTTTAGACATAATTTCCTCAGGACTGAAACACATTGCCCAAGGTGTTGTTACATTATGTGGGTGGGAAGCTTTGCGCTTTGCTGTACCTGTTTTTTTGTGTAACTTTTCAGTTGCCTGCGCTGTCACAATTGCTACATTCACTTATAAAAAGAGGTATAGTAAGGTTATAAGATTATGAAAAGGACGATTGTACATTTATAATGGTTTAATAATTGAGAGCCAATGCACACTAGGTTTGAATCAGAGAGAAAACGGGTTAGCTAGGAAAGTCCTATAGACTATATCAATTTTACAGCACTAGTTTAGGTAAACAAATGAGAGAGCTCTTTCTAAATTGTGGAAGACATGTGGATACTTTAAATAAACACATGAACTTAATGCTGTTAAAGAGAAGGAAAGGCTGCATGCCAAGAAAATAAAGAGCTTGAACTACTCATTGTACAAAAGCAACATGGATTTTAATTCCTACACTATTGAATTAGGACATATGTTGCCTCTTTGTAACTCACACTATACCTGTTGAAGGCATCCTTTATCTGACTGTTTTCTGAAGAGCAATGGGAAGTTGCACAACCTCTCTTTGTTCTTCTTGTGCTGTACAAGGGAGTGTTGCAGAAGGCCAGAAGGAAACCAAAACTCAAAATCATTTATTTTATTATAAGGCTAGATTCTGCCACCTTTATAAGTTTCAATAGTGCCTTATTCTGCAATTAGTCTCACTAGAATCCTTGAGTAAAATTCTGGCTGCCCTGAACTTAATATCAAAACTCCCAATATCTTTACTGGGATCATGATTTCATTAAACCAACCTATTTGCAGAGTAAGTAGAATTTAGTAATTACTTCAGGATTTTCAAGATGAATAACACTATTTTGTGGTTGTTTGTTTGGTTGGGTATTTATTATTTTTAATTCAATTAGAATGCTTAGAATGTTAATTTTGTGAATGGGTTTCAATTAATAACTCATTGTGAAAATTAATTTTAAAGTGAAAAATTACATTTAAAAAAAATAAGGACAACTTGGGGATTATCAACAACATAATGGGCATATCTACATGTTCATTAATGTGCTCTTAATACACATTAAATGTAGTACCCCAATATGATATACTAAATAAATGCACTTTAGACTGCACTAATGCACAGTAGGACAAGCACAAACTTTTTAGGCGATGCTTAATGCATAGTGGCCTATTCTACTGCACATTAGTGTTTTAGCACTTTTTTATGTGCCACTTTAATGTTCAGTAGAATAGGTCACTGTGCATTAAAATGTGTGTATAGATGCATCCACTGGCATTGAGTCCTAGCACTATGTGGATTAAGCACATCCCATTCAAACCCTGCTTCAGGTACATTCCAAATCCTGCTATATACTAGTGAGATCCCCTATAGCTAGTCCTCAATGACACGGTACATTGGAGACAAAGGGCTCAAGAACAGGTGCAGAAGGTGCGAGGTCCTACTTCTGTCTGAAGTGAACAGGGAGACCAAATAGGTCAGTTTGAAAGCAGTTCACTGGGAGGAAGAGGAGAAAGGGCAAAAGGAATGAGGCACCAGGCACCAGATCCTGCTTTGGGAGGGTGTTTTTGGTTGCCGAGGATTGTTTGGTGGGTTGTGTGCTTGAGTATGTGCCCAGTCAAGAGGAAAGTCCCAGACCTGTATGCAAAAGAGCTGTATGTTTGTTCAGAGCTTCAGTATAAAACTGGAAATAGGTCTGTTGAAAGTCTCTGGGGTAAGATCAGAGAGGAGAACAACAAGCATGATGTTGTGGGACATATGCAATAGACCACCAGAACAGGAGGATGACACAGATGAGTTTTTCCTCAGATAACTAGCAGAAGCTTCCAGATCACAGGCCCTTGTTCTCATGGGGGACTTCAGTCACCCTGACACATGCTGAGAGGGCAATACAGCAGTGCATAGGCAATATAGGAAAATTTTGGACAATGTTGGAGACAACTTCCTGATACAAGTGTTAGACAGACCAAGTAGGATCTGTGTTTTTCTTGACCTTCTACTCACAAACAGGGAAGAATTGGTGGGAGATGTAGAAGTGGATGGCAATTTTGGCAGTACACAGGAACAAACCATCCCTATGTGCAGGAAGAATAGCAAATATGGCAGGTGACCAGCTAAGCTTAGTAGAAAACTCTTCAGTCAGCTTACAGACAAAAAGGAAGCTTACAGGAAGTGGAAGCCTGGACAGATGACTAGGGAGGAATGTAAGATATTGCATGAGCATAAAGGGATGATGTCAGGAAGAAAGTTTTCTATGAGTCTGTTAGCAACAAGAGAAAGGTCAGAGAAAGTACGAGTCCCTTACTGAATGATGGAGGCAACCTTGCGACAGATGATGATGAAAAGGCTGATGTACTCTATGCCTTCTTTACTTCAGTCTTCACAGGCAAAGTCAATTTCCATCCTGCTGCACCTGGAAACACAGTTTGTGGAGAAAGGGCATTTATACATATACCTTTTTGCCTTGTAATGTGCTGGAGATCTGCCACTTCAGAGCAGACTTGATTAATAAAGTCTACACAGCACATGAGCTGATGTAAACAAGCGCTGTGCCACATGCAGTTGTGTAAGCTGAGAAATGCACAACAGGATGCAGAAAATGGTGGTGATGTGCTTTTGAAATAAACACCTTTTATGTGTTTATATGTGTTATAGTTCAAAAGTATGACACCACCATTTTCTCGGTGCTGCTGACACACATTTCACTGCTTATACAGCTGCAAGTAATGAAGCGCTGGGTACATTCATGTGGAAAAATGCTCAAGGTGAGCAGCCAACTGTTAGGGACTATTAAAAATGCTGGACATGTACAAGTCCATGAGGTTGGATGCAATGCATCTAAGAATGCTGAGGGAGTTGGCTGATGTGATGGCAGAACCTCTGACCATTATCATTGAAAACTTGTGACACTCAGGGGAGGTCTAGGACTATTGGAAAAGGGAAAACATAGTGGCCATCTTTAAGGAAGAGAAGAAGATAGATCCAGGAAATGACAAACTGGTCAGTCTCACCTGGAAAAATCATGGAGCAGGTCCTCAAGGAATCCATTTCTATGCACCTGGAGGAGAAGAAAGTGATCAGGAGCAGTCAGCATGGATTCACCAAGGGCAAATCATGCCTAACCAACCTGATTGCTTTCTCTGATGAGATGACTGGTTCTGTGAATGCAGAGAAAGCAGTGGATGCAATATACCTTGACTTTAGGAAAAATATTTTATGGTTTCCCACAACATTCTTGCAAGCATACTGAGGAAGTATTGATTGGATTAGTGTATTGTAAGGTGCATAGAAAGCTGGCTGGATCATTGAGCTCAATGGGTAGCGATCAATGGCTTGAGGTCTAGTTGACAGCCAATATCAAGTGGACTGCCCCAGTGGTTGGTCCTGGGGCCAGTTTTGTTCAATATCTTCATTAATGATCTGGAAAATGGGACGGAGTGCACCCTTAACAAGTTGGTGGATGAAAACAAGCTGGGATGAGTAGTAGATATGCTGGTGGGTAAGGCTGGGATTCAGAGAGACCTCAACAAACCAGAGGACTGGACCAAAAGAAATTTCATGAGGTTCAATATGGAATAATGCAAAGTCCTGCACATAGGATGGAACAATCCCATGCTCTGCTACAGGCTTGAGACCAAGTTGTTAAGCAGCAGCTCTAGTGAAAAGGACCCAGGATTACAGTGGATAATAAGAAGGATATAAGCCAGTAGTGTGCCCTTGTTGCCAAGAAGGCTAACAACATATATTAACAGGAGCATTGCCAGTAGATCAAGGGAAGTACTTGTTGCCCTCTATTCAGGATTAGTGAGGCCACATCAGGAGTACTGTGTCCATTTTTGGGCCCTCCTCCCACTACAGAAAGAATGTGCAAAAGTTGGAGAGAGTCTAGCAGAGGGCAACAAAAATGGTTAGGGGCTGGGACACATGACTTATGAGAAGAGGCTGAGGGAAATGGGCTTATTTAGTCTGATGAAGACTGAGGGGAGATCTGATAGTAGCCTCCAATGGCCTGGAAGGTGGTCCCAAAGACAATGGAGCTAGACTTTTCTCCATGGTGATAGATGACAGAACAAGAAGCAATGGTCTCAAGTTCCAGCAAAGGAAATTTAGGTTAGATATTAGGAAAAATTCTCTCACTAACAGTTTACCTTGAGAGGTGGTGGAATCTCCATCCTTGGAGGTTTTTAAGGTCTGGCTTGACAAAGCCCTGGCTGGAATGATTTAGTTGGGGATAGTCCTGCTTTGAGCAGGGGCTTGGACTAGATGAACTCCTGAGTCCTCTTCCAACCCTAACTTTCTATGATTCTACTTTACAGAAGCCGTTGCTTTTTCTTAAGTTCTGTTGTTTTTAAGGCTGACTCCAACATTACTTTCTTAATGCATAGACAGAATATCACCCTAAACTCTCTCCTTCTCAATACTGGTATGCAATCTAAGGAGGGACAAATAGGGAAAGAATTTTACCAGATACTCAAGAAGAATCTTTGCATTCTCTCAAAAGCTGAGTGCTTTTCTGGGGCCTCAGCAGAAGACGTCTATCATCTCAGAAAAATCTCCTCCAAAGAAAATGCTTGTGAGGCCAGATGAAAAGTGGGAGGAAAAACTGGTATCTTGATGGAAAGTGTTACGTACAAGAAATCTTAGATTGTCAATTGCATCCAGATGAGTTCAGCATCTTGCCAGGGAAGGATTTCTTAGGGTAAAATAGTGACAGTTGAACTCTAGTTTTATGTAGCCGTTAACACATGGTAAAATAACATGGCTCACCCCATCTCCATTATGAAATTGAGCACAGTTTACCACAGTAGAGTCAGGTTTAGTGCATTAGACCAGCCAACTTTCAACTGTGTTCTTAGCAAATACCGACATATCATTAGAACAGAGTAGATCTGGAATGTTGTTTATACAAGGAGGTTTCTCCAAATTTAACAAGCATTTGAGCTGTTCTTGAAGGAAGCCAGTATGTGCCAGCACAACTGCTGAAAAACAATGAACTCAACTGTTATTTTGGAACCTGTGAGCCATAAATGACCCATTTGAAAGCTGAAACATTTCAGGTTGAACAGCATATCTTTGCCTCCGCAGTTGTCATTCATGTATATATACTCATTTTACTTCTTTCAGAAAAGACAAATGCACCAGGAATCATGTAAATACAAAAAAAAAAAAAAACAAAACAAAACAAAACCAAAATGTTTTTTTCCAAATTGGGTAGGGGAGAGAAAGAAAACAATTGGTGAGAAATGAAAGGAGTTGCATAATTTAAAATTTTTATTTGTAGTGCTGGTTAAAGATTCTAAGGAGACCACATCATTCTGTGAAGTCCTGTATTTAGCTATGGAAAAGACACAGCCTGGGATATGGGTAAGTTTCCTACACGCTAGAATGTCTAACTTGAACTGGATTTGTAGAGGATGGATTATTACCCATGTCTTGTTCAGCCCATGGTCTCTCACCTGAAACTGCAAACAGCTGTGATATAGGAAGCATTGGGTTCATGCTTCAAGATCAAGGAAAAATAAAGAAGATGATTTAATAGTAAGCAAAATTGGTTCCCTTCTCATTCGGGTCATGTGGAGCTGACAAATAAACAAACTGAGTTAGAATGTATGCAACTTTGAATTTGGGAATACTGCAAAATAAATTATCCAATGCCTCTCTGGATTCAGTGAGTCTGGCAAAAGATTTCAAAAAAGGGTGATTAGGAGTCTGATCTTATTTCCTTTGAACAAAACAGAAATGCTCTTTATCAATTGCAGGCAGAATATGGACGGAAAATATCTTCTTCCAAAAATCAATAAACATGTACATAGCTGCAGAAAACACCAAAGTGTCAATGGAGATAATAAACCATAATCACCTTTGGTGTTAGGAGGCTGCAAAACCACTGAAGTCAATGGACTGGATCCTCAAACACTGTAGATGAATGTAGATAATGGAGTCAAATACAGGAGTCAGCACTTGTTCAAAGAAAAACAGATAACAAAACTCGAAGTTCTTGGAGGACTATGTCTATATGAGAATCTGTACAAAGCATGGTGTGACAAAGTGCATCTCTTTCCAAACCTTTGTAGCTAGGCAGTCTGTCCCTTTAAGGAAGAACAGTCAGCCTCATTGAGAAAGCCCAGGTATGGAGCATTTGGGTAAGAAAGAAGAGAAAGCAAGAGACAGGAGAAAGCAAGTTGTGAAGGGAACTGCTTGCTGCAAAGAGGAACCAGGTGTGCTGGGGCCAGAGCAGAAAGGGGTTCCCCTCCTTCATGTCTGTGAGAAGACATAAGGGGTTTGTTTTGTTTGTTTGTTTAAAGACTGAACTTTACTTTGGAGCACTGCAAAAGCCAGCAGGCTAAATGACCCACTTACACCTTGCCTCTGACAGCATTTCCTTTTTATCTGAATGAAAAGCTAAATCATTAAGCACAGATATGCAGGGCAATGTATTTACTGTAGAGGTAAGATCTGAAATCACTAGCTAAGATAAAATCAGCTTAATTCATATGTAAGGACTGCAGCTATGCCATGGTGTCCCAGAGCTAAATCAGAAGCAGCTTGGCATCTATTGCTGTGTATAAGAAATATGCCTTCTACATTTAATCTTGATGCTGGGGTTGAAGCTAACATTTTATCAATTCTCAGTTCACAACTAGAGATTACAGCAAATAAATTAGAAGGAATTTAGGGTCATTTTGGACAAGAAGAAGCCACATTC
Organism: Caiman crocodilus; assembly: GCA_030014935.1. NCBI lineage: Eukaryota > Metazoa > Chordata > Crocodylia > Alligatoridae > Caiman > Caiman crocodilus. Next base: position 34,106,154 of record JAGPOW010000304.1, read on the forward strand.
CCAGAACTGGGGTTAAGCCTTTTGGTTTTCTATCAAAACAATACTACCTGCAACAGTGTTGCAGAGGAAGCTTGCAGGACCTATGTCTACAGTGCAGAACTAAGTATTAGAACTCACAGTAATAAGAAAGGATTTTCAGGGATTTTGAAAAGGATATCTCAGTTTTAATATTCACTTCCTGTCACATATGGCTACAGAAATAAGCCAGCTTGAATGAGTCACTCAACCCATGCCTGGGAAACTGAACATATTAACACCAGTTAAATATAACTGAAAAGGAAGGCACTACTTAAATATAACTGATCAGGAGGCACTACTTCACAGTCAGGGTGGCTAGGATCTGGAACCAACTTCCAAGAGACATAGTGCTGGCTCCTACCCCGGGTGTCTTCAAAAGGAGGCTAGATAATCATCTTGCCGGGGTCATTTGACCCCAGTACTCTTTCCTGCCCATGGCAGAGGGTCGGACTTGATGATCTGCTCAGGTCCCTTCTGACCCTACCAACTATGAAACTATGAATACTTCACATTAAAGTTATACCTGTACTTAGACAATCACAAAAACTTAGAGGAAGTGGGGACTATAGAAATATATAATATTCCAGTGCCAATATACATATAATAACATAATAGGAATATGTGTACAGTAAAATTTCTGTTATCCAGCATCCCCAGGGTAAGGGACTTGACAACTATGTAAAAACTCTGGTTATCTGAAACCATCCAGCAGAGATTTTCATATAACACAGAGTGGGGGTAGGGAGTGGCAGCCACACACCAAACGAAGGGGAGGGAGTTGTGGTGGCGGCTGCCTGAGAAGTGGTGGCAGTGCACAGTGATGGGTGGCAGCTGCTGCTGCCTGCAAACTTTCCTCTGCTCCCTGCCCTACTTCCAGCCAGCCAGCCAGCCAGATATTCCAGTTAATGGAATTTCCAGTTAATTAAATGCTGTATAGTGGAGATTTTACTGTTCTGTTACCTAGCTAGAAAATACATATTCACTGTGCTAGTGATGGTCATTGGAAAATCTGAACTGTGCTCCCAAAGGCAGATAAACTCAGCAAGGGAAGTACACCCACCCAAATAAATTAGGCTTTCACAAATATAGCAAACAAAACAATAACGGAGCATCCACTCAGCAAAAGTATGATTTTTACATATGAGCTTTTTTTCCCAAATTTTGTTTTATCCTTACTAACTATTTAACACATCTGGGGTATGTACTGAAGTAGATTCATCCTTCCCATTAAAAAAAATCCTTCATATTTTTGGCACTAAAGTTACTGCCAAGTCCCTGCAGCCCTGCAATGTGGCCCTAGGGGCTGGGAAGACCTGGCACTAAAGTTAGTGCTGGATCATGTCTACATGTGGGTTAATGTGCTTTAAATAATCATGCCTAAATTTGATACTTGCATTTTCATTTGTAGATATAAAATTTAGGCATGATTAGCCTAATTTTGCCATCTTTATTACACCTTAAGGACACACATGTGTAGATGCACATCCATAATGCATATTAAATTAAGCTAATGCACATTAACATGTCTTGTGTAGACATGCCCAAGGTGGTCCTTAATTTAACTATCATTCACTTGCCCTGTTTCAGGAATCAGACACGCAAATGTACCTCAGTGCTACTGGAAAAGTGTGTCCAAAGGCAGAATATAATCTTCTATTTTTGGAATCAATCCACTTAACATACAGTTTCTACATTTTCCTTGTGTGTCTAGACTAGAGAACAATCCAAACAACCACCATGGACATTTTATGACTTACATGACAAGTTTTGATTTCAGTTCAGCAATTAAGCTTTTTTCTTACAATGACCTGAAATAAAATCCCAGAGCTGACATAACATTAAAATCCCTTGATCCATATTTTATGAATTGTGGTTTAATTTAA
>JAGPOW010000304.1:34108154-34163668 GCA_030014935.1 Caiman crocodilus
TAATAATATATATATATATATATATATATATATATATATATAGCTACCAGGCTGATGGTGTCATGAAAGGGAATGAATGGATCACAAAGAAGACTGATGGTCATGAGACACCAAATGAGAAACGTAGAGATGTGCATGTGTAAGCAAAGAATACTTCTATTTTTTTCATGTTAAGTCAGAACAAAAGTCTCCATTAACATATATTTAATAAGGTAAAACAGATGAGAGATTAGAAGGGCAATGAGAGAGAAACTCCAGGTATGACTTAGACATATTTTTTAGTGAAACAACCCAAATATCTCAAAAACAAGTCTCTTTGTGGTGTTTCCTTGATAGTCCTGGATACTGAAGCTCTTTTCCCTCAAGATAGTAGGTAAAAAAGCAGGCAAATGCACTGAGATAACTCTTTGAGTTGTCCTGTCAATTTGTGGTACACCAAGTGAACTCCCCAAAGGAGTAATCAGGGACTTATTTTTTTATTATCCATCTGCTCTCTTTGGAACCTGATGGTCATGGTGCTCCAGTTGTGTTGGTGAGCATTGTGAGTATTGTGCACACCTCTTTATGGTTACTTTTTGACCTGATCTAAGATATATTTTCCTGGTAGTAAGGCTATTAACACAATATCCTCTACTATTGCTGTGGTTGGGCTTCTTAAGGTTTTTCTTAGAAAATCAGATACATTTAAATAAATGAATCAGTTGAAAGCAAGATCCTAAATATTGGTTTATTTCCTGAAAATGCTCCCTAACTGGAGCATGTTCTCCCACAGATATTATTATATTTTCTTAATTCTAAGATGAGGCTTTCCACCTTATTTAACATGAGGAATGCCCCCATCTTAGAATCAAGTATGAGGACAGTGTGGGGTGTGGGGGTGCAGGTTGCTGCTGTGGCTCAGGCTCCAGACCCTACCTGGGGTTGATGCTGCAGCTTCTGCCTGCCCCCCACTCCCCGCCGTGTCTTCCATCCATCTCCCCACCAACACAGCCTCTGCACCCCCACCTACTCCTATCCCCTACTTACCCTTGCTTTTCACTGGCAGGACCTATCCATGCAGCAGCCTGGGGCACTGAGCACAGTCCCAGGCCAACCTTGTAGCAGCATTATGCAGCTCACACATTCAGGCTGGGGCCATGCTCATTGCCCCAGTCTAGGATGACAATGAAGACTGCTAGCACAGAGCAGGGTGGGGGCAGCGGGGGGAGGAGTGGGGAGCAGAGGCTGGGAGAGAAGTGGGTTGAACAAGATGTGAGGGAGAGGGGAACAGAGCTGGGAGGAACATAGGTAGAAGAGAGAAAAGGCTGGGGAGTGGGGTAGGGGTGAAGCAGAGGCTTGGGGGAAGGGAGGGGAGGAAGCTTGGGGGGGTTGGGAGCCTGAGGCTGCAGGAGGACAGGCAGGGAGCAGAGGTGGCGGGGGGGCGAGCTGGCACAAGTAGGGAAAAAAACACTTTACTGCCCCATACCACTTGCCTCCCCACTGCCTGCCCTACTGCAGGGGAAGATGAATTAAAGCTGACCCTCCAATAATTAGATACTATACATGAAAAATTATAACAAATTTATAGATTTTCCATGAGTAGCATCTAATTATTGAGCTGTCATCTTACATTCAGGAGCATCTTAGATTTGGCTAATTTATTGGTAATCTCTATTTCAGTGTAGCTTCCCTGGAAATTTTACAGAGACATTTTGCTTTTGATTATTCACACAAAGTGGATGTTGGTACCCTTATTGTTCAGTAAATCAAGATATCTTGGCAAACCTCTTTTTGTTCTCCCTTTTGGGCTAAAACATGGTCAAATTATTGCTTGAGATTTCAGGAGACTGTTTTCTTGGTTTAGATCGCATGTGTCATCAGCATCCTATCAGCATGCCTAAATTCAGGTGTGAATGCTATCATATGACCTGAACAAAATTATATTAATAACCAGAGCTCCTGTACTGCATCAAATATTATTTATATTATTCATAGAATTTATCTTTGGAAAGTCAAGTACCTTACAATATTTTGGTGAATCTGTACTGTACATATTTAAGTGCATTCCACAATGCAGAGCTAGCACTCACTCTGATAGCACTCCACCAAAATGCAAGCTTGGAAGTTCAAATGCAATGTTTAGTATTATAAGATTCTTATTTCACCCACTGATTCTTATTTCACCTTTATGTGACTAAGTGGGACTTACATAGATACATAAGTGCAGTTTTTAGCACTTACAGGGCATGTCTACACAAGACTCTTTACTACAAAGTAACTTAGTTTAGTGGGCAGAGAGCATGTGTGTCTACATGGACACATGCTTACTGCATAGTAAACGTCATTAATCACAAATAAATTTGCTACCTGCAAATGCAAGTAGCAAGTTTACTCATGATTAGTAATGGTGCAGTAATGCTCTTGTTGATGGAAAAGGAAAAAAATGCAGTTCTTATTAATGGTTGCTTAAATAGTAACAATGATATCATAACAGAAGTCCCCTAATCAAGTTGCAAGATGGTAGCATGAGAGGTTATTTGCAATTGTCCTAATTTTGAATGTTTGTCCCTTTTTTTAAAGTAACAGGCTTGTAATAAAATCATTCCTGTCTTAAGGGATTTCCTGTTCAGTTCTGAAAACCAGGTAGCTTTGAATAAGGTTCAGGTAAGCAACTAATCTCCGAACCTCCTGAATTTTTAATAATTTTTTAATTGTACTGGTTATGTTTCTAGGTTTTTCACAATGTAAGGATGAAAGATAGCCAGTAGCTGTGTATGAAAAACATAGTTAAGCTAGGGAAAGCTATACAGCTTAAGAGTTTATTTCTGAAAGATTTCAGAGCAACTGGTAAAATTATTTCTCTTGAGAGCCATCTCCATAGTCTACATCCCATGAAAATCTTACTGTTTGCACAGACAAGCTAGTCCATGTTGGTCAGGAGTTCCCCTCATCTAATGAAATGTAAACATTTAACAGGTTATGAGTAGAGAGGTAAATTCAATTTTACAGGTAACTAGAACTCATTCTATAGAAGGCTGAAGAGGACAGAAAAGTTTTAACTGGGTTGTGGGTTCACTGGGGAGCCAGTTTAAAGAACAGAGCACAGTGGTGACATATTGATGTTGAATCAGGTTGTTAAACATAGCCTTTCCTTCACTACCACAGTCCTTAATAAAGTGCAGAAAGTGTTTCGCAAACAGTTACAAATAAAATATTCATAACATTCACAGCCATTTTGTAGACAGAAAGAACTAAATCTGTCAGATAAATTGTTTGTTATGATCAGTTCACTCACCTCTAGTCATTTTATACTTGGTGAAAGTAGATATCTCACACTGTAAGCATCACAGTGGCTCATTATGTCACCAAACGTTTGTATTCCTACTAGTACGATATTAGCAGCAGGAACTGTGGAATAAATAAGGTGTACCATGTCACCATTCATTAAAGATCCAATTAACTTCTGTGTCACCCCTGTACTTCTTTAAAATTCTCTTCATGTCAGGAAAGGTTTGTGAATTCAGCCAGTATGGCAAATATCACTGAAACTTAATATTGCTCAGTCTATAGCTCCTGCTTTGCTTTTTGTGTGTTTGTTTTTGGGTCAAGTATTCACATGCTTTGAAAGTACTACTACTAATAGAATACTATTAGTTATATCTTATAAATGCTTACAGCTGATCTATCTATCACATCCTAGCATGTGTTAAAGAATCATTTGAACCAACCTGGAAATGTTGCCACTTCTGGAATTCAGTGTAACCAGTGATACTGTAACACAGTTAGGATAAGAGCTGAGGAAGAATATCATTAATTCTAAGGGGGGGGGGGCATAAAGTAGGATGTAATCAACCAAACTGGAGTTTTACCAGGACATTGGGAATTTGACATCCTTTTGCAAAAATTATGAAGGGCTATTTAATGTATTCAAGTGACCAAGATTATAGTGCCAGGTCCCAGACAAATGACAGTTTTCTTTGAAGCAATGGAAAGATTAAAGCAGATTATTTTATTTTTTTCTGTACACTGCAAACAAAAACACAACAGGAAACACTTTCAATAGCAATATCTTTGATAGGCAGGCTGTTAGGAAATTGTGAAATTAAAAGAAAAGAGATTTTAGAAAAAAGTTCTCTGATCTTCCAAGAAAAAAAAATAGTGTCACATTATGAAAATGTCTGTTCACACAACTCTAACTCCAGGAGACAGTTGTACTTTTTTCACACAGTGATTCCCAATGCTGCTGACATGCTGTTGGTCTAGAAGCAAAGATAAGGTCAGAGCTCAGGTTGAGGGCCATGCATCAGGAGGATTTAAATTCACAATTAGGGGACTGTTTTTTCCTACCTTCTTTGTACCTTTCAGTTAAAGTAGACTAACTTGGAGCCTTTCTTTAGGGTTCTTTAGTCTCTCACCCTTTACCACTATGACATTAACACATCAGCAAATGCAATATATGTGTATATATATTAACAATAGTTAAATAGGTGGGACTGTGCCTTCTGTAACCTACACTGTGAACCTACATGTTAGCCTTGCAGATAAAGTTAGAACATGACATCCCAGCATGCAATTGATCTATTTTTGTAGGCTCTGTTCTTTCTATGTCATTATTCAAATATTTGAGAACAGATGAACAAGAAAGAAGCTCACCAGAATTTCTTTTTAACAAGTATCTTTATATTTATTTTTCTGAGCACAAGCTGTGAACTGTTTTACATAAACATAAAAGAAAATACATCCCTAGGTGCTATGCAGTTTAATTGGCCAATAGAAATACAGATTAGGTTTATATCATGCTGGATATAGTATCAGACTTAGTACAGTGCAGATATACCAGGCAGAAAAAATATTAATGGAGCCCCTTATACATGAAGTCTGTTTTAAACACCTTTGGATAGTTCCTGTGTATCCCTTCTGCTGGACTTCGTATATGAAGAGATTTTGTCAAGTGAAATATGGAAAATAGGGCATGTTTCTCAGTATATAAAGAAAGACTCCTATGGCACAGGTGCAAGGACTTTAGGAGAGCTTGTGATGGGTTTCTTTCCTTGTTTCAAGACTTGGTTTCATAGCTTGTAGGAAATTATATTATGTTCCTTTCTAGGGTCACCATATTTCTAGTTTCGAAAAAGAAGACAGGGTGCTCCACCTTGGGAGGGAAAACCAGCATCATATTTATAGGGTCACCAGTGCTATGCTTGCTAGCACCATGACTGAAAGAGACTTAGGGGTCTTGATTGACCACAGGATGGACATGAACCACCAATGCAGTTCCATAGCAGGTAATGCAAACCAAACTCTGTCATGCATTCACTGATGTATCTCAAGCCAAACCAGAGCCGTTATTCTCATGCTCTACTCAGCCTTGGTGAGGCCACACCTGGAGTACTGTCTCCAGTTTATAGATTCATAGATTCATAAATGTTTGGGTTGGAAAGGACAGATCTTTGAGTCCAACCCTCTGCCCTGGGCAGGAAAGAGCTCTGGGGTCTAACAACCCCAGCCAGGTGCATGTAAAGCCTCCTCTTAAATACCTCTAGGGTGGGGGAGAGTACCACCTCCCTTGGAAGCCCATTCCAGATTCTGGCAACCCTTACCACAAAGAAATTCTTTCTGATGTCTAACCTAAATTTGCTGTCTGTCAATCTGTGACCATTGCTCCTAGTTACTCCAAGGGGTGCCCTAGTAAACCTTGGGGTTTGGCTGCAGGCCCTTAACCATATGAGTGGCCCTCCTCTGAACCCTCTTGAGGTTGTCCACATCCCTGTTGATCTGTGGTACCCAAAACTGGATGCAGTTTTCCAACTGTGGCCTGACCAATACTGCATAGAGGGGAAGTGTCACCTCCCTGGACCTGTTTGTCATGCACCTGATAATGCATCAGCCTGCAAGTGTGTTGATGATTCCTTCTCCCTAGGTGCAGCACCTCGTACTTGTCCTTGTTGAACTGCATCCTATGCTCTTCTGTTCACTTTTCCAACCTGTCCAGATCTGCCTGGATTCATTTGCTACGTTCTAGTGTGTTAACTGTACCCCATAATTTGGTATAATCCTCCAGTTTGGACAGAGTGCTTTCCATGCCCTCACCCAAGTCACCAATGAATACATAGAAAAGCACAGGTCCAAGGACTGAGCCTTGTGGGACTCCACTGCTCACATCTTTCAAGGTTGATACCAACCCATCCACCGCCACTCTCTGGGTATGACCCCTAAGCCTATTTGCCACCCACCTGACCATGTAATCATCTACATCACAGCTGCCCAATTTACCTGTGCGAATGGAATGAGATACTATATTGAAAGCCTTTCTAAAATCCAAGTAGATGACATCCATTTTAATTCCTGCATCTAAGCATTTTGTGACCTGGTCATAAAAAGAAAGAAGGCTAGTCAGGCAGGACCTATCTGCTATGAATCCATGCTGGTTGCCCTTCAGCACTGTTTTTCCCACTGAACTCCCACAAATGTGATAATTAATAATTTTTTTAAACTTTTCCTCAAGGATGGAGGTGAGACTAAGCAGTCTATAATTACTCGGATCCTCCTTTCTTGCCTTCTTGAAAATAGGAAGCACATTGGCCCTTTTCAAGTCCTCTGGGACCTGACCTGAGCACCACGAGTGCTCAAACAGCTGTGCCAGTGGCTCTGCTATGACACTGGCCAATTACTTCAGTACCCTTGGATGTAGATCATCTGGGCCTGCTGACTTAAACACGTCCAGCCCCTCCAAGTGTCCTTTCACTAAGTTGGCGCTAACAGCTGATGGGCTAATTTTCCTTTTGTGCCTGTCTATGATCCAATTGGGAGATTTGTCTGATCTGTGTTTGCGAATACAGAGGCAAAAATCTCATTGAAGAGCTCAGCCTTGTCCCCATTATCTGTCACTAATTGCCCTAGTTTGTCCTGTAGGGGTCCTATGCTACCCTGCATCTTCTTTTTATTCCCCATATTCCTGAAGAAGGACCTGAAGGACTTTTTGTTGTCTTTAATTCTTTTGTTTCCAGTCTGTTACATTTCTGCTTTGGCCTTTTTGACTGCCTCACTGCAAGTGTGGGCCAAGTAGGTATACTCTGCCTTGGTAGCTACCCCAGTTTTAGGCCCCAGTTGCAGGCAAAAAGAGGCTTCTGTTAGATCCATGTCCAGAAGGAAAATGTACAAAGGGGGCTTTCTGCTACATGAGCAGGACAGTTTGGGGAGGAGGTAAGCATCCTCAGTAGTGAAAGAACAGCTGAACGTGTTCATGGGACTGGATGGCATGCATCTGAGAGTACTGAGGTAGTTGGCTGAAGTGATTGTAGAGCCATTGTTCATCATCTTTGAAAAATCATGGTGAACAGGAGAGGTCCTGGAAGATTGGAAAAGGGAAAACATGCCCATATTTAAGAAAGGGAAAAAGGAGGATCCAGGAAACTACAGACCAGTCAGCCTTACCTCAGTCCCTGTGGAAATCATGGAGCAGATCTACAAAGAATCCATGTCTAAGCACTTGGAGGGGAAAAATGGTGAATAGGAACACTTGGAATGGATTCACCATGGACAAGTCATTCCTGACCAACCTGATTGCCTTCTATGTTGAGATGACTGGCTCTGTGGATGTGGAGAGACTGGTGGATGTGATGTGCCTTGATTTTAGCAAGGTTTTTGATACGGTCTTCCACAACATTCTCCCAGGCAAGATAAGGAAGTAGAGGCTAGATGAATGGACTATAAGGTGGATAGAAAACTGGCTGGAGCATCGGGCTCAATGTCTAGTTGGCAGCTGGTATCAAGTGATGTTTCCCAGGGAACGGTCCTGGGGCCAGTTTTTCTCAATGTCTTCATCAACGATCTGGAGGATGGCATAGAGTGCACCCTCAGCAAGTTTGCAGATAACACCAAACTGGGGGACGAAATAGATACTTTGGAGGGTTGGGCTAGGATTCAGAGTGACCTAGATAAATTGGAGGATTGGGTCCAAAGGAATCTCATGAGGTTTAACAAGGACAAGTGCGAAGTCCTGCACTTAGGATGGAATAATTCCATGTACCTGCACAGCCTGGGGACTGACTGTCTGGGCAGCAGCTCTGTAGAAAAGGACCTGGGGGTTACAGTGGATGGTAAGCTGAATATGAGCCAACAGTGTGCCATTGTTGCCAACAAAGCTAATGGCATACTGAGCTGCATTGGTTGATGTGTTGCCAGTAGGTCAAGGAAAGTGATTAGTCCCCTCTATTTATTACTGGTGAGGCCACATCTGGAGTAGTGTGTTTATTTTCAGGCTCCCCACTACAGAATGAATGTGGACAAATTGGAGAGTGTCCAGTGGAGGGCAACAAAAATGGTTAGGGGGCTGGGTTACATGATTTATGAGGAAAGACTGATGGAACTGGTTTATCTAGTCCAGACAAGATGAGACTGACAGAGGACTTAATAGCAAACTTCTACTACCTGAAAGGGGGAGGAGGGGTTCAAAAGAAGATGTAACTAAATTGTTCTCAATGGTGGCAGATGATAGAAGAAGGATCAACAGTCTCAAGTTGGAACAAGAGAAATTAAGGTTAGATATTAGGAATAATTTTCTCACTAAAAAGGTAGTAAAACATTGGGACAGGTTAGCCAGAGAGGCGGTAGAAGCTCCATCGTTAAATGTTTTCAAAATCCAGCTCGACAAAGCTTTCACTGGAATGATCTAGTTGGGGATGGTCCTGCTTTGAGCAGGGTGTTGGGCTAGATGACCTCCTGAGATCCCTTCCAATCCTAACTTTCTATGATTCTATGATTCAATAGGGGAGGTTGAAGCCCCACGAAGAAGCCAGGGTATGGTACCTAATGCGTCACCTGTGGGGAACTGTCTCCTAGTAAAATAAGTTGAATTCATGGCAGGAAAGAATAAACAGCTACAAGAACCATCAGGGGACAGACATGGTGACCCACACTGTTGTCACCAGCAAGTAAGGTGTTGGCCAAGATGGGACACAATCTCTATAATACATACCAGTGATGGTATGTTATCTAAAAGAAGAATGTTTTTATTTCTTACTTAATCCATTTTCATAGTTTTAACTTGTGGATGGAGAAATATTTCCAGTTTCATAACAACCATGCATTGTTTTAACGTTGTGTATCTCTGTCTTTGGGAGGCAAAACATAAAGTGAGCATGCCTTAATAGTAGTGCTTATGGTGACAAATCAGAGAAGTGTATGTTGCTTTTTGAACTTCCTATTTAATTCCAAGTATATATTGATAAACAGAGGTTCTGATTATCAGGAGATAAAATATGTACCAAGGGTTAGTTAGATATGCACATCCATACCCAGTTACATCATGTTATGGGACAGGTTGTAACACTGTTTGCCGATAATTTTTCCTGCAGGAATGTTTGACTCTGTCCTCTTTCAGAAATTTTTCTAGTGAAGAGAAGATTTGCTTCTATAGTGGGCTCTTGAAGGTATTTCAGTAAAAATAAAAAAGACACATTTTCCAGCCCCCTTTCCCAGTGAAAAACTTCCACTTTTCAAATTAAGTTGCAGGTGACCCTTTCCAAAAAGGAGGTTGCATTTACCTTGTTCAGTCACAATATCCCCTTGGTCTACTTTCTACCAAGAGATGTTTCTTGAAATCAGATTCAGCATATCACCATTGTCTCTGTGTAGTTACATTCTTTTTCAAAGATTTTCTTACTTGAATGAGTTCAGTGATGACATTTAAAACAGCAACCAGGAAATGAAATTGAAGCTCTAACTGTAATAGTGAAATAGGCATACAGCTAGTGTCAATTGTCACAATTCTACTGAAGTCATTGAACAAGACAACAAAAATGTTTTTGGAATTTCTTTCATACATTTTTTTCTTGAAGAAAATTGGTTAGTAGTTCAATTTAGCCCTAACTAATAGAAAAATATATAGGATCACATTGTTGACTTGGCCCAGAGATGGAATATTAGTTTTGTAAAAAATTTTCAACTAGGGTAATAGTTTTTCATTACAAACTGAAATGCAAATTTGGATTGAATTTGGTTAATAGTTTCTACTGCAAAAATCTTTAAACATTGAATTTTTTTATATTTCTTAAAATAATGTCTTTTGTTTTCAAGCAGCATTTTTGTTTAGAAATTGACCATTAAAAACAGGGAAGAGGTTAAATAATGAGCAAGCAAAATGAAAAGAAAAGGTTTAAATGGAACAAATTATTGGAACAAGTTATTTGAGCGAAAATGAAAAAAATCAACAAAATGTTACAGAAAAAGATAATGGGTTTTTAGATCATCAAAATCTTGTTGTAACTGTGTGCTGAGCTTTCATTCACTGTGTGCCCATAATTTTTTTGGACAATTAGTCCATTACATCAATGTGGTCTTGCAACCAAACTGTATTGCACTGACCACCAAAATACCACAGACTGTCTTAGTGTTCTGAAATGGATGGATAGACAACAGTCAGTTGGGAAAGGAAGTTGGTTCATCATTAGATATAATTACACTGATGTAGCTAGTCAAGAAATGGTGTCATGTTCCTGGATGCTAATTCAGGATTCTTCAACCCATGTAGTTCTTTGTCCCTGTAGAAAACAGAGGTCTGCTTTCATGCAGAATGAGGAGGAAAGCAAACTAGGGAGAGATGATCCAATAGATGAGGTAGCTTGTTTATCAGTCACCATTACTATATCAGCTTCTGTTTCAGGAGTTACAGAGGATTTTGTGCTAATTATAATATATAGCACTGGGGCTTGAGGCTTTTCTTTGTATCTCTTCAGCTAAGTACAGAAGACGTAGAAAATGTGATGGAGGGAACCACCTATTACAGTGAAACTAATTCAGAAAGATTTCATTGTGTGGAAAAGCCCTAAAACCTAGTTATATACGGATTTAGGGGTTTTTTTTAAAGAAAGAATTCATTATTCTGCCAGATACAGACTTAGCCTTTATGGAATTACTTCATAAACTTAATTAAACACATTAATCCTTTAAAAGGCAAATTAATGTTCTAAGTGATTGGTACAGCCAAGAGATTTGAACTATAAATTCTGCTAAGCAGGTGTATTCCATCTTTTTTGCCTCCTCTTCCTTTTTAATTATCTTGTTTTGACTCATATTTTCTTTGGCATTCAAAGTACAGCAAGTACTGATGCACTGGAAAGAGAAAACTCTAGGTTAAAAAATAAAGAGAGGGAGAAAGTATCTGGGATCTCATTAGGGTATGTAATAACAAAGTGATTAAGGCATTTTGATCAAGGTCTAGAAGTCTGAGTTCACACCCTACTTTTGGCTTATGCCCAGTTGACCCAGCTGTATATGGGTACCTAGCTATTTGAGCCAGGGAGTCAAAGGCAACCAGATGTGATCCTCACAATAGCTCTGCCTTGTGTGTGGTTGGATACAGAAACTACTGTACCTTAACTGTACTAAACCTATGGGTTCACTAGTCTCAGAAGGACCTCTGGCTGTGAATGGGGAGATAAGAGCTTAGTTATGTGTTATAATAATGATACATTATCATCGCACTTCTGTGACAAAGGAGGAGATGGATATTTGAAATATCTGATCACTTACAATTTTAGGGATTTTTTTTTCAGAAGCCCTCAGCTGTAACCCAGCTTGGTTGCTGCTGATATTAGTTGGAGAACATCTTATTTTTGAAACCTCTGAGAACAGAATGAATCCAATACACACATCAGAGAAACTGCAATATTGGATAAGAGCCAGTAGTCCATTGTCTCATCTATAAGATCTAATCCCTTGTCGCATCTATATGAGCAGGTTTTTTAGAGGAAGGACTAAAGACTCTGCATAAGGTGGATGTGGAATATCAGCTTCCACATTAGAGCTCATCCTGAATTTAAAAAAAAGATAGATTTGCTTTAAACCCTGAAGTACAACATTTAATATTGCTTCTAGAATATATTACCAAGTTATTATAATAATTCTTGGTAATTGTATGATAGCAACATAAATATGATTTTTTTTCATATTTTGTTAAGTTCTGGGCCTCAGTGACTACTTCCAACATTGCCCTCTCGGTTTAATCATACATGGCATTAACATAGTTTATTCTGGGAATTTTATGTTTATTGATTTTAGTTTGATTCGGCTTTTTTTTTCAGCTGTCATCCTGACAAGACATTGTAAAACTACTTATTATAGTGTTTTTCTAGACCCAAATTCCAATTCCTTTATTCTGGTGTAGTATCAACTTGTTTCAGAATAGCAGTTCCATTTTTAAAGAACAAATAACTAGCCAAAAGTGCTATTTAGACACCCAAGTAACAGTTGCACATGTAGTCAGGTGCCAAAACATGTAAATGAGTTAGTGCAATTGCAAACATAACATTGCACCTGTAATAATTTGCAGGTGCTTTACAAATAAGTTTATTTTTGGTTTCCTTATTTTCAGTAATCCAATCTGATTGCAACGCAAAAAAAATGAGTCTCCATATTTAGTTAATTTCATATGTTGTTTCTCTCTGTTACCTTTAGTTTATGACAAAATTCAAAAACTATTAATGTCTGAAAATCATGATATTAATATTAACGAAAACAGAAATACATTTCATATTTGCATTCTGTTTAAAAAATTCTCCAGGCTTTTTCAGAACTTACATTCAGGTACACATATAAAGTAAGGGTTGATCAACAGGGCTGATCCTGTGCACTCAGGGATGAAGCCCAGGAAAAGGGGACTGATCCTATGCATGAGGCCTGATTCTGTGTGTGAGGCTGGAGTCCAGGGATGGGACCCAATCCTATGTGCATGGGGAAGTAGCAGGGCATCGGGGCCTGATCCAGTCGTGCCTGGGTGGTGTTGGTGGCGAGGCTGTATCCTGCACATGCCAGGCTGAGCTGAGGCCAAGCAGTCATGCCCAGTCTGGAACATACAGGGCTGGATCAATTCAGAGTGCATGGAGTGAGGCAGGGGAAGGGCAGGGTGATGATGCCTAGTCTGGAGAGCACAGTGTCAGGGCTATGGTAGCAGGTCTGCAGGGCTGTGGCTACCATATGGCAGGAGGGTGGGGGCCCCATCCAGCACCTGCTCAATTAAGCCCTAGCCCATGCACACTAGATCAATCCCAAGAGTATATCCAGCCTGTGGTTCCACTCTGCACCAGTCATCTGGCTCAATGAGCAAAAAAGTTGGGCACCACTGGTGTAGGTCATCCCTATAAATTAGTGATGGAGTCAGAAAGTCAACAAGTGTGCCAAATGTCTTTGACTTTCATACAAACATTTCATCACAGTTAATTAATCTGCCATAAGACAGTAAAAATCATACTGCAGAGTTAATTTACTGAGCCCTAATACTGTGCATGTGTGGACAGTGGCACTTCACTGTGAAGTTAATTACAAAACTCCACAATAAAGTGCATGTATAGATGAATCCACTGCGAGCTAAACACAGCCGTTTCAAAAGTCAAGTCAAATGTCTCCTTTAGTTGTTAAAACACACCATTTTCTGTAACAACACAAGGGAGTGATTGATGCGGCATCATACCTAGTCACCTTGATTCCCCAGTCTGATTGACAAGCTATCCATCTGCTGCTGAATTTACTAGAATGTCCTTTAGCACAAATAAAGGGTTAGGCTTAAACTCATGACTAGAAATATGCCAAATGCCTTAACTACTGTGCCACTGTACTCTGGTTATTTCAGCAATGAGGCTGCAGAACAGTCATGAACAGCTCCACAACCATATCACTTATTTGAGATAGAATATCTCTCTTCACCTTTTTCCACATGCATTTCTCCAAGGTTCAGTACAGTTACTGAAGAGTTGCCCTGCAATACTGGGAAATACTGAGTAAATGCTTAATATTTTTTTCTTATATTTCAAATTCACATTAAAGTATTGCAATAGCTAGTTTCAGATTCACTTCTTTAACTGTAGATGTACCAGAGGTCACCATTAAAAATCCTCATTAGACACCTTTGATTAGAGGAAGACATTCCTGACATTAGAGGAAGACATTCCTGTAAGTTCCATAGTACTCATTTTAGTAATAACTTCCAAGTCAATGCTGTCTGGCTTTTCTTTTCCATGATCAGCAACTTCAGATGGTTTAGGGACTAACATAAAAGAAAGTTGTATCCACAATGGTAATATCCATGATGGTTCAGGAAAATGTGTGACGCAAGGAAACCCAAAGAAGTGTATATGTTACCCAAAACCTTGTCTATGTCCCACCCAGCTATATAGTTGTTTTAATAAAAAAGATTCCCACTAAAATCCTTCCTTCTAATATAGCAAAAATGATTTTAATAAAATAGTTAAAATAGCTACAGAAGTAATACTTTAGAACATTTTCTTCTCTTTTGATTTATCCACTGAATTTTAAGCCTGCAGAGTACAACTGGATCACTTTGCAAACTTTTCTCTGAAACAATGATGTTGATACAATTGTTTTCCTTTTTATTTTTTTTTCTTTCTTTATTTATAAAACAGGATACTCATGTTATTCCAGAACTTAAGGAGCTACAAATCTACAAGACATATTAAATATAGGACTTGGCAATGTTGAATTAGGACCCCTTCCCTGAAAGTGTGTGGAGGACAGACTGCATACAGTATACAGATAAGTATTGGTTGTTGAAATGAAAATATCAAATCCTCTTTTTGACTCCAATATAAAAAAAATATATATTCACTCTCAGAAGTGAATTGGGACTGTATACTTTAGGATCCCATATGATGCCTTTTTCAGTTCTGATATCTTTACATAGGTATTGCAGTAGGGTCAGAATCAACAAAATCTGAATTTCTACCAAGCCATTCCTTGACTTGGCTGGCACTTCCAGCTCCTGGGTTGAACAGATCTCAAACTAAGTCTCCTGCATCTCAGGTGAATGCATGTCTTGCATGTCTGGCTGTTCAGGGGGGAGGGGGAGGGGAGGAAAGCACTCCCCTCTTCTCTCACTTTCTTCCCACTTTTCTCTCTCTCATTTTCAAAAAGTCCAGTGTAAAAGGTGGAAAAATTAAAAACTTGAAAATTTTCCTGGGATGGAAAAACAATTTTCTATTAATCTTTTTTTCCCTGTGTGTTTCTTTCTCTAAACAGACATAAACAATCCCATTTTTAAGTGAGGCAAAAATGTTCAGTGAGGTTATATTATTTAACTTCTTTGTCCATAGCAATGCTAGTATTGGTTACCAGATACTACCATTTTCTCCCGAGGTGGAAACTTAAGGTGGTTTTGCTTTTACCTCTAAGCCTCCATCAATAAACCCAGTAATACAAACTTCTTTACATCGTAATAATTGCCAGGCTAAATTAACAGGCTACTTATGTTTTGATTTATGAATCAGAGGCCCTCTCTTTCTGTGCTGGCCTTCAAGAAGATTGAGCTGTCCCCCATGTTCCCTGAAAGTCAGTAAATGACTGTTTATTCATTCTCTTGATTAGAAGGTTGCCCTGAAGCCAGATACAAGAGACTCCCATAATAAATGCACAACTCCTATGCTTTGTTTTGCTTTCTGGATTTAGTGCTAAACATTAAAAGGAATTGGAGATTGATTTTGTGCAGGGATCAGTGCCAGATAAAACAACAGGCAAGCGAGCAGCCTTGTTCATAGAAATGAGCTGTGTTATGATTAGGTCCAGGGAGGTATTCAAGCTTTAATGCTGCTGCTACTGAGCTGTTGGGAAGATTTTTCAGGAGTCTCATCAGGTACTGAACTGACTCCCTAAGTCACTATTTATTTTATCCTTCTTGTGGTAGCCCTTTTGTGAACAAATCATTAATACTAAATGATCTTGCAAAACTAAAATCACACTCACGTTCCCATGTATTGATAAACAGAAGGCCTAACTATTCAATTGCACTTTCTTCCAGTCCCACTGCTGCTGAAAAGACGCGCACAAAAAAAAAAAAGAAAAGGAAAGGATGTTTAACTTGCTAATACAATATTGATTCTGCTTTCCTTTTGGAAGGCTACTGTCCTTTCCATGTTTCATAACCTGATGATTTGGACTTTCATCACAAATCAATTTCTCCCAATTTGTCTCTTCCCTTTGTTCCTGCTGTGGGATGCTCTTATGTCTCCTTTATCTGTCAGGGCAAGCAAATGGCTTCAACAGCAGCTGACAAATTGGCTAATAATATAGGTAATAAATGCAACAGTCACTTTCCTGCTCAGGGCAATTTACATGTCAAGTTTAAAGAGACACTTCTTCTCTGTTCTAGAACTCTAGCAAAATTTGCTAATGCAGACTTCGTTGAGAAGAAGCCAATGTTGCTAGATCAATGGGCAAAATTATTTTCTCCCTGCTGAATCAGCTGAATGCTTTTCAAAAGAAGAGATTTGCTATCTTTGAACCTGAATTGATTAATTGTTTTTGTTTTTTTTTTAATAGTAAGGTACTAAGCTTTTGCACCATTTTTTTTTCAGACAAAGTTACCTGTAAAGTAGATTCAGCTTGAGCAAGTCAGTTGTGGTCTTGGAAGTACTGTGATTGAGAAGTACTGCTCACCAGGACAGTGTGCATGTAAAGATGAACCTAAGTGGTAGAAAGGTTAAGGTGAGCCATTTAACAACAAACAAAACAAAACAAAACAAAAAAAACCTAATGAAATGTGTGACATGGGAAGCCAGGGAACAAAATTCACTTCCCAAATTTCAATACCAAGTACACTTTGTTTGTATACAATTCTCTAAAAGCAGGGGCTGCCCAACTTGTATGAACCTGATTTTGCACATGCATGCACAAACCCAGAATTAGTAGGGCTGTGTGAAGCAGGCCCTGTTCAATTCAGATTTAGATTTGGCCCAAATCAGGGACAGTGATTTCATATGTTGATTTGGATCACTGTCCCTGATTCGATTTGGCCAAATGTGAATCTGAAGATTCAATGCTGATGTGGAGAATCAGCGATTCGGACATAGACACTTCTTTAAAAGTCTCTTTTACATACCTTGAGGTGGCAGGTGTGGCGTTTGAACGTTACAATGCTGGGGCATATGGTGTCCCACAAGAGTGTGTGTGTGTGGGGCCCTCCATGTGCTCAGTGGTGAACCCAGAAGTGGACCTGAAGTACTTCAGGTCCACTTCTGGGTCTTCCAGAGAGCATGGAGCCCCACCCCCTGTGCCCCTCCCAGTTCAGCTTTCAACCACAGGAGTACCCCAGGTACCCCCTACCCCCCGACCCTGGAAGAACCAGTCACTGAGCTGGGGAGGCATCCCCCCCCTGCCCCACGTGCTTCCCAGTGGACCTGGAAGTGGACTGGAAGTGCTTCTGGTTCACTTTTGAGTCTGCTGTCAAGCACACTGGGGAGTCCCCCGCGCTCCTGTGGGATGCTGCATGTGCCCCAGCATCACAGCATTCATGAGCTGCCTGCTACCTAGAGGTATGTAGAAAAAAATAGTCAAAGTGTCTCTATCTATATCTAGCTGTCTGAATCTCTGAATCTTTCCAAATCTCCCTGATCAATTTGTAGGATTCCAATTCAATTCGGAGCACTGCCATGCCGCATCTTAAGTGCAGGACTTTACACTTGTCCTTGTTGAACCTCATCAGATTTCTTTTGGTCCAGTCCTCCAGTTTGTTGAGGTCTTTCTGAATCTTAGCCCTACCTTCCAGCATATTTAGGGTTATCCTATCCCTACCCACCAGCTTGGCGTCTTCTGCAAACTTTCTGAGGGTGCACTCCATCCCATCTTCCAGGTCATTGATGAAGATATTAAACATAACCAGCCCAAGGACCATGCATTGGGACACTTTACTTATTACCAGCTGCCAACTAGACATTAATCCATGATTACTACCCTTTGAGACTGATGATCCAGCCAGTTTTCTATCCATCTTACAGTCCCATTCATCAAATCCGTATTTCCTTTAGTTGCTTGTGAGAAGGTTATGGACAACCATATCAGAAGCCTTGCTAAAGTCAAGGTACATTGTGTCCACTGTTTCATCTGAATCCACAGAACCAGTCATCTCATTGCAGAAGCCAATCAGGTTGGTCAGGCATTATTTGCCCTTGGTGAATCCATGCTGCCTGTTCCTAACCACTCTCTTCTCCTCCAAGTGCTTAGAAATGGATTCCATAAGGACTTGCTTCATGGAATTGAGGTGAGGCTGACTGATTGGTAGTTCCCAGGATCTTCTCTTCTTCACTTTCTTAAAGATGGGCACTATATTTGCCCTTTTCCAATCATTTGGGATCGCTCCCAGTCACCATGAGTTTTCAAAGATGATGTCCAGCATCTCTACAGTCACATTGGCCAAGTGGTCTGCTACAGGGAGGAAAACAATGAGGAGTCAGCTCTGGACCCTCGCTCAATCAAGTACTTTCAATGCACAGTTCATGCTCACCATACACGTCTCACACTCTACTCTCACATCTCCACACTATGTCTCTAGGAACTTCTTCCTGAGACACAGAGGTTGAGTCTAGGATTTAAAGTAACTCACTCCTCACATTAGGACATACACACCCCACAGGAGGCAAATCAAGCTGTCAGGCACTATTCCAAGAATGGATCTGGATGAACCAGAACAGGAAAAACTGGAACTCTCTTAGCAGGAAAGGGACCAGGGAAAAAGACCAGAAAGAGAACTCTGACTTTGGGTTTTGAGCCTTTTAAGGGTAAAAAATCACCCTACTCTTACTGTTCACAGTCCAATTATCAGTAATCAGCCATCCATATCACACTTTCCAGTTTCAGTCAATCACTATCATTCTCACCTCAGGCATTCACTGACACTCACAGTGATCTCTGATTTCTACCTCACAGAAGCTGGAAAGAGCCAACCTAGGTTTGTACCAAACTAGGTTACAGTACTGTCCATGTTTTGTTCATGTAAGTAGGCTGTAAGTTCAATAATTCAGCAGATTCCAGCAAGTTTTTCATGGAGTCCACAGCACACATGTGCAACAGTTTCATTTTCCATACAGATGGCATAATGCTTTCAGAGTGCAACAGAGTTAACCATCTCAGAAGTGAAACAGAACAGTCTTCCACAACACACTTGCACAAGAAAGTTGTCCTCAGCTCTCTCCAAAAACTTCCTGAATGGCGTGGGCACTGCTCTGTTGCTCTCCCTGCACATGTCAGGGTGATTGAAGTACCCCACGACAACCAGAGCCTGTGATCAGGGAACGTCTGCTAGTTGTCTAAAGAAAGTCTCACCCACCTTATGCTCCTGATCTTTTGGTCTATAGAAGTCCCTTACCATGACATCATTCTTGTTGTTCTTCCCTATAACCCTAAACAGATACTTTCAATGGGCCTTTTGTACTGGTTCTCTGAGCAGTCATACCACTCTTACATAAAATGCAACTCTTCCTCCTCTTGTCCCCTGCCTGTTCTTCCTGAGCAGTATGTACCCATTCATGACAGTGCTCTAGTCATGCAAGCTTCCACCATGTCTCTGTTAATTATTGCTCCATGACTGTGCAAGGACGTCTAGTTCTTCCTGTTCGTTTCCAGGATCCCAGGCTCTGTACAATTATATACAAACACCTGAGATAATTAGCTGATTGTCCTCCTTTATAAGAAAGAATAAGGTCTCCCCTGTTGCCCCCTCCTGCTTGTGCTTCCTCCGGGTCATTTGCTTCCCCACTTACCTCAGGGCTTTGGTCTCCATCCCCTGGCAAACCTAGTTTAAAGCCCTCCTCACTAATTTAGTGAGCCTGTCTGTGAAGATACTCTTCTTTTTTTACCTCTATTCTCAAATCCTTATTCTTCTTAAAGCTTTCCTAATAATGTGAGACTAAATAATAGGTATGGAAATCTGGGCTGCACAAGCCTATCCCATATGCTAGTGCTGTATATTTCAATCTCACTTTCAGACTTTTTCTCCTTTACGTCTTCTAAAGGGATTTTATCCTTTTGTCTGTAAGGACAGAAAAGTTTGAATTCTTCTAATACTATTCAGTTCAAATTATTTTCATGTACAAACATCTGAGACCTGTACTTTAGCTGTAGAAAAAACAGACAGTGAGGACCAGGAAGGAAAGGTTTAATATAAAACTTTAAAAGATTTTGAACTTTTTTGTTTCATGTCAATGCTTAGTGCCAATGCTGCCTTTTCACACAACAGTCAATCTATTAATGGATTCAAATCAAGAAACAAGATTTATCAGAATCTATAGAATTTAGGATTGATTTTAGGCATACTTTGTGTATACAGATTTATGGACCTGATGTTTGCAAAAATATGCTTCCATATTTGTCCTTTTCAGTAAGGACTTCTTCAAACTGAGGAAGGTCTAAGGACAGAAATAAACGTCTTAGGATTTGTAGACTCCAAGGTCTAACATGAGCTGGAAAATTAAGCCATTACAAGCTATAGCTATCATGATCGCCAAAAGGTTCTATTGGATTAGTAATGCAAATGATTTAATAGTTTAGAAGGATGGGGGTTGGAAATCTAAGAGTTTATGTTTTCATTCTTCAACTCTGCTGGAAGGGAGTTACTTCAACTTCATTATCCACTAAACAGTTCTCATAATAACTTCTGGAAAAAAACCCTTTGCTGACCAGCATCATTGGTCAATACTAATATAGAAAAGGCCAAAAAAAGACCTTATTTATCTTAGAACAATGAGCAGAAGTACAAAACTTTATCTGAACACCTTCCATATAAAGGAAAGACTTAATACTAACACCCTTAGTGCACATCATAGAAATACTGGCCTTTCTTTCTTACTGAGTTAAGGAAAGCACTGTCCACAGTAAAAACATGACCTTTCTTCAGCTGTAGGCCTTGTTGTCATTGCTTAGAGAAGAAGCATTTTGGGAGAAGTTGATACACAGCAAAAACAGCTCTTTAAGCAAAACACCTAAGAAAGGCATAAAAAGTTATGATTTTTTATTTTTTTTAACAAAAACGTTATTTTTTTTCTCTTTGGTTTTATTAAATTGCATAAGAATAAAAGATATATACAAATCTTTAGGGAGAAAGTAAATTTTGTTTGAATCAAAATTTGCCGACCTTCTTGTTTCCTCCAGTGAATTTCCTTTTATAAAGCATGGATTTCCCTTAAAATAAGGCAGTTTACTTAAGATTTCCCATATATCCTGTGTTTCAAATGTAAAAGCATATTTGTTGCCTGTCTAGCTTTTCAGTTTTAGAAGGGAAATACATTTTGGATTGACTTTTATTTATGAAACTGCCAATATATCTGGTTCTAGCCTATTTTTGTTTGTGTTTATTTTTAAAAAAGAAATGTGGTTTGTTATCAGCATAGCTTCCAGTAGCAGAATAACTAAATAAATAAGCCTCCAAATAGAAATCTTTGATAATGAAGAAGGAGTGTAAGAGGCAACCACTTTCCCTGTTACTTGAGACACTGATGCTCAGGCACTGGTGGGGCTGAAGCCGAAGAACTGACACCCACACAAGGTGACCAGAGTTAACGGAAGTCACCGCTGGAGTGCTGGTAAACATTGCATATTGTGAGGGGCTAAGGCCCAGAGAGAGCCCTGCCAGGGTCCAGGATCTGCTGGGCTAAAGCCTAGGGAGAGGCACCAAAGCCTGAACGTCCAGAGGGCCAATATGAGAGCATGATTGGGTTGGGGAGAAGGACGGGAAGCGCTGACAAAAGCAAGAGCCCTGTTCCTGTTAAGGGTGAGGATAGGCTCACTGGCAGCCTAACAATGTGCTAGTATGGTGAGGCAAAGGACGGAAAGCCAAACTACGCAGCAACCCAAATCTATTAACTTTTGACATCAAGACATGGCAGGTGAGGGAGGAGAAGGCCTGTTAGGGGAAGCTAGATTAGGAGAACAGGCTCCTCGAGGGTGCTGCAACCATCCCTGGGGGCAGAGCCTATTACAGTCACCCAAAGCACAGAGACAGACAAAATAATGTAACTGATTGCTTTGAAAATCAAAGCTTGGACTTCATAGACTGTTCCTTTTCCAAACTATAGAATGTATTTGTATGTTTTTGAAATTAAAACTTGGAGACATTGGAATACCAATCCCACTTTACTCCCTATCACAGCATCCTAGATCTACTAATGCATTCCCATGACATGACTTTGATAATCAGGGCTTTCTCTTCATGATCTTAAATGTAGTTGAATCCATCTTTTATCTTTATAAAATATGAATCTCTAAACAATGCAAACTAAGTCTCGAATATTTTTGTCATACCTGTCTCTCTCTAAATATCAATAGCAAATGCACTAGCAATATACTTGGAGAGGGCACAACAGTAGTTTAATAGCCCTGGTTACTGAGGCCATTTATATCTGAACAGAGCAGCTGCAGCACAGGCAGCAAGGTTTCTAACTAATATGTCTCTATCCTGTTTAAATAGAATGATTATCAGATGTGAGAGCCTTTGTGTTCTACTGACCATTCAGTTTTTGGCGGCTCTGTTGAGATTTCTGCCAAAAGGACCAATTAATGTGCCAGCAGCTTTGTGATTTGGAGAGCTGTCCATCGGGAACTGAGAGCTACAGCCCTGTCTATTTCATCATATTTATTTCACAGGTGGTATTAGTTTTCAGTCACTTTCCACTTGTGCCACATTAATTTGTTATCATAAAACCGTTATGGGGGTAGGGCAGAAAAGCCACGTAGGAGGATAGATAGATAGATAGATAGATAGATAGATAGATAGATAGATAGATAGATAGATAGATAGAAGTTTTGCTTTTTGTATTTACTTTGGGTTAGGAGTATAATAGCACAATGTTTCGCAAATAGAGTTATTGAACTTTGTAACATTATTAAGAGTTGTTTGAATGGCTGTGAGCTGGTTAAGCCAGGCTGCAAAGGCATAAGATTCTCTGAACTTCTGCCAACTGATAAAAAGATGGCAACAAATGCATTTCTACACTGCTAACATAAGAACCTTTTTGAATGGCTAAAGTAGCTGCTGTAAGATGTGTGGTGATTGGAGAACAATGGAACCTGCCAAGCAACTAAAGGAAAGTTGCGCAGTTGGTGATTTGCCACTATTGTGGAAAAAGCTAAAAAAAACCTATAGAAAGTACTTCACAGCAGTGCCCTTTTACATCAAGACTAGAACCAGAACCAGACTGCATCTTGGAGAGATGTACTGGCGACCCCTTTCCTAACATCAAACAGCTGAATCCCCATTCAACAGGCCATCAGTTGAGGACAGCATGATATGGCAATGTATGAATGAATGAGTGAGTGTGTTTGGTGTGTTAGATGGGGATAGGATTTTTATTATAAAGAAATAATAGACTTAATAAACTTACCTACCTCTGTTTCAAAGGAATTCAAGACTTGGTGCCTTTTGTTGTACTACACCCTTAGAAAATCTAGAATAAAGTTAAGTCATGTTGTTGAAGCACTATGGGAAAAGCTCATTCTGGCTTTGCTCATTGATAACCTTGAAGACTTTTTGTCACCAAGCTATGAATCTAATACACTTCATTAGCAGTAACTCTAATATAAACTAGGACTGAAGAATTCTTGCTTTATTACTTAATTCCTAAAATAATCCAACTACATGAGTATTAAATAAATAAATAAAGCAGGCACCAAAATGTAGAGCAATGAAGAGTATTTATTAACTGCTTAGTCAATCTCTCATAAAATACTCAGAATACTTCTTGTTGATACTTCAAAAGGAGCAAACTAATGTCTGTTCTCTGTTTAAACAGCTGTTGATAACAAGATAAAAGACTGCTGAATTACTAAACAAACGAAGGAGTATGAAATGGGAAATAGGATATAGAGCCTTTGACCTTTAGGATGCTACTTCAAATTCAATCTCAGATAGCAGAGACTGAAAGTCATTATCAACTGATGATCATTTGACGTACGTAAACCAAGCTGTGTGGGTCTCTGTACAGATCCTACTGAACAAATCTTCACAGTAGAATTAGTCTTCTTGATGTCATTATCTCCAAAGAGCAAATGGTGAATTGATCCTGGAGGTACAAAATTCCAAGAAAGGAGGAAACTTGCAGCACAGTTTTATCTGTTAATGAAGAAGTGACCAGCAGTAACTTGACACAGGGAAAAAGAAAAAAGAATAAATGAACTCATGGGTTGTTCTTCTCATAAAAGCTTTGATTATATTTGGTCCAATTATTAACTATTATTTTATATGATAGTACAAGAACTACTTTTCCCAATTAAAATCAGGGCCCTGTTGTGTTAAGCACTGTGGAAACTTCTAGTAAGAGATTTTTCTACACCTCTGAGTTTTCCAACTAAACAGACAATTGTCTGGATGGAATACATAGATTTGGGGATTTACTCAAAGTCACACAATGTAAAGTTGTAAAGGCAGTACAGTCCCTATCCTTGAAGCTTGCATAAAAAGCTTGCTAGAAAAGCTGCAAGTTTAATAACACATTTCTATATAGATAACATTTTATCTTTGTTCTAAGTCTCTCTTACCTCTAAAAGACCCATGATATATGGAATTAATTTAAGTCCACAGGATGCCCTCCACTAGTAGACCTAAAAGTGGAGGTGGCTTTGGCTAACATGGGGAAAAACTTGGATGCTTGTGACCCATTTATTATAATACTCTAGTATATAGTTCCCTGAAGTACCATTATGATTAACTGTTATTACAGATTGTATTTTACTATTGGTGAAAGTTGTTTTAAATTGTGTGTGTGTATCATATATATTTTTTTTCTCTTGAACATGAGCATGGTTTTGAAATTTGTTTCTTTACTGAGGTGTGTGTATCACAAGAGCCTGAAATTCTACAGGACATTGCACCCATAAATTATATTCCTTATCTGGCTTCATGTCAGGTTAACTTTGTGGTCCTGGCAACTGGCTGGAAGTGAACCAATTACAATATCTGTTAAACTGAGCTCATTTTTGTAACCTACAGTTAACATATTATTCCAGGAATGTCCACAGGCCTTTACTAGACAAATTTAGGTAGATCATGGAAATAGCCAATTTGTCCTGAATGTGATTCAATTAGAATTTAATTAATTCTGCCACAGCTCCTGTAAAAATAAGAAAGCCCAAACTACCAGAAACCCCAGCATTGTCAAAAAATATTCAAAAGCATTTCCAAATTGTGAGGAGGAATTGGGGGGGGGGGGGAATAACCCCTGAGTAGAACAGGCTGGGGACGAAAGGGTTCAGGAATGTTTTGCCCTACTACTTCCTTCGTGTCACGAATAAGACACTTCAAAGCTGATATGAAGAAAATAAATGCTTTCCTTACAATTTGGTCACTGTAGACACACTCCTCCAAATACCACCGTGAGGCACTTCAATGCCTCTTTTCCTCTCCTCCAAACACCACTGTGAGGCACGTCAAGCCTCGTACCCACTCCGTGCCGGCAGTTCCCTTTAAACTCCGTAGTAAACGTCTCGACCGAAAAAACATCAACCGTAGGGAACCCAAGAACTCTTGAATAGCTATCCGCTGCAGATTATCCAATGGGAGTGCCGGAGGGGGAAAGGGAAACCATGGACACAGGACCACGGTGAGAGTGATCAGGCCTCCCAATGCTACGTGTGGTCCCGCCTTTCCTTTTCTGGGCTTAGGTTTTATACTCCCCCAATGACCAATCAGCTTAGGTCTTACTTTTGCGTGCTTTTCAAGAAGCATGAGCCAGGGATTTTGCAACATGCATGCTTTGCGTGACTGATTGGGCTGCACTTGCTGTTTCCCCTTCCAGTGAGCACAATCTGCTGGAGTCTGGTGACTATTCCTTGTCAATTATTTATCACATGCCCTCTTGACCAAATGCCAGGTTTGGATATGCTCAAGCTCAAGAATTTCCCTGCTTACACTTGGGTTCAGTTAACTAAAAGTGTAAAACATAACATCACCAACAAATCAAATACATAAAAGTCCAGCAACTTGGATGGTCTGCTCTAGTCAGGGTTTGTCGCAGATGAGTTCATCTACGGTGGCGGGTGTTGATGTCTCACATCACGTCGTGCACTAGCGATCTCGTACCATCCCGGGCTAGAAAACAAACTTAAGATTCATTAGTAATTGCACTACGTCAGCTTAGCCAATTGTGGTGGGTCAAGATGGTGCGTGCAGGTGAGACTGCTTCAAGAGAAACTAAGTAAGTGTTTGGGTACTTTCCAGGCTCAAGTACAACACTGGGAACTGGACTTGGACGCTTACTTGTGGTTGTGGGGACAGCTAACCACACTGCCTTTTGTGCCAAGTAACAAGGCTTCCAAGGTGGGCGTGGTACCGGATCTCATTCATCCCACAGAGTCATGGTAGCGTTCATGGCTATCAGTACATCATTATTATATTTAGTCCAGTTCTTAAATGACCCATTCTCTTTTAGTCTCAGTTGTTCTTTATATAGTCCTATCTGCCACTCCACAATGTCATCGGACTGCGGATGATAAGGCAGGTGATGGTGCCATTGAATATTGTATTCCACTGCAAATTGTTCCAGACCTCTAGAGTTAAAGGGTGGTTCTCCATCAGAATGTATGATGTGAGGGACTTGCCAGTGAGCAAAAGCAAGCTGCAGGCATCCTTGGATCACTGAAGTAGTGGTCTTCCTTGTAGGGAGGACAAGGATCTGTTGAGTTCCCAGATCCACAACCACTAACCCCTTACCTGGTGGGTTAGCTCCTGGGAGCGGTCCAAGTAGATCCACTTGCCATAACTTTCCTGGAGCATAATATGCTGGATCATAAGTGCCTTTTTGGTGTCTGTGATGCGCTGGTTTTTCTCGTGTGCAGGCGGAGCAAGCTTCAATTACCTTTGTCCAAGTCAGGCCTCCTTTTCCTTGTTCTCTCCAATGATCTTGTGCTCCTTTTGCTCCAGGGTGTCCCCAGTGTTCATGGAGCCAGACTAGAAATGGATTGATATCAGCAATGTCTGCGACATGCAGCTGAGGCGTGTCCTATTGGTCATTAGATTCTTGTTGAGGTAGTGGTTGATCTATAGTGGCATGCACGGGGTCTGTGTCAGGTTGATGGGATCGAGTATGCTTGATTAAGGGACAGATGGAAAATTTTAGCAAGGTTGTCTTGACATTGTCCCAAAGATCTGTATGCTCCTTTACCCGTGCCATTCTGTTAACAATCTTGTATATGTACTCTGAATCTACAGTTATAATGGGCACTGGAAGTGTTCCATCATGATGCTGATAGGTGTGCTTAAGAGCTAATTGAAATCCTCTCAGTTCAGATGCCTGAACTGATTCCTCTGGATAAGCTGCCTGGAGCTCATAATCATGCAAGGGTCACAATAATATCCATAACCTCCATACCACGGGAAGTGCCGTCTGAGGCTATCCATGCTGGACATGTAGTCCCGTACAGCCGTGGCATAGTGGAATTGTCTTCCTCTGTGATAGAAGTAATTTCTCCATCTGCAACCTGCCATGCCAACCAGTGATATTGGTGGCGGGGGACTAGAATGCTCCAGGTCTTTGATGTACCCTGATATTCTGGATGCACCTTGCTAGGGTCAAGCAATTCCAATATTGTCCCACCAGGCACGATGAGTACACCTGGGTTTACTGCAAGATGTTCTCCCAATTGAGCTGCAAGCATAACCTTTCCCAAACACCCATATTGGTGTTGGTAGTTCTGAAGTGTGTGGAGACTAGTATACGCAAGGTTCCCCATCTTAGCATCACTGGCTGTCAACTAAATATGTTCCGTAGTGTAACCTACATGAATTATCAAGGGGTTACTGACAGGAGCTGTGATTAAGCATGTCTCCTTAACTTCTATCGTGACCTTCTCCAGTGTGGCTTAATCATGCTTATCCCATGAAGTTCTACACTGCGCCTTTTTGCGAATCTGTTGCTGTAATCTCTGGAGGACTTTTAAATGTGACGGTATTATAAAATGATGAAACCAGTTCAGCTGGCCCAGCAGGCCTTGAAAATCTGCCTGTGTACTTGGCCAAGGTAGAGGTAACTCAGGGGTGGTATTTTTATAAATCCAGAACTTAACTACAGGTGTGGACGTTGTAGCATTTAGTCCTTGCACAAAAATGACTCTAGATGTTTTTACATGGGGCATCTCAGATCTTACTACATTCACTTGGGCTCCTGTGTCTAATAAAAAATGTATGGATGTAGGAGTGGAATCTGCAGTAGCACTTACGTCGTAAGTTCCATACAGGCATTCATCAATATGCCAGCCGTCGTCGCCCGCATCAACAGCTGTTACTCGTTTTTTCTATTCTCTGATCCCTGTCCAGATTTAAACCCTAGGATTCGTGCCAATCTCCTTTGTCCTTCATTTCCGAGTCTGTGAAGCTGGCTTCTCATCAAGTCGCTTCTGCCCAGTAGAAATGCAAACATGGCGCGCTCCTCAGCTGTATAATCTGGCAGTTGTCCGCGTGGGCAATGATTGGCCTGAAGTTTGTCAGGCATTGTCCTTCATGTACCAATTACTTGCACTGTTGACGGTGGGGTAAGTGTAGACTCCGTTTTTCATGCTGTAGTGAGCTTTCCCAAGCTACTTAAGATGTTTCCTATTGGTCTGTCTGTTAGTAGGTGTAATAACAAACAGAACATGGGGTGTTAATACCTACATAAACCTCCACACAAGCTTCTACCGCTGCCATGGATACGGGAATTTTCCCAGGTTCATTGCACCATCGGGGTGGCAAAACACTATTTGCCTGCTGCAAGGTTAAATTTAATGCGTGACATCCCATGTCCCAAGTCAGATAACTAGCTCGTGCACTAGCGTATAAAAGTTGTGCAGGCAATGCGTCACTAGGTGGATCTGCATGCCAGGCATGGGCTCGGGTCAGCAGTGCTGGGACCACCTCAGCGCATAGGGGAATTGGCCAGATTTTGTTACGCATTATCCGAGTTGTATCATTACACGCTCCTCCTCCCCATGTGGGTTGGCACATCAGCATGGTACACTCTTCAGAGTCCACTAATTCTGATCCATGTTCTAATATTAGTTGCCCTAACCATAATACTAATGTTTCGCCCGGTGTTAATCGGGTATCTTTTGTTAATTCCTGTAGCTCCCCCCTTGTATGCGGAGAGTGGTAAGAGTGCGGGTTCCTACGCCATCAGTGACTGTTTTTACCAAGGCCACAGGATTCGCTTGCAAGATGGGTGGATCTGTGTCAGCGGGGAAAACTAAATACAGCCCCGTCAGAGTGCCATATGGAAGTGACTCCTCAGGTGGGGCCGATGGGGCTTCCCCGATGTCAGAGCTTCCTCCTCGTGGCTTCTCGGCCACGCCCCCTTTTTCTCCTGCAGCGCCGTCTCTAGGCAGCAATTCAACCTGCAAAACACTCTGCTGCATGGTTGTTTGAGTCGATGCATCTACCATAGCAGTTAATTCTGCTGTGTGCCGCAGGAGCCCAGTTGCCCATCGAAACAAAGCATTAATCATTTTTCCTTTATTCCATTTCTGCCCTGTCAACCCCATTACGTCCCATCCCTCAGTCTCAAGGCTCTCACGGCGTGTCGTTAAGATTTCACTCTCAGCTCCCCCTGGCTCGAGATCAGGACATCCAAACTTGTCAGGGATAACCTCACAGCCGGTTCCCTCCTTTAAATACTGAACACACTTATCATACTCTTTCTTGGGGTTGCACTCATTCATGCTCCTGGGTTTGTGCGTCTGAACAATGCCTCAGACTTTACATGGGGCGGATGATAGAGAACTGCAGGACTGGAGAGAAGGCATCCCAGAGCTGCTGGGCTAAGATCGGACAAAACCAATTCTTTCAGCGGCTCCTCGTTGTCCTCAGTTGGGCAAATGGACACATAGCCTTCCAATTTTCCACTCAGTCCCCTCAGATGATATGCTACAAGGGCCCTCAGGGTATTGGCATCCGTTGTCGGGGGCCAGTGATGGTTTCCCCATGGTCAGTGCTTAACCAATTCATTAGGGTCTCCTTCGCTTCCCCTTTGCCCCGAGGATCCTGTTTGTGATGCCATGTGAGGAGGAATTGGGTGTGGGGGGGGGATAACCCCTGAGTCGAACAGGCCGGGGACGAAAGGGTTCAGGAACTTTTCACCCTACTACTTCCTTCCCGTCCTGAATAAGACACTTCAAAGCCGATATGAAGAAAATAAATGCTTTTCTTACAACTTGGTCACTATAAACACACTCCTCCAAATACCACTATGAGGCACTTCAAGCCTCATTTCCTCTCCTTCAAATACCACCATGAGGCACTTTAAGCCTCGTATCCACTCCTCCAAATACCACTGTGAGGCACTTCAACCCTCGTACCCACTCCGTGCCGGCGGTTCCCTTTAAACTTCTTAGTAAATGCCTCAACCAAAAAAAACCTCAACCGTAGGGAACCCAAGAGCTCTTGATTATCTATCCACTGCAGACTATCCAGTGGGAGTGCTGGAGGGGAAAAGGGAAACCATGGACACAGGACCACGGTGAGGGTTATCAGGCCTCCCGATGCTATGTGCGGTCCCACCTTTCCTTTCCCGGGCTTAGGTTTTATACTCCCCTAATGGCCAATCAGCTCAGGTCTTACTTTCATGTGCTTTTCAAGCAGCATGAGCCAGGGATTTTGCAACATGCATGCTTCGCACGGCTGATTGGGCTGCACCTGCTGTTTCCCCTTCCAGCGAGCACAATCTGCTAGCGTTTGGTCACTGATCCTTGTCAATTATTTATCACACAAATGTGGTAATAAGAATATTGGTTTGACCCATACTGCACCCTTACATAAGCTTTTTCAGAGGCATGGAGGAAGCTTTGTATGATTTATGATAGTAAACTTGAAGCAGCCCTACCTGGTAATCGTGAAGTTCAGTCTCTGTCATGACATACTAGTTTATATAAACTAGTTCGAGATTTAAATAGTGTATAAAGAGTAGACCATCCAGTCAGAGAATAGAATCCAGTCAGAGAATTACATGGCTTTGGTGACCAATCACACAGCTGAACTATTGAAACATAAATAATGGACATTCTGTTAAACACCTTAAAATGACCTAAAACATTTCTCCAGTTTGTCCCAGTGAAGCCAATGGGACTTGCTGATGCTTAATATCTCACAGGTTTCCCTTAGCTTTTGTACTATTTGTATTTAAAAGCTGCAGTCAAGAGGTTAGAAGTCCATGTGTTAACATCAATCCCAGTTATTCTGTGTATCTTTAGGGGAAAATCTACAGTCTGAGAAGTTACAAAACATTTTGTATCTGTGATAATCACCAGATGAAGATACTACATGATCTCCTTGGTGTTATCTTTTTATTCCTTTCCCCTGTCTCATATAATGGATATGGAATTATGAACATATTACTGTGGGGGGAAAGGAAGGTTTTACTGCAAGTCAGATCCTCTGTCATAATTTTTCTTATTCAACTTTTTACCCCAGGATAAGTGGAAGGAAACCCACAGTAATCTAGCTCCCATAGAAAGAGAAGTATGTTACTGTGGGTTGGCTGTCATGTACTGCTGGGTAAAAGCATACACACAAGCACTTACCACGAAGAAGCTGATGTATCATAAAGACTCACCGCCGTTTGCCCCCTGGTAAATTGTTCATATGTTCATACCTTGATTATTTGTAGCCCTTGTCAAGTTGCATCTTAACTTTAGATTCTGTGGTTTTTGAAGCAGTGCCCAGTACTTTATTTGTCTATTAAATCTCTCAAACATACAATATTATACAAAGAATTATATCTAGAGATAGCTCTCAGTTATATGGAATAGTTTTATAAGCTACATGGAAACTGAGGTGATAGAATATACGGGTGACAGCCACATAATCTCACCTGTTAAAAGCAAAGTTATGTTCTTGGACCTATAACACTTTACACTAATATAGTTTATTTCTTGTCCTGAGATTTTAAAGTCCAATAATATACTTGTGGAAGGAGTCTATTAATTCCATTGTACACACTTGTAAACTGAAGTAGACAATCATTATAGCCAGTGTGTTGTTTAAGATCATACGATGAGTCATTGTGGATGCAAAGGCAGATCAAAAAACCTTGAGTCCCTCTCCTTTGTTCTAAATATTATCCTGTCTCCCTCTTTCTTTTTGTTTTATTTTTTTTAAATGCAGGGAAAAATCTTCATAGGCTCTGAGTATACATATCTCATCTCTCAGAATATGGCAGGAGGGTGTTCTGAACATTTTCCCCGCTATATAATGTTCTTGGTTTAAGATGTTTTTTTCTCTCATTATAGTGACACACTTGTTTTTATTTTGGAAAGTGACTGCTAATGTATATTTCATTATTTTAGCAGAGTGTAATGCTGTCTCTTGAAGAAGCAGAGATCTGAAAGACACACAGAGAGAAAGAAACTGACAGTAGTATGTATTCAAGTATTAGAGATAGCTTGGGGGTATCAGCTGTTTACTGCTCTGGAGAAGAGAGATGTGCAATCATTTCTGCCCCTGCTTATGCAGTCAGCATTCCTACAAGCACTGACGATGGAGGGAATGAAGGAGGCAAGCCTGCCAGGGGGAAGGCAGTAATGATCTTTGCATAATAGGAAGGAATGTGAAGGAGAAGGGGCAGAGTGGAGTATTGGTTAACCACTCAATAAGTGTGAAACACTAAAAAAATAAAGCTGCAGTTTGGAAACATTGGGCCAAACCCATTACCCATGTAAGAGATGGAACTACACAGAAGTAGTCACTGGTATTGCCAGAATGGAGTTTGTGTCTTGCGTCTTTCTCTAGCTTGCTTGTTCAAACGCCAACATAGCCATTTATAGAAAAGATGCACATATTATGCAATTTTAAAAACCTCCCTGGCAACAAAGCTTTTTTACAATGATTACCAGGAAGACAGATTGACATCTTGAAAAAAAAGGCAAAAGACCTGAATTTGGAGGGTAAAAAGTTCATGCTCCTGCAGAATTCCAAGTTCCTGGTTTCTATTACATTTTTATTATTATAATTTTTGCGTGACTGTAGCTAGACCTTTCATAACCTCACCATTTTGAAAGCTGAAGAAAAAGTTGCTAGCTTCAGTCAGACAGGAAACCCCTTCCCTCCCCCCAACTCCAAACCCAACAATGCCTCATAAAAATATCAGATCACAGATTAAAATGGAATGACTTGAAAGTTC
Organism: Caiman crocodilus; assembly: GCA_030014935.1. Classification (NCBI taxonomy): domain Eukaryota; kingdom Metazoa; phylum Chordata; order Crocodylia; family Alligatoridae; genus Caiman; species Caiman crocodilus. The sequence goes on from JAGPOW010000304.1 coordinate 34,141,046, forward strand.
AAAAATAACAAGTATCCCTCAGTATGTCTGGTATTGAAATAGCTTTTAACTTATTTAAGATGGAAAATCAAGGAGATGCACCAAAATAATATTATCACTATTTTCAAGTTTTTACCCTCTCTTTTTGATTTGAAGTGGAAAATTGACTTTTAAGCATTTACTAAAGACAACTAAACCATGGCTAATGGACCTTTGCAGGCCACCATACTAATTTGTAATGCCTTCTATTCATAAATGTTGCAAAAAAAGCCAAAGTATTAATCCATTATTTTAGCTTTCATCACTGACATTTTCAGTCTTTTCCCACTCGTCTTGTGATTTTTAATGTTCCTCATCACAAATTCCAGCTGCTGTCTTGCATATTCTATTGAGTCTTTATTCAGGCTATAATTCAACAGGGTACTGAACAAGTTAGACTGAAGTCAATTCATGTGCTTATATTTAGACTTGTGTTAAGCATATTATTAAGTTTAGGCTTGTGACCTAAGTACACTGTTTTGAGCCCATGTTCAAAGCACACTGATCAGAGCCCATGGAAATACAAGAGAGCTCTGTTCACAAATATGGATTGTTTTCCTTTTCTATTATTCAAACCTATGAGAAAAGTCTGTATGGTCTCTTAATGTACAATTTGGAAATATTGAATTAAAAAATGAGAAGAGAAATGAACAACCTCTATGAGAAACAAACAAATGATATAAGACAAAAATATAAAGGTCATAGTTCAAACTGAAAAACTCTTCTTAATAGAGATGAACAATTAACATAGAAAAATCTGTTTATTAAATATAATATTTATTCTTTCTAAATTGCTCACAGACCCTTAGATTTTTTGGAAATGGTTTCATTGTTCAATCTCGTGCACCAGCGATTTTATGTGAGGGTCCCTATGAATAATTCTTCAAGGAGCAATATTTACAATTTGATATCCAACCAATGTGACTTGCCACCAAGTCCATAGACTATTGGCTTGGTTTCCTAACTGACTGGAACTAAGATGATTAAACAAAAATGATTAAAGGTCTAGAAAGCAGGGCATATGAGGAAAGTTTAGAAGAACTGGTACTATTTAGTCTAGAGAAGAGAAGCTTTAGAGGGGACTTGATAACAGTCTCTAAAGGTGTTCCAGGAGTGTGTGTGTGGGGGCGGCACTTTAATTAGAGCAACTCCAAGAGCTACTCTAATTAAAGCACCTGGACCATCTCATGTGTCAGCATCCCCACACTTCACAATGGCTGTGGGGGGCTCTTTATCTAAAACGTGCCAAATAAGTTTTAGATAAACCATCCATTTTGAAGCATCGGGATGTTGATACATGAGTTGCAGATTTGATTACTCATGTCTGCTCCAAAGCACTGGAATCACAACACCTTAGAGCAGCATCCTTGCTCATGTATAGGCATTCTAAATGCCAAATGTTGTTACAAAGAAGATAGCAATCAATCGTTCTCTGTTTCCATGGGGAAAGGACATGGAAAAATGGGTTTAAACAGCAGCAAGTTAGATATTAGGAAGGTTTAGGGTAGATATTAGGGGAACTGACTAGATGGCCTCTTGAGGTCATCAGACATATCTTTCTGTGATGCCAAGATTTCTAAACTCCTTATCATTAAACTAAATGTGATTTAGTCATCAGATATAGGATCACTGATTGATTAATTGAATCTCATTCATGGAACCAGATTTTTTTATTTTCTTTAATGTGTATGCGCATGTCACTCATTTGAGAGTTCAGACAAAGGGGGGAATTTACATCAGAAGGAAATCCAATTTAGAAATCACCAAAATGCTTAAATTTGTTCTTAGTACACAACCAACTTTAATCTTAAGGTCCTCCTTCCTGTGGCTGAATGTTACAAACACAGAACTATATAAATCTTCTAAATATATGATACCCCCCAAACAAAGGTGTTATCATCTATATATAATATTTACAGAAAGCATACAAAGTTAAACATTTTTTTTTCTAGTGCACTCAAATCCAGAAATAGAGACACTTATAAAAGAAGTGCCTGGCAGAATATTACTTTAGAGAATAACTGTAGAAACCTTAGAGACAAATTGGTTCAGAGAGGTATAAGCTTTTGTAACATCTGCCTATGAAAGCTTACGTCTTTTTGAACCAGTCAGTCTCAAAGGTGCCACTCTACTTCACCTTCTGTCTGTAAAGACCAGAAACCTAATTTTCCATAGCTTTGCACTTTGTTCAGACAGAGTATAAAATGGGTGTAAAAAGATACCAGATCAGAGGCTGTTGTTTTGTACAACAGCATGTACATTTAACTTTCCCAAGAAAAAGGGTTACCGAGAACTTATACTAGTCTTACATACATGTAAGTCTGAAAACTTACCCAAAATTTGTATTTACTACAGAAATACTAGTGAATATGAGGCTTAACACTTAGATTCATAGCTGTTAGGGTCGGAAGGGACCTCAATAGATCATCAAGTCCGACCCCCTGCATAGGCAGAAAAGAGTGCTGGGTCTAGATGACCCCAGGTGGATGCCTATCTAACCTCCTCTTGAAGACCCCCAGGGTAGGGGAGAGCACCACCTCCCTTGGGAGCCCATTCCAGACCTTGGACACTCCAACTGTGAAGAAGTTCTTCCTAATGTCCAGTCTAAATCTGCTCTTTGCTAGCTTGTGGCCATTATTTCTTGTAACCCCCAGGGGCGCCTTGGTGAATAAAATCTCACCAATTCCCTTCTGTGCCCCTGTGATGAACTTATAGGCAACCACAAGGTCGTCTCTCAGCCTTCTTTTGCAGAGGCTGAAAAGGTCCAGGTTCTCTAGTCTCTCCTCATAGGGCTTTTGCCTGCAAGCCCTTAACCATACAAGTGGCCCTTCTCTGGACCCTCTCCAGGTTATCCGCATCCCTCTTGAAGTGCAGTGCGCAGAATTGCACGCAGTATTTCAACTGTGGTCTGACCAGCGCCCGATAGAGGGGAAGTATCGCCTCTTTGGATCTATTCCTCATGCAATTGCTGCTGCACGATGAAGTGCCATTAGCTTTTCTGATGGCTTTGTCACACTGCTGACTCATGTTCATTTTGGAGTCCACTAGGACTCCAAGATCCCTTTCCAATTCCGTGCCACCAAGCAGGTCATTTCCTAGGCAGGAGGTGTGCTGGACATTTTTCCTCCTAGGTGCAGCACTTTGCATTCATTTCTCCTTGTTGAACTGCATTCTGTTGTTTTCTGCCCACTTGTCCAACCTGTCCAGGTCTGCTTATAGTTGTTCCCTGCCCTCTGGCATGTCCACTTCTCTCCACAGTTTTGTGTCGTTGGCAAACTTGGACAGAGTACACTTTACTCCCTCAACCAAGTCGCTGATGAAGACATTAAAGAGTATCGGTCCAAGGACTGAGCCCTTCAGGACCCCACTGCCCACAACCTTCCAGGTCGAAACTGACCCATCCACCACGACCCTCTGGGTGAGACCCTCTAGCCAATTCGCCACCCACCGGACTGTGTAATCATCCAGTTTGGAGACTGTATGAGAGTCAGCATATCCTCATAATTCTGTGCATTCAACTTTCTGGCAGACTGAAAAATTAGTTTTAAACTAGTGAAGTTCAAGATTTCTATAAGGTACAGTTCTGTTTTAAGATGACGGACTTCTGTGATAAGATGGTTGAATATACCTGGGGCCAGTGTTTCTATTGAGTTCAATGGGCTTTGTATCAGGCTTAAGGTGCATTGTCAAGGACACATTAGTTTTGACAAAGTGTTTGAACATGTATCACTTCAGTGAGACTCTGTAAAGACTTAGAGTTAGGCCTTTGTTAAACATTTCTACTGAATCCTTGATTTTAAAGGTCAGTTCACACAGTTACAACTTTCTTACCTTTTTAGATTGACAAGATCCTGATGATTTTGTTTTAGAAGAGATTAGACAGTATCAAAAAAAAAGAGGAGAAAGAAAAGAAAGAGAGAAAAATAAGTGCAGGGATACACACGTAAGGATTCAGGACAAAGATTAAATAGAGCTGGTCTGGACTATGGATTGTACTGTAATTTCTTCATGGAAAAGTCTGCATACACATTTATGGATGAGTGAGCTTTTATTTTGTTTCACTGAGTTATATGCCTCCTTTAAAATATAAATATTATTTTTTTCTACAAAACTGGAATGGCTTGAAAGAGAGCTTGGCTTATTTTTATCTTTCTTGGGTCAAATTGGCTTCATATACAGCTCTTTCCAACTCTGGCAAACCCAGATGCCTGAAGAAACCAATTAAAATATTAGAGACTGGCTCCTAGATTCATGGAATTGGTATAATTTATCTCCAGATCTCTTTCATAAGAGATCCTTAGAGCTCTTTTATTTTGCAAGCAGGGCTTGGGGTTTTTTTGTAATTTAAGTCTACTTGTTTACAGAGAATTCTACAACAGGGGGAAAGTTATGTGGCATCCTGCCTCCATAACCTATTTGTTTTGCTTCCTGATGAGTTGGGCAGTTACGCAACTTTGGTTCAAATGTGTATTTCACTAGGAATAGCAAGGCTCCCCATCTCTGAACTGCTGCAGAAGAATGATGTCTCTACTGTTAATGTATATTACTAATGTTCTATTGAATTCTCACTGTTTGACTGTGGTAAGGGCATTCCTCTCCACTGTTCTAGGAATGCAGGCTTGGAGAAGATGTGTCACAAAGAAATATAGTGTTCCCTTATAGTGAAGGACCATGAGTAAATTTCCTTTCAAAATGATGCGGAAGGAGTTCAAGTACAGCTGGACTTCACACCGTGTGTGGTGTCCATCTCTAGCATTGGATTTAGAAATGCTAATAGCCTTCCCAACTTTGCAGGAGATCACAGTCCATCCTGCAAAGGTCAGGACCCTCCACAGTCACAGAAGACTGTGAGGGGTATGGCCCTTAAGCTCTATTCCTCCATTTTTCTATGTGTAAAACTAGATATAAACTAAACAGGTTCTGGCAATCTTAACTAAGTAGATGTGTGCAGAACTCTTTAAGATTTTCACTTGGGGGGACTCTGGAATTGTGAAATACTTTATATGGTATTATTCTGTCTACAACCATAGTTTTATTTTCCCATTGCTGTTTTTATTCTACACATAGGCACCACAACCTAGACAAAAAAAAAAACAAAACAAAACCAAAAAAACACTTGTTAGAAAAGCATAATGAACCCCCTCTTTCCCCCAAAATAAAAACTCAAGATTTACTCCATGAAAGGGGAAGATTTGCCCTTGATGTACGCTAGAACTTGCTTATTTATCTTTTGTAAATCAAATAACCCCCCTTTTAACATCAAACATTCCCAGGTCTTGACCTAGATAGTCTGCAAAATAGGCCAGTCAATCATGTTCTTCATCTCATTGCATGGGGTGGTAGTGGGAGAATAGAAAAACCTTCTGTCACTAATTCCTTTCCACCCACAGGCAAAACCTCTTCACCCAATTAACTAACACCAGGTGCACAGTTGAATGCATCTGAGGTATGTAGTACACTCACAAGCTCTGCTCCTAACTTGGCAGACAAACATGCAACCTGCCCCTGATTAGCCTACTTTGCTGGGACTGCAAAAAGTTAGTAAGTGAAGGGCTTTTTTCCCCTGAAAACTGGAAAAAGATCATAGGTGTTTCAGCATAAATAATGACTGTCCTGACCAAGCAAAATCCAGAGCATGCTGTGCATTAACAGAACTATCCTTTATATGAACCAATTTATCAAGATAGACAAGTGGCAGCAGTTCACAACAAATTGTGCAAGCACTAACAATGCTTGTCCAGCTTTTTGAGCTAATGCTATATAGGTGCACAATAACAAGTCCCTCCTAAAGACCCACCTCCAGCACAAGCTCTGTAACTTAACAGTACAGTGACAGGGGAACTTGGAAATATTGCCCCTCTTCCCAAATTTGTGTTTGTTTTGTCATTTTCACTTTTAAAACTGGATAGCAAAAGTTAGGATCTTAAATCTGTACCAAGGTATCTCAGCAATGTTATCTGATTTTTAGAAGCACCAAACCTGAGCTGCTCTGCCTGAAGTCAGAGAGAGCCTAAAGCGCTCAGAATCTTTAGAAATAAGGCCCTCACTACTTCAAGTTGAGTGCACTCAGAATTGGTGAATGACTTGCAATTGTTCTTCTGCCCAGTTTCCATAGTGTCCTCCTCTGGATGCAGAGCCTGGCAGTATGTGCGGTCACTACCTCGTGTTCTCTGATGACTCACAGCCTATCCGCTTCCTCCTGAAGGTCCCTCACCCAGCCCTTCAGAGTCTGTCTTTCAGTTTCAGACCTTCAGTTTCCTGTCTTTTTGCCCAAGATGGAATAAATGTGACTGACTTACAAACCTGAAATGCTAATCTTCAGTTTCCAGTACCTGAGCTGAGGAGCCCAATTACTAAATAATAAATTAATCAATGAACATAATCATTTTAAAAATTCAAGAAAGGTAATGTGGAGGAAATACTTAACAAGAAGAAATTACCTTCCAATGGATTGCTCTAGCAGCTAAAGGTCTAATCATTAGTAATGTACATGAATAACAACTTTTTCCACTTCTAAATAAAATAATATAAAATACACAGATCTCCTTGTATGGTTAAAATCAAAATAGTTGAAGAATTCTATGCAGTGATTTTATTCTCTCACCTAACATATCATTTATAAAGCTAAATACCTTTCACAGGGTATTTGTACTAAGGGGTCATCTACTGTTTTCAGAGACAGCTATTCGTTAGTGGCATGTTTAGGTTCTGTGTATAAATAGTGCAGATTTATAATCAAATATTTTTTAAAAGTCAAAACATTTAGAGGAACTGGATGAAAAACTGACTAGAGGCAACACTTTGCCATCCACATTTCTACTGCATAGAAGCCTCTTTAATGGTAGCAGCTCATCTATGGGTCTTTTGGATCTTATTACACATACACACTGCTTACAGGGCAGCTAAATCAGACTTTAAATATCTCAGCTCTGAGAATATGTAAACAAAATGAGGAGGGGAAAAATTATTTCCAACTCCTATAGATGAAAAGTACTCATGCAGTATACAAAGTGCCTTGTCCCACTAAAGACAGTTTGCAGTTAAGGACATTGTATACAACACACAATTAGCATTGTACACTTATAAGCACAAGAGTTTTCCTCCTGGCTGATTGGGGTCCCAGCCCCAATCCCTCTCTCAATGCAGGAACATTGATCTGCCTCACCCCTCCCAGCCTATATCAACAGCCTTGTCAGCTGGAGGTAGTTGTGTTCAGCATTGTTATGTCAAAACCCCATCAGAACCTTGAAACAATGTCGTAATTTACAAAGGTTGCAAGTGCCATTTGTCATAACTCGAACAGCTGTAAGTCGAGGACTGCCTGTATAACAAACTTATAATTGAGGATATAACATATTAGGAACTTCAAGGTTCCTTAATTCACAGTTAAGTGCTCTCTCTTTCACGACACTCACTCCATAACCTGGAATTCGTCTCTTGAGCTCCTCTGTCTGGGGATCTTGCTCCAGTGCCCCTGTTGCTGTACATTCCTCCGACTGTCTGGACTTCCATCACTTTTCTTCTGCTCCCTCTCTGGGGCCAGCTTCCCATGTTTGGCTAACCTTTTCCCCCAAACCAGCTATCTTTAATATTCTGGCCCTCCTTGGCACACCAGATCTCAGCCTGTTGCTGGCTCTCCCCAGTGTGCAGACTATCTCTGATATGCCTGCTTCCCCTGGCTTGCCTGTTCTTCTCCAGATGCCATTCCTCTCCAGCATGCAGGCTCTTCTTTGTGTCCCTATTCTCTTCAGTGTGCTGGCTCTTCTCCTGGTGTCGGTCTTCCCCTGCATATGGGTTGCTCCCTGCATGCCTGGTCTCCCCTGCATGCTGGCTCTCCTCCTGGTGCCGGTCTCCCCAGCGTGCCAGCTGTCAGCTGGCTGCCGGCCTTTTTCTGGAGCTGGCTTAGGGCTTCCAGTTATCTGGAAGTGGCCAGTTGCCTGCCCACCTGCACCCAGAACACACTCTTGAAGCATGGCTGGAGCCACTCAGGACTTGGCTGTGTGGCTCAGGACTCCTCTGATGCTGCGGGGACTCTTGCCTCAAGTCTGGCAGCTCTGTCAGCCCATCCCAGGCCATCTGCTGTACTCTCAGGGTCCAGTGCTGCTTCCCCTTTTATACGCCACTCAGTGTTCTTTGGGAAAGTAGGATACATGCTCCCACAGACATACAGTAGTATATATACCCTTATGATACTTAGGGCCTTGTTTCATATTGCACTTTGAGCTGCTCAAATGTTGATCAGTGTTAGTGCTAGCCAGACTTTGGAGAGGTCACACCATTAGGCTAAAATCCTTCTCTCATGGTTCCTTACCTGCACAGTCCTGACCTGACACTAGGGAGCTGGTGAGCAAGACCCTGATTAGTTGCTAGAGCTGTGAGTTGCCACTACAGGGCTGATGAGCCAGAGCATCCATTCTTGCTCTAGGTTGTGGGTATGAGAGAAGGGTAGGGATGAGAGTGGTCATGAAATTGAGAAGCAGAGTATTAATGTGATGGGGTGGGTAATGACATGGGAGGTGGAAAGGAAATGGCAGTGAGGGAAAGGTGGTGAAATGAAGGAAGTCAGCCACTGAAGAATAAAGTAAAAAAAAATTAAAAAGAAAAAGAAAAGGAAAGACTAATTTAAAAAGAAAGAGGAAGTAAATTAAAGATGTGTACATGTTTTAGTGAATTAGGATTTGGGTTGGAGTGTGGGGGTTCTGGTCATGCTTTCTAGGGTAGCTAAGAGGTGGAAGTGATGACGGAAAGTGCTTTTTGGGGAGCGACTGCCCCTGTCCTGGGAAGGAAACCTCATTTCATGGGGACCTGATCTTGCACCTTACCTTGAGCCCCCTCCCCACTCCTGCTAGACCCCATTTCTGGACTCATCCATGCCCTGAAACTTGGCTAGCTAGAATGTGTTGTGCAGGGTGTTTGCATGGGTTTGCATTCCTGAGGGTAGGAAGGTCACACTACAAAAGGTGGGAGGGGGAGCTGGCTTGGTGTCACAACCACTTCCTGGGCAGTAGGATCCAAGGGGTGAAAAGTCTGTTCACACAAAACAAGAAGGTGAGAAAGTGCACAGTGCATCCTGGGATGCAACTTGGGTGGCTCATCTGTGAGGAGTGGTCACATATTAATGCAACACAAGCTGGGAAACATGGATCAGAGACAAACCTGCCCTGAAGTGGAATAACTTAAGGTGCCAAAGTGTGATTAAAACTAGCTTAAAATGTTAATGTATGAACAATCCAGGGGTTAAGAGCTGCAGGAGCTGCCTAAAATTAATGTGAGCTTGTCAAGACTGAGTCCTCAACAAAACAACTAAGACTCAAGCTAAGACTGTATGAGAATTAGTAGATTGAACCTCATTGTAGTCTTCCACTCACACCGGACCTGGATTTTGCTGTGAAAATAAATATTGTTTGTTTTAGATTACTATTTTGAAAGTAGTGTTATTATAAATATTAAAAATACGAAATTGCTGCATGCACCCAGGTTTGTGCTCCTGTTAACACTTAAAAATAAGATGTAAGCATCTATTTCTACCTCCACAGTCAGCATTCTGGAGGTAATTATGAGAAGAATGATTAGAAGAATTAAGACCGAGGGCTCAGTTCATCCGAAGAATTTAGGCACTTGACTCCCATTGAACTCATTAGGAGCTAGGTTCCTAAATACCCTTGTGAATATAAGCCTACAGACCCAGTTTCTCAGACAAATCAATGACACTGCTGGCCTTGATTTCAATGAAAGCCAGACCAAGTCTCAGTCTCACACTTTTCTTTCTTCCATGTCATTTACTATTTGAACTCTGCCATCCCACAAGAAAAGAAATATTAAAGTAACTTAGCAGTTTCCTTTGATTTTCTCCTGGTAAAAGAGTGGCTCTAACCTCACCATTAAGGGTTATAGAAAATGAAGAGAACTACACAAGCTGAACATATAGCTGTCTAGCCATTTCCTGTTAGAACAATCGATTTAATGTAATGCTGAACATTTCTTTCTTGGTTTATGTAACATTTCTGTCACTGAGCCACAGTACACATGCATTGTGCAAAACAGTTTCTCATACATCAGCTTCCATATTGGCTTGATATAGTTAACCAATCATAAGTAAGGATTAGAGAAAGGAATTAGGATGCCCAACAAAATTATGATGTGTACTGAAACAAAATGGAATTTCAGTGATGCACCCATGTGATGGAAGGCTAGTGTTTCTCAATAGAAGGCATTTGCATTGCTGGTGGATAATCAGGTGACACAAGACAGGAAAAAAAACACAGAAAAGAGACAGGTACTAAACAGGAAGAGATAGCAGACAGGGATGAAGAAAGGGTTAAGATCCTTGAGGCAACCTGAATCAAATCTGTGGACAGTTAGTGAACTGGAAACTGCAATAAATAAGGAAGCAGTGGGCAAGATCAACAGAGAAGTAGTGACACACATAAGAGCTCATCACTATTCACAGGTGTCCTTGTTTGGAATCTCAGACTGGCTTTGAATGGTTGGGTTTATTTCCAACATTCCCCTCCTGGGCTAGCATGAGGTAACAGGGAATCTGTGGGAGGGAATAGTCAGCATATGAACAAAATGAGAAGAAAAGCTCTGTTCTCTCAATTCAGTCTGTAAAAGCATACGAGATTTTGGCTCAGTTCATAGCAGTGGTTTTTGTACTTACTGGAATCTTTTCATATACTTTCTTTTGCTGCGGAATCCTGACCCTATCCTAAAGACTAAGGAAGAGTCAGGTGGCCTGGCCAAACAGTGGTAGCACACTGCCTTGACCCACTCTGCTGGTGCTCTGATTCTCTTCACAGAGCCCCTGAAGACATACCTTGGAATCCCAGGGTTCTTCAGAACACAATTTGAAAACCACTGATTTAGAGAAAACATTGTCTGGCGCTTATCCTATCATCATAAATGAATAGAATAAGACTGGGGTCACGTGGGAACAGAAAGACACACAAGTTAAAAAGTCCCCTTACCTTTAAAAAGGATGAACCTGAGATTTGGGCAATAGTTCACAGTGGGACAAAGTGAGCTTGAGAGGCTGTTATTATATAGAAATTAATTATCTCTGCTCTGCCCTATTATAAAATGTTTACCATTTGCCCACCAGCTGTGGTATCACATAAACACATAATTTTTCCCTGAGGATGTCAGCCTCAGCAAAATTACAACAAACAAACAATTTAAAAACAAAGTTTGATTAGTTGGGAGGGGGAAGGAGGGGAAATCACATCTGCAGAATTTACCCACCAATTGCAGCAAACCTCCATCTTTTGTAAGATGGAAACAATTGCTTGCACCCGGTGATTGCCTACTGTTTAGCAACAAAAAGGAAATGTTATGATTGCCAATACTTTTCATGCAAAGTTCTGCTCTCAAGATGCTTTAAATAATTGGACAAAAGGATGATGTAAAAACCCATCAGGATATACTGCTGATTCACACACTATTATCATTGATTAGTCCAGGTGCATTAGAGTGTTGTTGTTTCTCACATTTTTTTTCTCCCTCAGAAATATTTTCTATTCTCTCCTGCATGTGTTTTAGTTTTATTTTGCTTGCAAATTTAATTTAGGAATAGCAGTCTGTCAAAACACTTCTCAATAGACATTGTTCCATTTTAGTATGAATGTCTAAGCTTAAGGCAAGAGAAGCCACCTTATTTAGCAGCTAGCATTATAGAATGGTGGTCAAGAAGAATGGTAGTGCAATTAGAAAAATATGGGGCTGGAAACACCCTTAGGAGACTGTAGTCTGATACCTGCACTGAAGCAGGATCAAGTATACCTAGACCATCCTATAAACATGTCATGTGAAGGAGAGTCCCCAGTATCACTAGGTAACATATACCAGTACTCCAGCACCCCAGTAGTTATAATGTTTTGCTATATAAATCATATTTACTACAAACTACACAGATTTTTTTCTTGTCCTACCTCTTCTGCCCTCCCCCTTCTCTCCCAGTGGCCCCAGACAACAATTGTTCATCTTTTTCACAATAATCTTTCATTTAGTTTAATCTATCTTCCCTATTCTAGACTAAACAAACCTAAATCCCTCAACCTTTCCTCATAGGTTATGGTTTTTAAACCTCTGATTATTCTTGTTACCCTGCTCTGGACTCTTTCCAGGTTACTTTCATCTTAAAATGCCTTATCCAAAAATGGGCACAATATTCCACTTGAGTAGAGATGAATAATGACCTGCTTTGTATCATTCAGGGCACTCTTTTTAATATATCTCAGAATCAGATATGCCTTGTTTTCAGCAACTTTATATTGTTGATTTGGATTTTGTTGTGATCCCCTCTAACTCCTAGTTTCTCTTTTTCTGTGTTGCTTAACTAGACATCACCAAATTCAACCAGATAAGCATCTATATGATGGTAGATGTAAATCAACACTATGCTTAACTTGTTATGCCATCTATTTAGACTACAAGGGCACTTGTACACATAATGGGATTTAATCCTCATTAAATTAAATAGGTTTATAAAATTTAGAATTGCTTGCTTTTAAAAGTTGCATAACTGTTTATATGTGCTAGACTTTAAAACGAATTAAGCCTGCTGCGCAATTTCCAGGAAATTACAGCAGGCCACATACCAATCCACCCCGCTGCTGTCTTTGGTACTGAATTACAGTGGGAGGCACATTTAAAACACTAATCCCCTCCCTCCCTCCCTCCTGAAATGCCCCAGAAAGGGCCCCTCTTCCAAAGCCAGGGATTCTCACAGTTAGTTACAGTCATCCTCTCCCACGCTCACCCCCAAATCCACCCCAAAATCTCATGGACTCCTACACCAATCCACTTATGAAAAAAATGCCACATCCAGAATTAACTATATTATGTATTTGACCTGAATGATGAATGTTAACCCTTTAACCTTTATTTCTACTTATTTTTTTTATCACACATTGCATGATTTATTGAAAATAAAATCCCTCACTCATTACAAAAAAACAAGGGTAAAAATAAAGTATGCATACCATAAAATTACAGTATAAGAAGTTTAAAGAAATGTAAAAATGCAGCAATTTCCCCTTGTAAAATAAATTATTACATAAATAGACTCTATTAAAATAAACTTCATTACAATATCTATCTGTAAGGTTTGTAACCATATTGTATATCTTGTGTCGTCTTATTCATTTTCCTCTTTGTCCTTCTGCTCAATCTCTAATCTTCTGAGTGGCCTGCAGGGGAAAAAAGAAGAGGGGCCCATAGGCTCAAAACCACCTGCTTCACTCCACCCACAAGCCTACAAACTATATTACAAAGATTCCTGAAATGACGTATACATGACCCAGGATGCAGCATATCGTGGATGGTGGGTCTAGCATGCAGGGTTTGCCCTTTTTGGTGCTGCTTATGCTTCTGGAATGCAATCATAAGAAATATGAAAGTTACCTCTGAGTATTAAAATACTAAGAAGAATTGCCACACCTCCTCAGCTGCAACTTTCCCATTTGATGGTGCTGTCCCACTCCTCATCCTTCTCCAAATTCCTAGTGGTTTTCAGGGCTGGTATGGGGGGTGTGATGTACAGTACCTGCGGTGGTGGTGGTATGTACACCACTATGACCACGGGGTAGCAAAAAGGGGGCAGGGAGTATATGTGTCCATCTGCCATTTCCTTTTCTGGGTTTCAGGACATTTCCCAGTAACCCCTGGCCTTGGTTCTTGGGGCAGTTTCCATGGGGACCCCTGCAGCAGCTGTGCTGTTATGCCATGAATATCTGCCCAGACGTGTGTGCGTGTGTGTGTCATGTGGCATGGTTCTGTGCAATTTTGGGGTGGCTTTTGTCCCCACCGCCCCCCTAACTTGCTACCAGACCTGATGGCATGGCATATAGATGCATCTCAGTACGTCGACAAACAAGTTGTCACCAATGGACACCTTTTTTTTTTATTCCAGAAAACATTCTTTGTCATGTACTTGGATATAGCATTGCAAGGGGGATAGGAAGCTGGCTGGATATTACATTAAAGTGGCGGACACCTTTATGTTCATAACAATCCCCCGTCCTCCCCTCCCCTCTCACCTCCAAAGAGCTGTTTCATTAACACATCAGATGTCATGGTTTACCAAACTCTCTTCCCTGGTTCAGGTGTTGCTCCCTCCCTCCATGCCCTGCCACAGTACACTCTGTACTCTCCTCCTCATGCAGATGTTGGCTCTGGAGAGCCAAGATACAGAAGCTTTTTGTGAAATTGCAACATTAGCTAGCAACAGGCAACTGCTACCACAAACCCTTCCCTCCATCCCATCACCCCCTTGTTTGCCCATGCAGGATAACCAGTATGATGTGCTGCTGCACAGTCCTTGGTGCCTGGTGTCATGTCATACAGGGCTGCAGGACAACTGTTGTGAGGGACCAGCCAAGCAGCTGCCATCTCCCATGGGGCACTCTCCAGAGAGGTGACCTGAGGATGCCTCCCCCACAACTGCAATGGGTACAGAGCGTGCTAGACTGCTGCATGTTCCCCAAGCCATGTGGGATGAGCTCTTTGTGCAGGCTGAAGGTCACCCTAGCCACTACATCCTACTGCTGCTGATACTGTTGGTGCCCCATGCATACCTTCACTCATGGTTCAGGATACTTAGCTATGACAGCGTGGGGGGCAAGCCTGGTCTGCCACACAACCTCTGCCAACAGCTGGACAGATACCTGTCACAGCACTACACAATCCCCAATACCAAGGATGACATTTCTGCAAAAAACTGACACCTTCCTCAGTGTGTGATGGGTGCACTCACTCCTGTAGAGTCCTGGGGGGAAGGGGAAGGGAATGACAAATAAAATGTTGTGTAAACCTTATACTTTCTAGTCACCCAGAAGATGGCTTACCATCTGGAGAAGCTTGCACAGCAGGTGAGAGATGAACGGGGCCTGGGGAGGACCTTGGGGGTCTTTAAGAGGAGGTTAGATAAGCATCTAGCTGGGGTCATCTAGACCCAGTACTCTTTCCTGCTTATGCAGGGGGTCAGACTCGATGATCTATTGAGGTCCCGTCTGACCCTAACATCAATGAATCTATGAAACTATGAATCTATAAGGGGCAGAAGAATGTAGCGGGACACATCACTCAGTGGTGTGCAGACCCTAGAGTGTTTGTCAAGGCTGTCAGGGCAGCAGCCAAGCTCATGCAGCAGGATCTGGGCATACGACAGATGGCTTACTGTTTGGAGAAGATTACTCAGAGGGTGAGAGCTGAGTGGGGCCTGGGCGGGTCCCTCGACTAGAGTAAGGCACAGTAGGCCTTCCTTGACCTGTCTGTACTGACTTGCTCTGCTCTTGGGTGCTTGCTCTTCCACCCGCACCTTGCTTTTCTCTTCCTCTCCCACATTCATATAGGTGTAGTAGATTCCACACCTCTAGGTGAGGGCAGGTTTTCCTGAGCCATGGCACCAACCTCAGCGCTGGGGTCATGACTCTCTTATCATTGCAGCTGCAGCTTGACACTGCAGTGCCGCAGGAGGTTGTCCCTGGCCATCTGCTGACTGTCTGTCACCCTCACACAACACTGCCTGCTGCTCATCAACGTCTATGCACCCTCCGATGGCCAGGAGAGTGTTTTCTTTGAGACCTTGGCTGCCCTCCTGCGTGATGCTAGTGAGGATTATGACCTGCTCCTCCTCGGTGGGGATTTCAACTGCATCACTGCCCCCTGGCTCGACCACACAAGGCCTGAGCCCCATCTGCCCTCCGCTTGCAAGCTGCAATCTGCCCTGCAGGGGGCAGACCTCGTGGATGTGTGGCGAGCCCTGCATCCTGATGCATGCCAGTACACCTGGACCAGGATGGGTGCCGGTGGTCTCCCCATGGCTCGCCTTGACCGCCTTTTTGTCACCAGGCATCTTCTGCCACTCCTGTGCAGCAGCTGCATCACTCCCTTGGGTCTGTCAGATCATGGCCTAGCCTTCTGTGAACTGATCCTGCCGGGGAGAGCCTGCTCATGGGCACTTTTGGTCACCATGGGCTTCAGTGTCAGCCTGCTTCAGGACTCCTATTTCCGGGACTGCTTTGCCCCTTTTTGGCAGAGGTGGGAGGCTGCGAGACCGAGCCACTCCTCCTGGAAGCTGTGGTGGGACGTGGGCAAGGTACAGATCCGAGCCTTTTTCCAGCAGTACACCCAGCTGGCCGCGAACGAGGTGTGCTGACGTATCCGAGCTGGAGGAGGATGTGGCAGAGCTCAAGGCTGCTCTGCTGGCCGCTGGCAGTGATGCAGCACTGAGCGAGAGCCTCCGGTTCTGCAGGAAATGCCTGCGCGACTTGGCGGAGAGCGCGGCCCACGGTGCGAGGATCTGAGCCCTCTGCCAGGAGCTAGTAGAAACTGATGTCCTGACCCACTTCTTTTTCAACCTGCAGCATCGGAGGGCAGCGAGCAAAGTCTTGAATCATCTCAAGACTCCTGAGGGCTGGGTAATTACAGAGCCGGGCGAAATACACGAACATGCCATCACCTTCTATCGTGACCTGTTTGCAGCTGAGCCGTCGTGCCCTGAGGCCACGTGGGAACTCCACACGAGCATACCATGTCTCGATGCTCTGGAGGCCAGTGAGCTTGAGTGGGACTTGTCCCTGGAGGAGCTGGCAGCTGCCATGGCCGGCCTCACCTCTGGCAAAGCCCCGGGCTTTGATGGATTGCCTGCTGAGTTTTAGAACACCTCTTGGCCCCTCCTTGGCCCCAGCCTCCTGCGCATTTTCCAGGAGAGCCTCACCTACAAGATCTTGCCAGTCAGTTGCCACCGAGTGGTGCTGACCCTGCTGCCCAAGAAGGGAGACCTTGGCTACATTAAGAACTGGTGGACAGTCTCCCTGTTGTGTGTGGACTATAAGATTCTGGCCAAAGTGCTGGCCACTCGCCTCCACACAGTCATGGCTGCTCTCACTGGGCCCAAGCAGAGCTACTGCGTGCCGGGCAGGACCATTCAAGACAACCTGTTCCTGCTGCGTGACCTACTCATAACTAGCGAGCTATTTGGCCTCGATGTCAGACTCATCTCTCTAGACCTGGAGAAGGCCTTTGACTGGGTGGGCCACGCCTATCTCTTTGGACTCTGGAGGCCTTTGGTTTTGGGCCTCTCTTCACCGGGGCCCTCCGGGTCTTGTACCAAGACATTTCCAGCCTGCTCAAGGTGAACGGTGTGCTTTGCACTCTGTTCCCCACATGCAGGAGCATTTGTCAGGGGTGTCCACTGTCAGGCATGCTCTACACCCTGGCCATCGAGCTGCTGCTGTACGTGCTGCAGCGCTGCCTGAGTGGTGTGGCCCTGCCATTGGCCATGGGCCCGTCCACTGGCCCTCCTCTCCGGTTGTCGGCATATGCAGATGACGTCACCATCTTCCTCAACACCCAGGAAGATGTGCAGGCCCTGGCAGATTGCCAGTGTGCCCATGAGCACATGTCCTCCTCTCGCATCAACTGGGCCAAAAGCGATACTCTGCTGCTTGGCGCATGGACTGGCACGCCCCCCCCGAATTTGCCAGGGGGCCTCACCTGGTGCCGCGAGGGCTTCAAGATCTTGGGTGTGTTCCTGGGGCAACCGACCTTCATGGCACACAACAGGGACAACCTCAAGAAGGGGTGGAGGCCCACCTGCAGCAGTGACACTGGCGTCTGCCCAGCCTTTCCTACTGGGGGCGCATCCTCATCATCAACAACCTGGAGGAAGTGACCTTGTGGCACCGGTGCGCTGTCCTCGACACCCCGCCGGATCTACTTTGACCCAGCTGCCTCGACAGCCTGCCTCTTCTGCCGTAGGGGCATGGAGGAGGATCTCTTTCATGCCTTCCTGAACTGTCCCTGCCTGCGGCTGCTCTTTGCCACCTTCAAGCTGCCACTGTGGGTGCTGGGCAGGAGCCCCGCGGAGACCACCTATGTGTGCTTCTACCCACATTGGGTGGCTAAGCAGGGCATCATCTGCCTGGCCAACTTCTTACTGGGCCAGGCCAAGATGGCCGTCCTCAAGAGCTGCCACAACCAGCTTGCCGGCACTGGCTCAGACGATACCCCACGGCTCTTTGGCCTCCTGGTATGGGTGTGCCTCTTGCTGGAATTTGAGCACGCTGTGCTCCGGCAGGGGGTGCCCGCCTTTGAGGCACTTTGGGCCCTTGAAGGAGTGCTGTGCCATGTGAAGGACAGCTGTCTCAAATATGCACTCTGATGTCTTGACCAGTCTGGGCGACCAGGCGGGTGCGGTGGCGGATTGTGGCTTCTGGCTTGTGCCATGCCCTGGGCCCTCATCAGGCGGCTTTTGTTTTTCTCGGGGTGAGATGCTAAAGGTTTTTGCATGTGTACTATGGGACAGGGAAGGGTAGCCGTCTCTCGAGGGCTATATGGCATGTTAGGCATGACGTGTATTATTGTGACGGTGTTTGCCATGGTGTGATGTTCTGAATGTCCTGGAATGGTTTCTCTTTGGTGTGGTTTGATGGGTTTTTTTGCTTTCTGTACCTGATCTTTCATGAAATAAAGTAGTTAAAAAGTCAAAGTCCTTCCTTCCTTCCTTTTTAACTATTTATGAACTCATCCAAACTTCTGTTACTGTATTTTTCATTCATAGTCACAGAATGCTTCAAACAATTCTCAGCCTATGAATTATTTGTGAACTATTATTTATTTGTTATTTGTGAAAAGTGCTTGGGCAACTAAGTCACATGTCACTGAATTCACTTCCCTAAATGGGTGAATGAGACTTTTAAAATCAAGATCCATTTAAAATACCTCAAATGAATAATAAAGAAATATTTTGTTGTCATATACCCTTCTCCAAACAGTGATATGAATAAAAATTCATTTGAACCAATGGTAAGAAAAAGACAATAAAGAGACGCAAATATAGTTGAACAGCAATACTACTTGAAATTTGGAAAATGAACAGTTCTTTTTTAGCAGCATTCAATGAGCTTTCCTTGAGCACAAAGGAAATTTATGAAGTGTTCCCACATTTCCTGATAGTTGTCAGTTTCTTATATGTCAGATTAATACTAAATTTGTTGTGGGCAAAGACTGTGTACAGCTTCCATTGGGAGCATTAACTAAGAAGAAAGTCTGATCAAAATATTTCACATGTACTGGATATATAGAGGTGGAAAGAAAGCTGTCAATCATATAAGGTGTGAGATGACATCTATAAAATTAACAAAGCTACCAGTTAGGAATTCATAGCTGTAGAACTGTGAATAAAAGTACAAATCTTACAGAAAATGAACAAAAATCAAAAATGTTATCTTTAAAAGCAACATGTTTTGTTAAAGAGGGAAAAATGGAAATTTATAAAAAGGAATTCAGAAGTACTTCAAAGATAACAGAGATATCCCTTTGATAACTTGTAAAATAAAAATGATCCCAATGGCTTGTCTATCCAAGTAACTTTTATTTGACATTTGGACACATGATTTTTCAACTTGTTTCAGAGTCTTTTGAGTAAAGAAAACAAGTGGGAATTTCAGGTATTAAATTAGCCCCTACAGGGTGCTCACTGTAGTCCCATGTGCCCATTAAAATGTACACTAAGAGCTCTGAAGTTTAAACAAAGTGTGTTCCCTGTTCATACTATAAAATCGTCCAGTACTATTAAGCCTTACCTACCTATTTGATGCAGAGGATAGGGGAAGGACATTTTTCACGTTTGACTGTTCCTGTTCTCCTGGGCAACTTCCCTATATCACAGAATCTTAGAAATCTAAGATACAGAAGGGTTTTCCCCTTTTCCCAGGCAACACATTTTTGAACCATTCAGTAATTACCCACGTGTTTTGCCATGTCTCATAAGAAGTGACTCAGTTCCAGTTGAAATAGGCCTCTTTAAAAATCCCAATCTAGATATGTGATAGAGAAAAAAATTTTCATTGGTGTTAGCACTAATGCTAATACATTGACCAATATTATCAATGGTCATAACTCATAGAAACTCATAGATGTAGGATCGGAAGGGGCCTACATAGATCTTCAAGTCTGACCCCTTGCACTGGGCAGAAGAGAATACTGGGCTTATATGACCCCAGCTAGGAAATTGTCGAGCCTCCTTTTAAAGATCCCCAAGGTAGGAGCCAGCACCACTTCCTTTGGAAGTTAGTTCCATATCCTAGCCGCCCTGACTGTGAAATAGTGTCTTCTAATGTCCAGCCTGAACCTACTCTCAAAAAACTTATGGCCATTATTCCTTGTTACTCCGGGAGCTGCTCGGGTGAACAGGGTCTTCCCATTCCCCTCTAGCCCCACTGGTTAGTTTATAGATGGCCACCAGGTCCCCTCTCAGCCTTCTCTTGTGAAGGCTGAACAGGTTCAGGTCCCTGTAGCCTCTCCTTATAGGGCTTGCCCTGCTGCTCCCTGATCATGCGAGTGGCCCTCCTCTGGACCCTCTCAATGCTGGCCACATCTCTCCTAAAGTGCAGCACCCAGAACTGGACGCAGTACTCCAACTGTGGCTTGACCAGTGCCACATATAGGGGAAGGATCACCTCCTTGGACCTGCTTGAGATGCATCTGTGGATGCATGACAAGGTGCAGTTGGCTTTACTGACCATGTCCTCACACTGGTGGCCCATGTTCATTTTAGAATCGATAATGACTCCAAGATCTCTTTCTGCCACTGTGCTTTCAAGAAGGGAGTTTCCCAGCCTATAGATGTGCTGCTGGTTCTTACTACCCAAGTGCAATACTCTGCACTTGTCAGTATTGAATCCCATTCTATTCTCATTTGCCCACCCCTGTAACTTGTCCAGGTCCAGCTGTATCCTGTCCCTCCCTTCTATCCTGCCCACCTTCCACCAAATCTTGGTGTCATCAGTGAATTTGAATAGGGCACTTTTCACCCCCTTGTCCAAGTCACTAATAAAGAGATTGAATGGTGTGGGTCCGAGGACCAAGCCCTAGGGGACTCCACTGCCCACATCCCTCCAGGCTGAATATGACCTGTCCACAACCACTCTCTGGGTGCTTCCCCTCAGCCCATTTATAACCCATCTGTGTAGGCATCAATGCCACAATCACTCAGCTTTTTAATGAGAACATAGTGGGAGACAGTGTCAAAGGCCTTCGTAAAGTCTAGAAAGACTACATCCACCATGACACCTGCATCCCGTGATTTTGTGACCTAATCATAGAGGGCAATCAGGTTGGTCTGACCCATAATGAACCCATGCTGGTTGCCCCTGAGCATTGTCCCCCCTGCTGGTCTTTCCTAGATGTGCTCCTGCATACTCTTCTCAAAATGCTTCCCCAGGACTGAGGTAAGACTAAAAGGTCTATAGTTGCCCAGGTCCTCCCTTCTCCCTTTTTTTGAAAATGGGGACTACATTGGCCTTCTTCCAGTTATCTGACATCTGGCCAGAGCACCATGAGTGCTTGTAAAACCATGCCAGGAGTCCCTCAGTAACCTCTAGCAATTCCCTCAGAAACCTGGGGTGGATAGCATATTGACCTGCTGATTTGAACATGTCCAGCCCCCCCAGAAGTTCTCTAATTCAGTCCTCCCTGACCCTAGGCTTGGCGGAGTCTCTCCTGGGTCCATCCTGAATCTCAGTGGGGAAGTCCTGGTCCCTGCACAAAAAAATGGAGGCAAATAAATTGTTAAAAAGGTCTGCCTTTTCCTGTGGTGCAACCACCAGATTGCCAAGTGTATCCTGCAGGGGTCCCATGTTATCTAATGCTTTCTTCATACTCCCTATGTATTTGAAAAAGGACTTTTTGTTGTCCTTGATCCTTGATGCTAGCCTTAGTTCCGTATCTGCTTTAGCTTTTCTAACAGCTCTCCTACAAACCTTAGCGATGGAGATATACTCCTCTTTGGTGATCGCCCCTCCCTTCCACTGGGTGTATGCATCTTTTTTGGCTTTCAAGCATTCCTGAATGCCTTTGGTGAGCCAGGGGGCTTTTGAGCACTCTTGGCCCCTTTGATTCTCATTGGGATTGTCACCCCTTGGGTTTGGAGGATCATCTCCTTAAGGAATGACCGCTCAGTCAATGATACCCAGTTCCCCTACCCACCCCCCTGGACCCCAGTGCCTCTCCTATCAATCTCCTCAACTCATTGAAGTTGGCTCTCTTGAAGTCAAGGAATACTGCCTTGCTGCAGGTCCTTGACACCATGCACTGGATGGTGAATTCTAGTAGGTGATGATCACTGTCACCCAGGTAGTCAAGAACCTGGAGTCCCCTCACCAGGTCATCACCTCTGGCCAGGACCAGGTCCAGGAGGGCATTCCCCCTGATGGGACCGTGCATCTCCTGGGTTAAGTGGAGGTTCTGTATCTCCACACAGAACTTTCATGAGTGGTCCAACCTGGCTGACTGCTCTTTCCATCAGATATTTGGGTAATTTAGATCACCCATGATGACTACATCCCTTCCCTTAAGTGCCTCCGCAAGCTGACCCGAGAATTCACAGTCCAGCTCTTCCCCTACTTTAGGTGGTCTGTAGTAGACCCCCACTGTTAAGCCCCTTTCCCCATGACCCCCCTGTATCCTGACCCAGAGCACTTCAGCCTGCCCCTCATAGTATCATATCATAGTATCATAGTGTCTAGAGTCGGAAGGGACCTGGGCAGATCATCTAGTCCGACCCCCTGCCTTGGCAGGAAAGAGCATCGGGGTCAGATGACC
>JAGPOW010000304.1:34163768-34201919 GCA_030014935.1 Caiman crocodilus
TTGGTCGATCTCTTCTCCCTGGTTGGGAGGTCTATAATAGACTCCCACCATTAAGTCCCTTTCCCCTTGCTTGCCTTTTACTCTAACCCAGAGCACCTCCTCTGACCCTATCCTGTTAGTTGAGGACGTGTATTGCTCTTTGACATAGAGCACCACACCCCAGCTTTTCCTCCCCATTCTATCCTGCCTGTAAAGTCTGTACCCTCTAATGTTTACTGCCCAGTCTTCAGATGAATCCCACCAGGTTTCTGTAAGCCCTACTATGTCTGGGTTTGTACTAGCTATCTGGAGAGTTAGTTTCTCCTGCTTATTTCCCATGCTATGACCATTAGTGTAGAGGCATTGGTGCTAGCTCTAACTTTGTTTTCATCATGTAAATTAAAACTGTTAAATGTAGGTTTAAATGCATGGTGACAAAAAAAAAAAAACAGCTCTAATCATGGGTACATTGTTTAGATCAGTATTCTCATTTCTGATGGCATTGGTTCAATGACAGTTCTACCACCTAATACAGGGGTTGGAAAAAATATGGCAATCAGGCCATATTTAGCTCACCAAAGGAGTCTATCCAGCCTGTGGCAGAACCATCAATTCCATCTGGCCCAGGCATGGGGACAGCCTGGACCATCACATGTGCAGCCAGTCCTGCCAGCCCCGGGCATGTGGTGAGGTGGGAAAGGCACAGTGGCTGGACTCAGCTTTTTGGCAGCCCCTGCAGTGGTGGCTCCCTCTGCCCGACTGCTGCTGGACCCAGCCCCACTGCCTGGGCATCCTAGACCGTCTGCTCTGCATCTACTGCCAGGAGAGCTAGACAGAGTGTGTGGGTGGGCAGGGTCTCCATGGAGACCAGACTGGGACTGCCAGAGGCAGAGCGTGCTTAGCCAGGCAGATAGTATGGGGCTGCAGGCAGGTGTTGCATCTGGGAGCAGGACAGGTGGGTGGGTGCGTGGGGGCCAGGGCTGGGACTGCAATCTTTGAGTGATGACAGC
Source organism: Caiman crocodilus (assembly GCA_030014935.1). Taxonomy (NCBI): domain Eukaryota; kingdom Metazoa; phylum Chordata; order Crocodylia; family Alligatoridae; genus Caiman; species Caiman crocodilus. Next base: position 34,164,758 of record JAGPOW010000304.1, read on the forward strand.
ATGGGGTCAGGGCCCAGGGCAGATCCATGATCCATGTTCCCTGCACATCCCCCTCTCTCTGTCATGGAAGGTCAGGTCAGCACCCATTTCTTGCCCCCCTCCACTATGCCAGGCTGAGTCAGCATCCCCCTCAACCCTAAACAGCTTGCCAAAACTTCTTAAGTGATTCTCTGGCCCAAATAATTGCCCACCCTTGGCCTAATAATGAAGAACATTTCAGGCTTAACACGAGGAAAAACTTTACAGTCAGTGTGTCCAGAAGGTGGAATACACTCCCTCCAGTTGTAGTGCAATCACCTACCCTGGAAATCTTCAAGAGGAGACTGGACATTCACCTCTCTCGAGTCACCTGACCCCAGGTATCTTTTCTTTCTAGTGCAGGGGGCCTGGACCTGATGATCTTGTGAGGTCCCTTCCAGCCCCTTACAATCTATGACTCTATAATAAGTTTCATTCTTGGGTTGTGTTATTCTTTTATTTAGCTCAGAAGATTATTTTCTTTATCTGTCTCTTAATAATATCTCTTAGGAACATTGTGTACTATCCTGTGGGAATATATATATATATATTTAATGTTTATATAATGTCTTTTTACTCCAATATATGATAAAAGACCCTATTGTAGGCAGAGATTGACAACCATTTTGGTTTTGTTTTACATCATCTTTTCACAGAGGAGAAACATCCATACTATGTACTTCTTATGTGTATTTTAATATTTATCTTTTCCCCTGAAGTTCAGCTACAAAGAAAAGTAATTTGAATACCAGCTTCTCTATGCTAGTAGAAAAATATAATAATCTAATTTTGTCCCTACCCAGTGTTTACATGCTTTCAGTATTATGGCTATACTTGATTTATTTAATTTTCCTAGCTGTATTTAATTTTTGCGAGACTGATTCAAACCTAGTTGAAGAGACTCTTTCCATTTATTTCACTTGGTATTGTATCAGACCCTAAGCCTTTCTCCATAAATAAAGCCATCCAACCATATTATTTCTGACCTTTTATGAATTCTCCTCTGAAAATATTTTACAGATTCTGAACCAAAAAGTCACCAGTAGAATTTGTGACTGATGCAACTGCCATGGAAGTTCATTCCATTTCCTATAAATTTTAGCCCTGTTTAAAGAGTTTGAAAGTTCATTTCAAACTCAGCTTAGGGCCCTACTGTGACTTTTAGTTAGTCTAGAGAGGAAACTTTCAAAGGCACAAATAAGAATTAGGTGCCTAAGTTCCATTGACTTTTAGAAGAAGTTGGATACCTGAGTCTCACTTGTGCCTTTGAAGCTCAGTCTCTAGTCAATCATACATGACAGTTATTCATCCAACCTTTCCGTCTACAATATAAAAAATGTGAGCTGTCACTTCAAGCCTGTTTCTGTGCACAAGAGAAGCCAAATTCATATTGATCAAAGTGACATGTTTGCAGAATGAAATAAACTGAAACATCTATATAATTTATGGCTTGTTATGTTTGGTGATAAACAAATGCTTTAATTAGGTTTGAGGTTGGGAGCCTTTTAAACTCTCTGTCTGAATTTTATCACCTACAGTAAACAGGACTTTGGAAAGGGAAACAGATAAGCAGTATATTGATCGTGGATACAGACATGAGACTAGGCCCAGGTATTTGCATTGCTACTATGTATAGTCTGTGTCAGGCCCTTCAAATAACATATGCCCTGCCTGCTTCTACGATAAGCACCTTTAGAAAACTAGATGGTAGATTTAATGTAATGATCCAAAAGAATGAGAGCTCACAGCAATTTAGCCTATCACACATCTCAGCTGGAAAAGAAGTTTAAAGAGATGAACATTGGCACAGGATTTCCTAACTGTTTGAATTATAGAACTCTGTTGACAATAACCTTTTGCTGATCTATTAATTGTCTGGTCCTGCTTACTGGGAGACTTAGTGATTGGATACTGGGCTCTGGAGATACTGGTAGTATGTCCTGTTAGAATAAAATGATAAATGATCCTATAAAGAGGTGAGTACTAGGGCTGTGCAAAAAACAGCATAATTTTGTTTTGCCATTTCAGTGGGACAGAGTTTCATTTCAAGTTTTGTTTTGTTTCAAAAGCACTGTTCTGTTTCGTTGAAACTTTTGCTGTTTCGACGCTGTTTCAATGTTTCACTCATAGGCTATAATGGGGAAGCATGAAACTGCCTATAACTTTGTCATTTTATAGCAGATTTAGATGAAAAAAGCTGGAATCATAGACCATTCTAAGGGCATGAAGCCCACCAAGTGGACTTCAAGGAGATAGGTGCAGGGATTTCTGGGAAACTGCATATCAAAGTCTTGAAAGAAAAACTCATGTCACTTAAAAGTGTAAAGTGGTTGAAAAGTGCAGGCAAGGTAGCCCCCTGCTGAGGCAATGATGCCTGCCAGGTTTCAAGGAGATAGGTGCAGGGGTTTCTGGGAAATTCCACCTCAAGCTGCTGACAAGTAAAACTCATAAATGGGTGACTCTGTGTGTGTGTCTGTGTGTGTTAAGGAGTGCCCTCACTGGTGCTGAGGCCTCTACATGACACAGTAGTGTGCCCCAATGAGGCCTTTTGCCCCCTCCCTAAGCCTCAGTCCAGTCCACCACTTCTAATAACAATAGGTAAAATAATAACTTAGTGAGGAGCACATTAGCCCAGCAGCATGTCAGGCAGCCAAAGTGTGACAGAGCCTCTCTTTCCTTTCCTGCAGGAGTTTCTTCTACAGCGTGTGTGTTAAGGCGTGCCTTCACTGTGTTCTTCCTCCTCTGCCTGGCTCCCTCTCCTTACTTTCTGTTTCCCTGCATAGATTCATAGATGGTAGGGTCAGAAGGGACCACAACAGATCATCGAGTCCAACCCCCTGCCTAGGCAGCAAAGAGTGCTGGGGTCAGATGACACCAGCCAGATGCTTATCCAGTCTTCTCTTAAAGACCCCCAAGGTAGGGGAAAGCATCACCTCTCTTGGAAGCCCATTCCAAATTTTGGCAGGCAAGCCCAGCTTCAGCTTCAAAACTCAAAACATTTCAAAACTTCTGAAACATTTTGACTGCCCTCATTTCATTTGAAGCCCTTCATTTAATTTTGATTTCACTGTTTTGAGCTTGAAACAAGTCGAAACAGCATTGAAACAAAAGAGCCAACAAAATGTCACACAGCCCTACTGAGTACCCCCTACCCTTCCTTCCCACTGTGTCCTTGAAGGAAGGATTTGGTTTTTTACACTTATGGAGCAGTCTTCTACTGAGACTCTCAAAGTTCTGTTATAACCACTATTTTTCACTGTTTGTATTTTTGCCTTTTTTTAGAGATAGGGAAACTGAGTCACTGGGGATTAAGGCATTTGCCTAATGCTTGATATTAGGTCAGTCACAGGAATCATGGCTAGTGCTTTTGTAATGAAGTGAGAATTATGTTCAGTGCAATCTACCTCAAGTTTATGAGAATGTTGCACTGTTATCAAATCCCCAACCACGCTTAATGGGCTATCACCAGGCTTTAAGTAAATTCAGCTAATATGGGGCATCATAGTGATCAGCTGAAGCCTTTTTTATTCAGTTGCACTTACGGGAGGAATGGTGGTTCCGTAGTGAAAAGCCTTCCAGGCTACATAAATTATTTTACCTCTCCTTTCCCATCCCCTAACAAAAAAAGCTAGTGACAGAGACAAAAAGGACACCTAGCTACCTTTTTAGGACTTAGGGAAACTGAATATAAATTGGTTGATCAGATGTCTTCTAAAGTGAAGATGTGGAGTGTCATAGCCAGTATATCTGTGAGGAATCAAGTTACAGGGCAGTCCCAAAAGGAGGCTAGTTTTTGTCTTACCTTTAAGGAAAAACCCAATCTGGATTGAGTGTTTTGCAAATATTTTGACTTTAAGATGCTGAGTTTTATTCACATCTCAAAACCAATATCACAGGGAGAGGCAGAAAAATGCTTTCAAGATTTAGAAAATTTCACCAAACCATTGAGAAGAGAAAATATATGTTAATGCAACCCTAACCCTGCTTCCTACTCTCCTGCTATAATCAGTAAATAACTTTCTTTCTCTAATACATTTAATGATGCCTTTCTTTGAAAAGATGAGAATTTTGTTCTGTCCTTACCTAAATAAGTCTATTCAAAAGAAGCCAGATAGTTTACCTAGATGCTGCTAAGAATACAAATCACCCAAACATTTTGCCGAGAGTGTTATGTATCAAGTTAACTCCAATAAAGGGCCAAAGATTCAGTTTGAAACTTTTTTACCTGCTTCCTAATGCCAATATACTGGGTTCAAGCTCCAGTGGTATATCCCACTTAAAAAGAGTGATTATAAGAGGTGTGGAAATAATTCTGAAATCATCCTAAAAGGATTATATAATACTCCGTAAGATGTCTTCTGTGTACCTTCCTAAATGTGGTTAACAAAGAATTTCTCTTATATTTTTTACAGGTCTAAGTGGCAAAGATTTGATTTTTGCTCTCAAATTTTGTATGGTTGGATATATTCCACTGTTGTATTTGCTGTAATTTGTCTCAAATTTTGTGCAGCATACTCATTGAACAATTTTGAGAGGTTGAGCAATTATTATGCGACTATTCAACTAAACTGAACAAATTCAGCAGAGCTGATAGTATCCTAGGATTCTATTAACTAACTCCAAGTTCTCAGAGGTCTGGGACACAACTCAATCATGCATTCATTATGCATTTAGGTAATTCTATTAGCAGCTTTCCAAGTATTGATTAGAGAGGTGAACATCTCTCAATTAGCCACAACTCAGAAAAAGACCTGGGGGTCAATGTGAAAACTCAATGAAAGCCTATGTTCTGTGTTCAGTAATAGGGAAAGAAAGAGACAAAGGTTAGGATGCATCAAGGATGAGATAGGAAAATGAGATTGACAGTACCTTAATGTTGTTATATGAATTGATAACATGTCCTTGACTACAGTGTTCCTCTCAGTTCTGATCATCCCATTTCAGAAAATACAAAAAAAAAAAAAAAAAAAGATGGAGGGATGTCTAAAGAAATACAAGGAAAATAATTAGCAGCCTGGAGAAAACCTGTGTCAAGAGAGTTTGAAATGATTGATCCTGCTTAGTTGAAAGAAGAGGTGAAGAAAAGGGGACTTGATGGAGGTATAAAATATAATAAATGGTTTATAGAAAGTGAATTGGGTAATTGTATTTACCCTTTCTAAAAATACAAAAGCAAAGGGATTCATGACAAAACTGAAGGGCAATGAAATTTAAATTGATAAAAAGAAATACTTTTAAGACAATGCATACTTGACTTATGGAAGCAATTATCACATGATATAATCTAAACCCTAAGACTCCAGCTCAGCTTCTGCTTGTTCCAGAACAACACAACTGGGCATAAGGAGGAATCCTTCTTTGCCTATGGAGAAGCATAGTTCTATTATTTCAAGAGGGAAGTTTCAAGAGGGCACTTTCAGAGGCACGATCTATACATCATGAAGAATAACAGGGCTCTCTTTTTTCTTTTCTGAACAGAATGCTGTACTTGCCAAGCAATGGGGTATGGTAGCTGGCTGAACATCCTTCATCAGCTTCTTATTGAAGCTGACCCACTGGGAAGCTAAGAGGAAAAGATTCATGGGACTAGGAGGACAGCAAACAAGAAAGAGCCAAACTCTGTGTCCCATGAAAATGACCGCTAACCAGAGAGAGAGTCTTGGGTTCTGGTTCTCCCAAAGATGTTTGAATCTTCTACCCCATGACTAGTAAATGGAAAAAGGAATCATGTACATTGATTTAGAGCTATAGTAGTAACATTGTAAATATTGGAATTATTCTGGGTTATACTTTAGTAATAGCAATCCAGCAAGGCAAGACAGAGGGGCCTTTGGCCTGCAGGACACAGCGTGATCTGAAAACAAATTTATTGGAAATAATTAGTATGCCTGCTTCATCCTTCTGTAAAAGATGGATTCATGGTGAGAGGTATTAGAGGTGAAATGTTCAGGAGCAATTTAAAACCAGAGAGAGATGATGTATATAGCTGGGGCCAGGTGGCACAGTGATGGGGGGCTCAGGGGCAGGCTGGGGGTAGGCCTAGGTGGGGCAGGGATCTGGGGACTCAGGGAGCTGGGGAGGGATGGGGCTGGGTGGGACAGGGCTCAGAGGGCCCGGGGGGAGCTTAGGGGGCAGGCAGGGGCTGGGTTTGGGGGGGCTCAGGGGGGAAGGTGAGGGATGGGGCTGGGCAGGGAAGGGATTGGGGGGCTTGGCGGGGTTCAGGGGGAAGGCGGAGGATGGTACCAGGTGGCTCAGGGAGTGAGGCCAGGTAGGGAAGGGATCGGGGGGGCTCAGGAGGGCAGAGCAAGGCTGGGGGATTTATATGTCTTAGTGGCACAGTAGGATTTGCCCAGCAATGTCCAAAGACTTAGTTAGGTTAAATAATAGATATTTTGTTAGATATGATTAATTTCAGGGCAGTTTCCACTTCTAGGTGATATAAGGTGCAAGCTGATTGAAGATAATGAAGATATGACAGTTTGCCTCAGGTGAATGTTTGCACTTTGAAACTTCTGTCCCAAGATGTTTAAATGATAAAGTAATTAGGTAATAGCTCAGCTGACAGCAGCCTTGAGTGTTAGCAGGACTGCTGTGGCTCAGCTCCGAGATTTGGAAAATTCACCCTCTCTGACTCTACATAGGCAAATGCAAGGGAGAGCTTCACCTTGACCCCCTTTTTCTTTTGTAGCTTAAACCTGCTATTGTTTGGTTTATTTTCATTTTTCAGGTTGACACATCTCATGTCTCTGAAACAGTGAGCAAAACAGACTCACAGAGTGAAGCCAAAGGCTTTGTTATGACATCATTGAGTGGTTAAAATACTGTAGATGTTTTTCTGGAAAAATGTTCCAAACTTGTCTTGATATCAAGTACATTTTGCCAAGAGTGTTATGTGTTTGGGGTTTTTATATCTTTGATTATGCCCCCATTCTCCCTATTTCTTTTCCTAGATACAATAGACTAAGTGCTGAAAAAATGCAGACATACAATATTTTTGACAAGGGTGACATCTTAATTAGACAGAAGAGTTATGTTAATTATTGCGAAAGTATCCCCTCCCACACCCCCCTTCTCTGTACAACAGTCAGTCTATTTATTTAAACTGATACAGGATCTTTTCCCAGCATGGATTCTCTCAGGAGGACAGAAAGGAAATAAATCGTCTTCACATTGGCAGGTGATCAGACTCTAGAAATAAAGTGTTGCATTGTCCACCAATGGCACAGAGAAACTATTGAAAGTTGGATGTTATGCAATTTTGTGGTTATTAAGTACAGTACAACCTGTTTGATGTAACAATTAAAAAAATATATATATAATGTGGTTGTCTTCCAATGTAAATAGAGTGGAACTTAGGATAGAAGGCCTTGTATGTACAATGTATTTTAAAATGAAACCAAATCTATTATTGCATAAAAGAGCAGATTATACTTCTGCCTACAAAAAAAGTGTGAGTCTATTTCTCCGCTTCTTATGTAGTCATTGATACTAGTGATACATTGATACTAGAACAATTATTTTTATGCCCAATTTGCATTAATTTTGTACTGATGCAAATGTTAAAAGGTGCCAGACAGCAGAGAGAAGTCCATTTGTTCTAACACAGTTAGTGAAGCAAGCAACAAAAGCAGTGGTTGTCCTTGTTATGTAATTCACAATAGAAACCTGTCCACAGCAACAACTAAACCAGAATGTCCATCCTCATTAAGACTGCCTTGACACTAAAATAACCATGCCAGTGATTTGACTGAAACATTATAGGGGATCAGGGTTAGATCCAGAAAAAGAGACTAGGTTCAGTGTTGTAACATCTTTTTAGGTGTCTTGCCACTATTGAAATTCCTTATCAGTGCATAGCAAGAATTGGATATCTAAAAGGAAGGGATTCACAGAAGCCATCCTATCCATCATGGAACTATTTAAGGCAGACAGTAGGATATTTCGAGGGCAGGCGTGGTAGAATGTAAAGGACTCAAGTGTCTAACTCACTGGCAGAAATAGTTCTCTTCTCAGGGTTCTTAGCCATGAACTCTTACCTGAATTATGAAGGCCATATCAAACCTTCATTGCAAAAAAAAAAAAAAAGTTAGGAAATCCTTGGTCCTTTTCTATCTAATAACCCATCAGTTGTAACTGATGGAGAGGTGGGAAGTGATGGATTGTTTCTGATTCAGAAAAAGGACTTCAACCTAGGTCTCCCATTTCTCAAAAGATTGTCTTAAGGTCCAGGCTACAGGATAATCTGGGACAGTGTTTTTTTTGTTGCTTTTTTTTAATTTGTCCTGTTCACCTATTCTGTATTGTACTATATTCATTGGAACAGGGATTAGAATTTAGGGGCATGTGCAGATAAAGTGGGGGCCCTAAATTGAAGTGGTGGGTTTTAAAAAACACTGCTTGAATTTAGGGCTGATTAAATCCCCGTGTCATGCACACACCCTGCTGATTTACCGGTCTCACTGACGGGGAGGAGAGAGGTTGCTGCCAGTGGGCAGAGCGGTCCCTGGGCTGGGGGTGAAGGGGCTGGTGCTTCTCTCCATGGCAGCAGTGGGTCGCCTCATAGCAACCCGGTTTGGGCAGTCCTGGGGGGCACCACAGCCATGGAGGGAAGCACTGGGCCCCCGCATGGCTCAGGCAAGCTCCTGGGGGGTGAGGGGAGAGATCAGGCTCTCTGCTTTTCTTGGGTGGAGCCTGCCTTCCAGGGCTATTGCCAGGTTGCTTGCAGGGCTTCCTACAGAGCCATGGAACCGCACAGAGTCTGGTGCTTCGTTCCACAGCTGTAGGGCAGCAAACTAAAACTCCTCAGAGCTGGCTCCACCCCAAGTCATTTAAGGCACATTATGCCACTGAATTTCCTACAGCGGCTGGAATTAACTAGAGAGGTGTAAAAGCATTTAGCCTGCTTTAAAGTGTTGTGCATATACACCCCTCATTTTGTCCACACATGGCCTAGCTCCCCAAATCAAATGTCCTAACTAGGCTTTAGATTCCTTCTCACTCTCTCAGTAGGCCAACTTGTTTTGTTTTTATCTAAAACATTTGGTTTTGAATCAAGCATAACCTTTAATTTCCTTATCAGCTATTGGTCTCAAATAGATTTTATTTCAGACTTATCTTCTCAAGGACTACATCTTCCAGAATGCTGTGGTGGATTCCCTGCTAATTAACCTGCATATGCATCATCCAGAATGTACTGTGGCCAAAAAATCTAATTTATGGAAGTATACTATGAGATTGACAATCTCCCAAATGACATTTCTTAAGTATTATTAGGAGGTAATGTATCGCAATAGGCAGAAATCAATATGAAGAGTTCTGACATTTCCAACGTGTTTTTTTTTATTTACAATCAAAAAATAAATCAATATTTCAACTTCTCATTCTATTTTAGAACAAGAAATACAATGGGATATAATTTCATAATTATGCAAACTTCCAGAGATAAGATGTTTCCCCAATGTGCTGTCCTACCTGTGAAACCTTCATTTCTATATTCCAGATTCGATAATTACTCTTTATGGCATGTAAAGAAATAAATTAAACCCAGAAGTACAAAGGGTGTTAAAAAATAAAGCTAGATCTTAGATCCCATACTCTAAAGTTTTTAACTCTATTTTATTAAAGATTTTAAGATTTGGGAGGAAAAAAAAGAATTGAACTGGTCCTATGTGAGCTAGGTAGTATATATCACAGATAAACTAGAAAGTAAAATAGAGTTATTAAACTTTGGAAGAAAATGCCAAAAAGAGTTCCCAAAATACTTTCTAGGAGCAACAATAAAGAGTTTTATCTTATTGCACTTCTCACTTTTTCTTCTTGGTTTTAGTTTCTTCTCCTCCCCAGATACAGGGGATGTTTGGAGAAGGACTGGAAAGGCTCTTACCTGGTGCTAGATTTTCAAGAAATGTGATTACTTCTCCACACCAAGTCACACTTGCCTGCTCCTCATCATTTTTTATATCACAAGTAAATAAAACACTTAAAAATTCCTCATTAAAGACTAAGAAGCAGTAGAAAGAACATGTTATGCTTCTAGTGACCTACCACATATCCACAAGCCATGACAAATTTGTTTAGAGTGGAGAACAATAAATGTGTTATTAAAAGTTCTGAATGCTTTGAGTTTGATTCCTTTTCCCTTTTCTTTAATGGCACACAGCCATTCAGTAGCAATAACTGCTCAGTGATACCAAATTACATTTAAACGTCCCATTTTTGTGCACATTACAGATACTTATTACAATATGCATAAAAAAAAGATCTTAACAACCATAAAGGCAAAGTGATTAGCTCATAGCTAGATTGAATCTCTTAAATGTCAGACCTGGTGAGTATTTTTTAATCATACAAAGAGTTCCAGGGATTGCAAGATATAGTCAGACATTTTCTGTTCACAGATTTAATTAACAGTAGTAATTTAAATATACACATACATGATGAGAAAGAGAGAACAAGAGAGAAAAAGCAGTTGAAATGAACCAACCAGATGTGAATACCTGCAAACTTTTGAACACATTTGGTAATCAAAGCCAACAATACTTCAAAATTTTGTACCTGGATCAAAAGTCGTTAGCAGCATGCAACAAATATTAATTAACAAATGTTTGTGACTCTTAGCCAAGAAGTTTTACATAATTAATTTAAATATATTTCTTTCTATGTTGGATGCTGCAAATAATGTATTTTGTCTTTTTCTTCAATGATTCAGTCTTGGTGATGTGTGAATGGTTTTATGCCTGCCTTTCTCCGTCCCTCCTTCCGTCTCTCCTTTGACAATAAGTTTTATAAATAATGGGATTGCTATTGAAGGATTTCAAGATAAACCAACACAAGTTTACCCAACTACATATCTGTGAGTATCAAACTGCACATCAATTCTTTCAATACAATTAAATTAATAAAAAATAATAATTTCTACAAATATTTATGAAAAAGTCTTGAAAGGACACTTGAAGTTGTTTTATGACATTCATTTAAATGAAAATTTGTGCCTCCTTTTTGCTGCAGGACTGACACAAAATTCAGTAAACAAAATTAAAGCCTGTGTGCTAATAATCTAGATTTTTAAATCTGAAAATGTGGATGAAGTTCATCTGCAGTTGATGGCAGTGATGAGAGGTGCAGAGGGATCAATTGTCTCTAAATCTTAAAATGCAGTAGCCTTAGAAATGTAAGATCTAAAATGTAGGTTACTTTACTTTCAGTTACCAGCTGTAGGTGTAGAGCCAGAAAGGTTAATCTGTTTTAAATCCTGAAGCCAATCTTCAAATTGGATAGTGAAGATAGATTTTAGTTTTAAATTTAAAATTTTAAAACCATCAGTTTTCTTTTTGCTTGTTCATGTGTAAAAGACTAAATTACATTTTCCAAGACTCTCTGAATATTTCAAAATAAATACAGATTTGAGGTAAGCTGGAAATCTTTTTTTTTTTCCCCTCCAGTAAAACAAGTTTTCTGCATTAGCAATTTTCAGACTTTCAACTACTTCTTTTAATCTTCATGGGTACTATGAATTGAGAATAAAAAAATACTTAGTTGTATTATGAATGTCCAAAATCTTGGTTTGAAACAAAGCTTTTTTATGGAAGATAAAAAAGGGAAATAAATTAATTTCTTTAAGATTTTATTAAAAGGTTTGTGGGGAGAGAGTGGGAGGGAAAGTGGGTTTAGGGCCTAAAAGACAATGACCAGACACTTAGTAAAAGAAAGTTTTCCTTTAGGGTGAAGTTACACGTTATGCTTAGATCATACTAAAATGGTGACATTTTAAGCAGGCTGTAAGTCACAACCTCCTGCGAGCAGTCACCCATTAACAGAGAACACTGTACTGCTCTGACTTCCCACTGGAGGACTGGCAAGCAGGGGCACAGGTAAGAACCCAGGTGTACTGGTTCCATCATTGCCCTGCAGAAGAGGGAAGGGGGTGGCTGGAACCAGTGTATTTTGGGATGCTGAAGGACTGCAAATTGCTCATTTTATCTCTGTAGTACAGATTACAAAGGCAACTTTTTGTTGTATTTTTTTAACTTTTTTATTTAAGATACACTAGATCCTATTTTAAAGCCAAGTGGAAGCACAAGAAACTCAAAATATGCATAAAAGAGGCAAAACTTTTACTAAGTGAACCCTGGTTACATGGAAGTCAAATAGTAATATTGCAATCCACTTTAAAGGGGCAAGGATTCTGCCCACCTAATTTGAAATTTCATTGCTTGATCACTGCTTAAGTTTGGCAAAAAATTGCCGCATTTTGGAGAGAACCTGTGCCTTGGTCACACAGGAACCAGTTCTGACTTTTATGTTAACAGGGTGAAAGCATAGTTGTTATTGCATGGATTGGCCATAGAACTTAATGGAATTCACTGATTTCTACAGAGTTCCCTTTGGCGTTTCAGGTTTGTTAAATCTCTAAGTCAAAGGGAAATTTGGGTTGTAAAAATGGGCCAGACTAAGGATAAGATTCGCACAAACCCATGAGGATTGTAACTGCAGGGCTGAGCACTGTATTTTTGTTTTATCCTGTGTATGAATGAAGAGTAATTAACACACTTTTGAATAAGAGGTGTTTTCAAGTACTGTTTAAAAATTGGACTGGATAAACTGAGACGGATATCCAGAGGAAGGGATTTCCACATTAGTTTCTTTAGTCTGGCAAATAACAGAAGTGAGGCATGAATACACTACTTGTTCATAGTACCTGTATGTAGATGTGCCAACATGGTTCCCTGGCTTGCCAGAGTTTGCTATTTTACTGGAAAAATAGCAAATAACCCAAGGTATATAAACTGTGCTGTTAGCTGAAAAAATAAAAAGTTCTTCACGTCAGTGTCCTGAAGGTTTTTTTCCGTAATGTGTGGTCCATGCATATGTATAACAGGATGGATTGCAGCACAATGTCAGTTAAAGTTTGTGTAAAAAAGGGTAAATGACCAAGTATCATGAAGAACCACTAAGGTGGTCTCCTGTACTCAGAGTCTATTGTTCTATATCAGCCTCAAATTAAAGGCTTCATATTTTTCTATCAAGGGTCTTCTGTCAGTTTTTATCATGCAGTTCTGGGTAGCTAAATATTTTTTTATGTTTAGCATGGAATGAATTTTTATTGCAACTCAGCCCAGCTAAAATTTTAGGTAAAGTTTCTAGTAAGTTGATTTCTTATCAGAACCAGCTAGGGCACTAAGCTGTAGAGAACAATAAAAGCATCATATTAACTGAATCCATTCTTATTGTTTTCCTTGATGAAGTCAAGACTGACAGTAGGGTTCAATTTATCCTATGTTGTTTATTTTGAATTGACGGCTAAACGATCTTACATCAGAGAGACTGATTCACCACCCCATTTCACCAGTTTTATGTCGGTGTAATTCCACTTAAACTAATGTCAAGCCTCTTAAATGGAGTGAAGAACCTGACCTGGAATATACATTGCCAGTCAGATCCAGGATGTAATATTGAACTTTCTTTAGCCAGCCTGAGGATTTCAGTTTGTCATTTGGACAGTACCATAGAACAAGGAAAGCTACATTTGTACTCAAGGTTTGGAAGTCCAAATTACTAGCACATTCCTTTAAAATATTTTAAAATCAATGAGCTCTAAATGAAACTAAAGATTGCTTTGTCTTGTAAAGTTTCAATTCTTTGGCCATCTGTCTTTAACACGCTTTCATTTCTGCGACAGTAAGACAACCTTTTAAATAAATCTTTCTCCTCCCATTAATCTTAAATCCTTTACCCTTTTTTCACTGCTTGGGAGACTTACAGGTTGTTTCTTTCCCCCCTCAGGCTGTTGCACCATTCTTTCAAAGGACAGGAGTTTTACATAAGTCAGAAGAAGTTGATTTTCCGTTTAAAAAATGCATAGAAACCAACTAATTTGGGATTACTGAAATGGGAAATAGGTTTCTGAATTTGACTATCACCTCTGGAAATGGAGGTTTGAATCCTAGTCTTGCAAATAAGCAGCTAACGGTTTGGTAGATATATTTTAGTTTCTATTTATCTCATTTAGTTCCACATTTATCCCCACAGCTTAAACCTCTCAAACCCAGCCAAATTATCCATCTTTATTCAAGAGGTTTACTCATGAATTTTGGGCCTGGTTCCAGGAATGTTTATTTTATATTAAAATAAGTGTAAAATACAGAAGCAGTTTTGTGATCAAAGACTAGAACCCAGAATATCAAGGGTAGCCCTAATTAATAGGTTACAGTCATGTTCATTTTTGTTCTCTCTCCCTTGCCTGATGAATCATTGATACAATCTCGATTCAGAATCTTGAATTATTTTCTTCCCAACAGCCTACCTTCAAGAGGTGGTGGGGAGTGAAGAGTGTTCCAACTTGAAATGGCCCATAGTCTTGATGGATTCACATCTGGAAGGTGAGGCAGGTGTATCCATATCCCTTCCAAACAGAGGAAGATTTGAGTCTGGGTCTCTCGTTGTCTAGGCAAGTGCCTAGACACCAATGACATTAAAAAACAAACAAACAAACAAACAGAAAAATAGTGAACCCTGACCAGTTCTTTGAAAATTTATTTCAGAGGGTTGATCTCAAGTGGACAGATGAACCTACTCAGAAAGATATTGTGTGTGACACTAAGTAGATATACATATTAAATGCCATGTTAAATAATCAGAGATAGATACAGTTAGTTATAACTATTTATTGGTAATATGGACTTAAAACAAAACTGCAGATGCTATCAGCCTCAAATTTAGAGGAAGTGGAATCTATATTGGTAGCTTATTTTGGTTAAAACAAAATCTATATCAGTAATTATGAATTTGGAGACAGTTTAGTACTGTCTCTAGATCTATATTTTGAAGCTTTGCCATAATTCTAACAAACACACACACTTGTTTAATTTTTCTATGCATTTACAAACCAATCTCTTGGCCAAAATGAACCAAAAATTTTGAGGGGTCCCTAGTTGCTTTATATTATCTTTCACCATGAATGCACTGTGACCAAAAATATACATGTTAAAACATATTGTTCTGTAAGGTCAGCCTTTGCTTTTCTTTTTATTAAGAAAAAACTGCCAAACCACAAGCCTTTCACCAAGTTCCACTGAAACCAATGGAATTACTATTGTGAAGATGGATGGCAGGATTGGGCCCTTCCTCTCTATTTTAACATTCATTTAAAGCAACACTTTCCAGATTGATGAATACATTATGTGAACTATAATTGGAACTGTCAAAGGAATAATGTTCTTTCAAATGAATATAGAACATTTTGCAGCCCTCTGAATCAATGCAATCCCATAAGAGGAATGTCAGCTTCTATAGAAATGCATCATAGAGTATACTGAGCCTTCTATGTACACCAAGATAACATGGAAGAAACCCTCACTGTTTCCGTTTTATTGCTGTCTTTCTCACTAGTGTGTTTTTATATTTTCTTGTGTAATTCAGACAGTTAATCTTCCAAGGACTCAGCATTGTTCTTTCCAGGAATACACTGAAGGAAGCAATGTGAGCAGTGCACTCTTAACCCCCTCCCTTTCCTGCTGCTTCCCACTCATCTTTGTGTCAGCTAGCTATGTAAATGGAGTGGAACAGTCATTATCACATCCCTCTCTCCCCCAACTATATGATGGCTACACTATTAGCCTTGCCAATGGTTCATGACCTTGTGTGCTTTCCTCTCAAACCTCAGATCATACCAACAAAAGAATGGGCAATACAAGTCTTTGCTGTGATTGGTACAGAGTATTCTTCAGCTAATGCACAGACATTTATAAAATGTTACTACCCAATTGCCAGTCAAGAATGACAGATATGAAAGGAGTGTTTACAGATGGCCCTGAAGAGTGAACAGGGCAGGGGGTCAGGGAGGTGGCAGCCCTGTAAATACGCCCTCTGCCACCGCCATCTCCTTCAGCCTCTGGCACCATAGGCAACTGGTAGGGGGTGCACAGGGGTGCATATGCCAACCCCCCCCAACAGGGCCGGTGCCCTCCCGACGGCCAACACTGATGCTGTTAGTAGGGCTGATGTCCCTGACAGATCTGCCGCTGTTGACAGCTTCTGTGCCCCGCCGCAAATTCAGGAGTCACTAGTCATTCATGTCCAGAGTGGTGGCTTCTTCCCCATACCTGCCTCCTTCCCTAAGCAGCAGGGCTTCCCCCCTGCTTCCATGCCTCCCCTCCTTCCCTGCCATCTGTTGGCAATAAACGTTGTGCTTTGGGCACCCCACCCTGGCAGGCACAGAGGGACTTTGATGGGGGTGCCACCACCATGACCCTCACATTCACCTTCTCCTGCACTGCACCCACCCAAGCCCACACAGCCAAGTCACCACCTTCTCCATGGTACAGATGCAGTTGATGAAGAGTGTTACAGACAGATAGACAGACAGACACAAAGACAGACAGACTAAGCCTGTTGGCTACAAAATTCCAACTCACAGGATCACCATAAAAATGTAGTTTATTAGACAGATACAAAAGTCAGATCAAAAACCTTGGTGCTGATCCCCTCAAACACACACACATTCATGCACAAACATACACACTCACAATAGCTAGCTATGAACTAAGCACCAGTGTCAAGATATATCTATCCTCAAGTGCTGGAGTCTGCTACTGATGGCCAGTTGAGGTTTTATTTCAGTGCAATGTTGGTTCAGAAGGGGGTTGCTGGCTGTTCCTTCTAGCTGGGCAGGCAGGGTTCTGGTCAGGTCAAAGAGGGAGCCATTGGGGGTCATTCTTCACTGCCTTTTATCCCTCTCTGGCAGACTTTGGTGACTCTCCAATTTCTGGGCTTACCCAATCCAGGGGTCATTGGTGGTCAGTGGATGGCAGCTGTCAGCCCCAGGGGTCATGTCTGCAGGTATGTGCAGTCTCAGGAGTCCATTGATGAAGTTTGATTATTTTACTGCAGTGATAAATAGGGTTCTGTGGGTGATATTCAGCCCCAAAAGTCAGTCTTTGGCATCAATTAATTCAAACTGGGGCTTCTGTACCTTTAACAGTGAAGTTCCAGGGAGTTCCTGGCTCTGTATCGATCCTTTCCTCTCCTTAGTCTGTGGTTTTGTAAGTGTTAATTGCTGGTTGTTAACTTGTTATCCTAACTACTGTGTTGCGCAATCAGTCAAGATTCATTCAGGGACCTGCTCAATACAGAGAAGCCAAGATTCAATTCCTGCCCTTGCTAACATTGTCACATGGTACAATTTACTTTTAAACTTAAGGTACATTTGTTTCAAAATTAAAAAGCATATAATATAAAACATAAAAGGGTGAAAGGCCATGGGACATACAACAAATATACCAAATACAATGTGGGGGGACACATAAGGATGCAGAATACTATTTTATACCCATAAATACATCTACAAACTATATTTTATTATAATTACACTTTATATTCTATAAAAGAAATATAATAAGAAAAGAAGAGGGAGGAAGGAAGAAAAGGTAGAAAAGAGAAAACATCCCCCAAAGGGGGCAGCTATTGCAAAAGGGGCTTTTTGCCATATGAAGGGGTTTCACACTGGAGGGAGGGGAGGGCAGGCAAAAAAAAGTTTCTTGTTACATGACTTTTATATATATAGAATTATTATTATGCATGATGAAAAAGTAGGATTCCATTTTCTCTTTCACTCTCCAGCTAAAGAAAAAAGTAACAATGGCAGCAGTGTAGTGTTGTGCCCGGGCACCTGGAACACACAGGCAGCAGCAACTTCCAGTTGCCACTATGCTAATGGTGTGATCATGATTGTAATCATGCAGTTGCTGGCAGCAGACGTTTTTTCACTCCCTGCTGATTCAACTAAGGTTTCTTGAATTTTTTTCATGTCATGTGCCATAAAATCATAGAAAATGGGTTGGATGGGATCTGAGGAGGTCATCTAGTCCAACCCCCTGCTCAAAGCAGGACCATCCCTAACAGGTTCATCCCAGCCAAGGCTTTATCTAGTTGGGTCTTAAAAACCTCTAAGGATAGAGATACGTAATCTCTTTTGGTTGTCTGTTCCAGTGCTTTACTACCCTCCTTGTGATTTTTTTCCCCTAATATCTACCCAAAACTTCTCTTGCTGCTACTTGAGACCATTTCTCATTGCTCTGGCATCTACCACTACTAAGAACAGTCTAGCTCCATCTTCTTTGGAACTACCTATCACGTAGTTGAAGACTTCTGTTAAATCCTCACTCAGTCTTCTTGTCTCCAGACAAAATAAGTCCAATTCCTCTGGACTCTCCAGGTAAGTTATGTGCCACAGCCCTCTAATCAATTTTGTTGCCCTCTGCTGGACTCTCTCCAACTTGTCCACAATCCTTCTGTAGTTTGAGGGGGGGAGGGGGCAAAACTGGAGACAGTGTCCAGATGTGGCCTCACCAATGCTGAATAGAGGTGGAGAATCACTTCCCTTGATATAGCAACATTCCTACAAATGCAGCCCAGTATGCTGTTTGTCTTCTTCATAAGAAGGGCACACTGTTAGTTTACTTTCCACTGTAACCCCCACGTCCTTTTCTCCAGAGATGCCTGCTTAATCAGTTATTCCCCTGTACTGGAGCATGGGATTATTCTGCTGTAAGCACAGAACATTGCATTTGTCCTTATTGAACTTTATGATATTTCTTTTGGTCCAACCTTCCAATTTGTCTAGGTGTTTCTTAATCCTAGCCCTAACTTCTATTATATGTACTATGCCCCACAGCTTGGTGTCATCTGCAAACTTGCTGAGGGTGCACTCCATCCTATCTTCCAGATCACTGATGAAGATATTGAACAGCTGGACCAGCCCCTGGGGCACTCAACTTGAAACCAGCAACCAAACATCGAACCATCAAATACTAATTTTGACCCTTTTGATCCACCCAGTTTTCTGTCCATCTGTAATAAGTGAGGCACCTGGGGTTACCATGATGTCCCCCCTAGTGGCTGCCTCAGTCTCACCTGGCTCTCACCCTTGGCTGCCAGAGTCTGATCTTGATCTTGCTTCCTTCCCTGCCACATCTTGTTGCAAAATGATAAAGGAGGCTGCCCTCAGAGGCAGATGAACCTAATTTCTCCCTCTCTTTCTGATGGTCCACTCCTGTTGTGCCAAATGAGCTTTAAGGACTAAAATTGTGGCCTTCATCTGCACCTAAAGCCATGGCCATACCTCACAGATATTATTCTGTTTCCCATTCTGTCAATTGTGGAGGCCTCAGCCCTCTTGGCTTTAGTCTCCCTTTCCTCTGGCTGTAGCCAGAGAATCTCCACCCCCAATACACTGATATGGACCCCAGTCTTTTTTGAAACCCTGTCCGTTCTCTATCTGTCTGGGCCCCTGTCTCTCATGTTTCTCACTCCAGAGCAGTCTTTAGTCCTCAGTTTGTCTGACCCCAGGTTAGACTGCCTCCCTTGTGTCTGCCCTCAGCCCTCTTAAAGATACCCTGGCCTGAGCTGCTTGTTTCTCCAGTCCTCAGCTATCTGGCTTTTTGACCCTGAGCCAGGGTGCTTGCTTCTCCAGTCCCCAGCCCTCTGGCTCTTGACTTAGGCTAGGTAGTCTATTGCCACATGCCCCAATAGGCACTACTCCATGTCCTCCAGACATTCCCCATAGCCACAACCCAGTCCTTCAGCATACAGTGTAAATTACAATATAAATTGAATTATATATAAATATAAATTAATTATAATTACAGTATAAATTTAAGACTCTCAACTACAAGTCTACCTTGCTCTGAATTGTTGCATGATTTAGGCCATCAGCTTCCCTTAGTTTCCCCTGGGCAGTACCAGGGAACAGCTCAGGTGCTTGCTAATCTGTCTGGTGCAGGCATTTCTTTCAGGAGCTTCTCAATTTTCAGCAGACAGGGCCAGACTACCTGCTCCTGCTCTTGGTTTATATGCCTGAAAGCCATGCCCCCTTTTTGGTCATTTGCCTACCCCAGCCTTGTACAGGGTTTTCCCTGTCAATCAAGGACCAGCTTATTCACCTGCACCTGTGGCCCTATACAGCTAGCTGAGCCTGCTCTAGCAACTTCTTTCTTCTTAAAGGGGCAGGAGCTTCCTGGCTCCCTCGTACAGTTCTGTGTCCTCTCCTTCCCTTACTTCCAAGTAACAGAGTCTGGGTTTCTTGTTACAGCACCTTACAGACCATTCATCCAGCCTATACTTCCTTATGTTGCTTGTGAGAATGTTGTGGGAGACCATATCAAAAGTCTTGCTAAAGTAAAGGCATATCATGCACAGAGACAGTCATCTCAGCACAGAAGGCAATCAGGTTAGTCAAGCATGACTTCCCTTGCTGACTATTCACTCCCTTCTTCTCCAAGTACTAATCAACATCTTCTTCTCCAAGTGCTTAGAAATTGATTCCTTGAAAACCTGCCCTATTTTTTCCCCCAGGGACAGATATAAAGCTGACCAGCCTGTGATTTCCCAGATTCTCCTCCTCTTCTTTCTTCAGGATAAGCACTATATTTGCCCTTTTCCAATCATCTGGTACATCTCTCAATTACTACGAGTTTCTATTAATAATGGCCATGGATTTTGCAGTCATATAAGCCAACTCCCTCAGCACGCTTGGGTATATCACATCCACTCCCATGGACTTGTACACATCCTGCTTTTCTTAATAATGCCCAACCCATTCTTTCATTACTGTTAGCTGCTCACCTCCTCCCCAAACTATGATGCCAGATGCAATAGTCTGGGAGCTGACCTTGCCTATGAAGGTTAAGTAAAAAAGGCATTGAGTGATGTAGACTTTTCCACACCATCTATCACCTAGGTACCTCCCCAGTTAAGGGACTCACATTTTCCCTGATCTACCTTTTGTTGCTGACTTACCTGTAGAAACCCTTCTTGTTACTCTTTATGTCCTTTGCTAGCTGCAACTTCAGTTGCACTGTGGACTTTCTAATCAGTCTTTTGGTGATAAGGTAATTGGTTCTCCAAAATATTTGCCTTTTTGATAAGAAGCGATTTGATTTCAGTTACATCATATGTGAATCCACAGAAGTCAGGGGAATTCTTTTGTATTTTATATAAGCAAAATCAGTTTCTAACCCATAATTTCAGGAATCCCTAGTTTATGCCTTAGTAAACCTAATGAGTTGCATAACAATAGTATCTGAAATGAGTGTCTCTTGTACTTGCCTGAGCTGAGGGCAAACTGTCTTTTTACCTACCATTTCACAAAGCTGATACAGCAGTTTGTAGGGCAACTTGGCTGTCTATTTTAAAATGTCATTCTCCTTTTCATAGGGGTCATTTACAAGAGCCAGATTAGGTGTTAGCAATAAAAAAAAATCTCTAAAATGGACTGTGGTGAAACTGGAAGCCAGAATATACATAAAATAGGCAAAACAGAGGGGTAGCCTATGAAAGAGAAGGATCATCACTTATGAGCCCTTTAATTAGAAATGTACCACTACGGGTACTGCTTGGGAAGTTTAACAAGAAGCTGGTTAAGTAGAATGAAGTAGAAAAACACATTGGCTATCAGGGTTTTTGGTTGTAGCCTTGTTGATCTAAGGACATAGGCAGATAAAATCTTTTAGGTAGATGTGATATCTTTTTATTAGATAAACTAAATAGTTGGAAAAATTGTTCTTTGCAAGCTTTCAGGCACAAACAAAGGGTGTTTGTTCTCAAAAGCTTGTAAAGAACACTTTGCCTACTATTTAATTGGCCTAAGAAAAGATTTCACATCTATCCAAAGAATCTTGTCTGCCCCATTGACTGCAATACATTTATAAATAGACTTAACCTACCAATTACATTAATGCACAGGATGGCTGCAGGCTGACAAAATAGCAAAGCCTAAAAACTGCACGGCCAGGTAGACTAGTCCATTTCATGA
Organism: Caiman crocodilus; assembly: GCA_030014935.1. Classification (NCBI taxonomy): domain Eukaryota; kingdom Metazoa; phylum Chordata; order Crocodylia; family Alligatoridae; genus Caiman; species Caiman crocodilus. Next base: position 34,186,584 of record JAGPOW010000304.1, read on the forward strand.
GCAGATGTTTATACCAGGCATAGAGTAGTTAATGAAACATCAAACATAGTGAGAATGTTCTCAGTGCCTGGGGGTATAACCTAGACTTGTAGGAGTTTTTCTTTGAATCATTTGTCCTTGAAGCATTTCTCCTTCATTGATTCATATATTAATAGATACTAAGGATGGAAGGGACCTCAACAGATCATTGAGTCTGACCCCTTGCCTAGGCAGGAAAGAGTGCTGGGGTCTTATGACCCCAGCCAGTAGCCTATCCAGCCTTCTCTTAAAGACCCCCAAGGTAGGGGACAGCAACACTTCCCTTGGAAACCCATTCCAAATTTTGGCACCCTTACCATGGTGAAGTTTTTCCTGATATCTAGCCTAAATCTGCTGTGTGTCAGTTTGTGACCATTCTTCCTTGTCACCCCACGAGGCACCCTGGTGAACAGAGCATCTCTGATTCCTTGCTGTGTCCTCCTAATGAATTTGTAGGGGGCCACAAGATCACTTCTCAGCCTTCTCTTGTGGAAGCTGAAGAGGTCAAGGTCCCTCAGTCTGTCCTCATAGGGCTTCTTCTGTAAGTGGCTCTCCTCCGGACTCTCTTGAGTCTATCAACATCTTTCTTGAAGTATGGTGCCCAAAACTGGAGGCAGTACCCCAACTGCAGTCTGACTAATGCCACATAGAGGGGAAGTATCAGCTTCTTGGATCTATTTGTCATGCATCTGCTGATGCATGATAAAATCCAGTTAGCTTTGCTGATGATTTCATCACACTGTCAACTCATGTTCATCATGGAGTCCACTGTGACTCCAAGATCCCTTTCCACTTCTGTGTTGCTGAGAGGGTCACTTCCCAGCCAGTAGGTCTGCTGGATATTTTTGGACCCTAGGTGCAGTACTCTGCACTTGTCCCTGTTGAACTGCATCCTATTGTGTACTGCCCACTTTTCAAACCTGTCCAGGTCTGCCTGCAATTGTTCCCTACCCTCTGGAATGTGCACTTCACCCCACAATTTAGCAGCATCCACAAATGTGGATAGTATGCACTTCACACTCATATCCAAACCACTGATGAAGATATTGAATAGTACAGGTCCAAGGACCTGTGGGACCCCACTACCCACATCGTTCCAGGTTGTTACCAACTCATCTACTACCATTCTCTGCGTGGGACCACTAAGCCAATTTGGCACTCACTGGACCATGTAAACATCTATATCACAGCTTTTTAATTTATTTATTAGAATGGGATGAGATGCAACTGTTTAAGCAAAACTAAACCATGCCCTGATCTTATTAAACTTCTATTTGCCAGAGTATTGATTTAGTAGTATAACTTGAGGTGGGTGAGTGGGACTGGAGCCCCAGGCCCCAACTTATTGGGAGCTGCCAGAATGGTAAATCTTAGAGTCTCTCTGCTATGGAAATGGCAGTAGTTCTCTATTGCAGCTGTCATAGTAGCATCCCAGTAGGGGGACACCATGCTTCTGCTGTAACAACAACACCTGGGGCAGGCAGATTATGCTGTCATTGCTGATGTTACTGCTGTAGCAGCAGCATGTGACTTTTGAGTTCTCAGAGCAGGTAATCCTACCTCTCCATGACTCTTCCCCTGCATCCCTCCCCTCCAGGTCTCAGTGGAAACCCCTCTTCTCCCATCACTTTCAAGAGAGGTTTTCCTCAAGGCATAAAGCCTGCAATTAAACCTCTGCATTGTACTGTACCCATCACAGCCACATTTCAAGGTGAGTTCTTAGCCTAACAGGGAGCCATTTTTATAATATTTGGGATAGTTTTTTAATACACGATAGAGGACAACTTTCTGATTATGGATTCACAATTCATGGCAATCCTTAAACTTTGACACATGCCTACATAGGTAATGACGAGAACACATCTCTTCTCCTCATTCTTTCAAAGTTAACCCACAAAGGTTCAGTCTACAGTAGACACAGACCTATACCAACTATAAATGTATGCTAACTACAAATTTTAGTGCCAAGCTTGATGATCATATGATTTTAAGTTATGTGGAATAGGATAGTTTTTGGATTTTTCTATTTCCAAGAATGGTAGGCAAATTACATTAGAAATAGGTTCAGACATAATTGAACAAACGCTTTTTTGAAGGCACAGGGAACATGTTAGATCCTATTTCTTGCATGCCTTCATTGATGGTATAATAATATATTTAATCATTCTACATAATAGTTCCCCCAATATGCAAAATGGTGCTCTCACTTAAATTGACAGCTCCAGTGAGTAGAAATTTTGTCCCTTAATGTGTACTTTGGCTCCACAACATTTTTTAATACTCTATGGCCCCACTGCAATGTAGTATATTTTAATCTAATCTGTAAATTGGGTCTATATGTTTCTGTTCATACTAGCTCAATAAAACTGGACAGGTACTCAGCCAGATGTACATATTTAGACATTGTCTAAAAGTGGCAGCCCTATTAAACTCCACTGATTAATAAAATAACATTACTTAGTTCTTATATGTAATAGAACACAGGGGAGATAGTGCACACTTTACTGCATTCTGTAGCAGGTGCTACTCATGGACTTGTTTCTATCCATTTATATCACTATAATATCAGAGCATTTTGCAAGGTTTATTATCATCAAAAAGATCTCTGGGCCAATTTCCTCATTTCTTGCTCAAGGCAATTAATAATGTTTCATTTCCCCTTTTCTTTTCTTCCTCATCGTCTTTGCCTACTTCTGTACCTTTTACTGTTCTTCCTTTCTGTCACCTTTAAAGGGCTTGTGGGAAAGACTAAATCATTGAGTTTTTTTGTGAAGTTAGTGAGATTTCAGTATTTTTTTAAATAATTCTCAACCCTGGGATGGTAATCATATATTTGATCTCTAATGAACAGGTTTTGTTTTGCATTGTTCATGAATTACCCATAGTCTCCTCTCTAGGTAGTGGGACTCTTAAGGAGCATTAATGACAAACTACCAAAGCCATTAGATGCTTCTTAATCCAGCACATAACTCGTATATCCCACAACATTTTATGACAAGGAACAGACTCTGATGGGCATCAAAAACAAACTGGGATCAATTCATGTATCTTAAGGGGTGAAAAACAGTAACCCAGTGGAACTTGCATTAATTAAGGAAACAGTTCAAGAGAAGAACAAAATAGAGAGACAGCTAGGAGATAAAATGAGGGAAGAGAAGAGAAGCGAGGAGGGGAGACCTGAGAAGGAGAGGAAAGGAGAAACAAACAATCTTCTTTGGAATACCAGACAGAGAGACAAATATTTAACTCAAGTTACCCAGACTTGACCTCAAATTAACTAATTACCTTTCAGACTTCAGGTTTCCAAATATCAACTTAAAATTTAGAAACAGGGAAACTAACCACAAGGGCAGCATTTCAATAAGTTGTTTAAGCAAACTGGTTTGACAAGTACCATTATCTTTTGTGTGGTTTGAAATAGTTTAGTTAGCATTGTTTTCCCTAATCCATTATTTTAATGAATATTGTGTTACCCTCAGTTCTCTGCATCATTACATGTAAAATCTTGTGAAATAATCTTCTTGTGTTGATCTTTATCATCTTTACTCCTTCCCTCCCCACCCACCTCCAAAGGATGAATCACAATGTGGAGGCTTAGTGTAAAAGCCCACACAGATTATGACCTCAACACCCAGGTGTTTCTTTCACCAATCAGACATCATGCAAGGATATAGACAGTGACTTAATACCAAATATACTATGCAAAACTCACTGCCTTTCTGTATTGAAAGAGATCTCTTTGAAAGCCTCAGGTAACTATAGACATGAGCCCTGGACAAGGGAGATGACATGGATGTCATATATCTGGATTTCAAGAAAGACTTTTACCTAGTTCCATACAATGTCCCCATGGCTAAGCTGAGGAACTGTGGCATTGATCATCTTACAGTCCTATGACTAGGTAACTGGCTACAGGGTCAGACCCAAAGAGTACTAGTTAATGGGAACAAAACAACATGGCACAGGGTAACCAGTGGAGTCCCTCAGGGTTCGGTACTTGGGCTGATACTCTTTAACATCTTAATTAACAATCTGGAGTGAGGAGTCGTATGTGAACTGGTATAGTTCATGGATAATACCAAATGGGGATGGCAGTCACACCGTGGGACAAGCTGGGGATACAGGCCAACTTGGACATGCTTTCAAGGTGGGCTGATGAAAACCTGATTGTCTTCAATGTAGAGAAGTGTAAGGTGCTGTACCTCGGAAGGAAGAACACTCAACACACTTACAAGCCTGGCAGTGCTACACTTACTAGCACCATGACCAAAAGAGACTTGGGGGTCCTGATTGACAAGATGAATGAGTCACCAATGTGATGATGTGGCTGGCAAAGCAAAGCAAATTCTGGCGTGCATCTACTGATGCATCTCAAGTAAAACCAGGGATGTCATCCTCCTACTTTACTTGGCCTTGATGAGGCCACAGCTAGAGTACTGTGTCAAGTTTTGGGCCTCCCACTTCAGGAGTGATGTGGGAAAGATTGAGAGAGTCCAGAGGAGAGCCACTCGTATGATCCAAAGCTTGGAAGGCAGGCCACATGAGGAGAGGCTGAGGGATTTGGGACTCTTCAGTCTGGAAAAGAGAAGGCTCATGGGGTACTTAGTAGCAGTCTACAATTACATAAGAGGGGTGCATCAGGACCTGGGAGAACAGCTGTTCACCAGAGCTCCCCAAGGGATACCAAAGTCTAATAACCATAAACTCCAGGAAAACTGATTTAGACTAGACATAAGAAAAAAGTTTTTTTATGGTATGTGTGTCCAGGGTCTGGAACAGACTCCCTTCAGAGGTGATGCAAGCACCTACTCTGGACTCTTTTATAAAACATCTGGATGATGTTTTTCTTGTTGGGATCACTTGATCCCAGCTGACTTCTTGCCTATAGTGGGGAAGTTGGATTGGATTATCTTATGAGGTCCCTTCCAGTCCCTAATGTCTATGATATCTATGAAATCTATGAAATACAGAACAATTGGTTGACAATTGCATCAGCTTAGCTAAGGGTCATTTCTGACAATGAGCTTATGAAAGCAATCTCTGAGAAGACTTCTAAAACATCATTTCCATGGGAGGCCATTGAGTTACCAAAACTAGGAATGTAGATAAGTTTAAATGATTAGAGCAGTGGTATGCAGTCTGTTTTTTAAACTCAAGGCACTCTTTGGAAGCCTTCTTGCTTTCACTCATTTCTTGACTCAAAGGTCAGACTGTTTTTGACATTGCAGATTCCTAATTGAAATCTTTCGGCTTATCTTCTGAATCATGTGTATGGGCCCATTTAACAGTGTAAATATTAGGGGGGTGTGAAGCGGGCCCTATTTGATTCAGATTCAGCCCGAATCAGGAACAGTGATTGATTCATTGATTTGGATCACTGTCTCTGATTCAATTCAGCCGAATATGAATCTGAAGATTTGATGCTGATTCAGAGAATCACGAATTTGGACATAGACAAAGCTTTAAATGTTTTTTCTACATACTTTGAGGTAGCAGGCATAGCTCATGATCGCTGCAATGCTGGGACACATGGAGCATCCCACAGGAGTGCAGGGGAGGAGGGGGAATCAACACGCTCAGTGATCAGCCACAGGGGACCCCAGGTGCCCTCCCAAACCCAGGAGGCACTACTTGCTAAGCTGGAGTGTTGGGGCAGCATGCTCCCCAGTGGACCTGGAATTGCTTCTGGTCCACTTCCAGGTCTGCTGCTGAGTGTGCTAGGGACCCCTGTGCTTCTGTAGGACATTACATGTGCCTCCTTGTTGCAGCACTCATGAGCCCCTGCTACCTAGAGGTAAGTAGAAAAAACATTTAAAGCTGTCTCTGTCCAAATCTCCAAGTCTTTCCAAATCAATTTGGAAGGTTCCGATTCAATTCAGAGAGATTAAAGGGTTCTCTGATTTGACATGGATTCTGAGATTCGGTCATCAATTCAGCCTAATCTCCACCAAATCGAATCAGGGACTGAAGTTTTGCACAGCCTTAGTAAATATTATGCAGCATCCCAAGACACACTTAAAAGGATCTCATAGCACTGATGGTACTGAATACCCTAGTTAGCCTCAGTGGCTTAAATGGTTTACTTTGGAGTACTAGCCTCAGCTACTTTAGGGCAATAAAATAAATGTCCTAATTTACTTCAGCCTTGCCATGTGCATCTGACTTCATCTCTTCCAAATGAATGGTAAAAGGGATTGTTTTTTCTTCCTATCCTCAACCCTAACCTCATTTTAAAAATTGCATTCACTCTTGCTCTCCACAACTCCTTCCTCAGCAGTGCAAGAATTACTGTAAAGGATTCAGGTTATCTTTGACCTAGATCATGACATTAACACTGCTCAGGAACGTAGGACTTTTGTCAAATCTGACCCAAAGTTCAAAAACATCTACAGACTGCTTAAGAGATTTTGCAAAAAAATCTGCAGCTGGACTGACATTGAGCATACAGCGTGGCATCCATGCTATGACAAGATGCTAGCTAATCTGTGATTAGGAAATTTTATGATGAGATTATTTTGAAAAAAAGTGTAGTACTTATCCTGGTCTTGTATTGAGATTCACCATGAATTATATTTTAAGTTCACTAAAAAGAGTTATCCTGGGCACCTTAATTAATGTTAAACTAATACGTGATTAAGATTTTGAGCATGACTAAAATATTAGATGATATAGTAATCCATAACACTACTTTCAAACAAGTTTGGTTGGAATTGGTATGGTTCATGGTAAGGACTAAGAAAAGGATTTGGTGAGAAAAACTAAAGGACTTGAGCCTTTTTACACTGAGTATAAAGGAGTAAGTGTCCATTTTCAGTTTGTTTTGTTCCAGACAATCTCATTAAATCCAGAGGGTTTTGGTTCCTGAAAAACAGAGAGATTTCATTGGAAAGGTTAAGAGCAATTGGATATGATGGGATTTACACCTTTTTCAAAGTGCTTTTGAAAACCCATTAAATTTGTGTAGGATCGTCTGTCCAAGCTGAACTGGGCACTTCTTTTATCATCGTACTTAATCTCTCTGATCACTGTCTGAGTGGCTACACTTTAGAGAGAAACAACACCATACAACAACTCTTAATATTTCATTTTACCAGGTAAAAAACAAATGGAGCAGAACACAACACAATCTTTCTCTATTATTTGAGATTGATTTCTTTATTAAGGAATGCAAAGGAATATATCCATTGTTTTATTATTCTTAGGTGGGATGTAATTTGACATAGGAACGGTCATATAGGATACTGGAATTCTGACATCATAACTATTATGCCATCTAAAAACTTTTTCTGGTAATGTTACTATTTCTGCAAGACATAAAAAATGAACCATATAAGGGTATCAGAGTTTTATGTACATTATAGTCAATAATTACCAATGTACACATATTTATTCCATTCAGTCTGCATATAACAGTTCTTTCATCCAGTCTGAAAACACTGGAGTATGTTCGATTTTCATTTCCCCAATATTGTAGGGTTTTTTCTTTCCTTTCAAGTTTATCTTTGTGGGAAGCAATATCTTCTCCAGTTTTTTTGGTGTTAGATGAAGATTTAGTTAAACTGCCAATCCGATATGAAAATGGTTGAGTAGAGGCATACTTTTGTTATCAAAATTGACATGTCCTTATTGGCATGTTAGAGGGTGGGGGTAGAACCCTATTGTATCAGGCAGCTGTAACACCCTTCTATGTTCAGGGGTGTTCATCAAGACAAAAAGCAATGGTATGAATTTGTGCCACTGCTTTTTCCCAAAGTCCCTGCTCATGGGTACATGACCAATTATATCAATTATACATGGCACCCTCATGTATTTCTCTGCTTCTTAAGACCTCAAATCTTGGCTATTCATTTGTGTCTATAAAAGGTAGCATCACGATTATTTGTTATTTGGTTCTTATTTAAATGGTGGTTCAATTTCATGAGCTAATAAAGCATTGATGAATTATGAATAGATTTTAAATAGTTATTTTGATTATTATAATAATTAATTTGTGTTTCACACATAACTATAACATCTTTTACTTGTTTATCAACACTATAATGATTTTTATAAATGGAATTTTAATATGAAATATCAATATTATTTTTATTCTGGAATTTTTTGCATTTCCATATAGGATAGAGGTACCTATTGCATTGAGGTTATACAAAAATAGAAAAGACACAACCTTACTCTAAAGAATATATTATTAAAGAAACAAACAGGGAAGTAAAGAAATGAACCACTGAACAAAGCAAATAACATAATGCACACTCCTCATGTAACTTTCTTTCTCTCCACAGCTTTCAAATTCTATCACTAATTTACTTTCTATTTTTTGGTATGATGACTTATTTCCTTCCCTAAGCTGTTAGACATCTGCCCATTGAACAAGATTAAAAAAGGTTACATATGAGAAACTCCTAACCTGGGCCAGAGTTCAACAAAAGGTTTGAAGTCAAACCACCTGTTATGCCCATCTAGATGACAATTCCCAGTCTTTCTGCAGAGTTCTCTTTAGAACCGTAGAAAATTAGGGTTGGAAGGGACCTCAGGAGGTCATCTACTGCAACCTCCTGCTCAAAGCAGGACCATCCCCAACTAGATCATCACAGCCAAGGCATTATCTAGCTGGGTCTTAAAAACTGCTAAGGGTGGAGATTCCACAACCTCTGAGTAACGTGTTCCAGCATTTTACTACCCTCCTAGTCAAAAATGTCTTCCTAATATCTAACCTAAATTTCCCTTGCTGCAACTTGAGACTGGGGCTCCTTATTCTGTCATCTGCTACCACTGACAACAGTCTAACTCCATCCTCTTTTGAACTCCCCTTTAGGTAGTTTAAGGTCACTATTAAATCCCCTCTCAGCCTCATTTTCTCTAGACTATATAAGCCCAGTTCCTTCAGCATCTCCTCATAAGCCATGCACCCCTGGATCCTGACAATTTTTATTGCCCTCTGCTAGACTTCAATTTGTCCATGTCCTTAACGTAGTGGGGAGCCAGAAACTGAACTCAGTAATCCAGATGTGGCCTCACCAGTGCTGAAGAGAGGGGAATAATTGCTTCCCTTGACCTACTGGTAGCACTCCTGCCAGTGCAGCCCAGTATGATGCTAGCTTTCTTGGCAACAAGGGCACACTGCTGGCTTATATTCAGCTTGCTCTCCACTGTAACCCCCAGGTCCTTCTCTGCAGAGCTACTGCCCCCAGCCTGTATCAGCGCATGCAATTTTTCTGTCCTAAGTACAGGACTTTGCACATGCCCTTGTTGAACCTCATGAGATTTCTTTTGGTCCAATCCTCCAATTTTTCTAGGTCACTCTGAATCCTAGCCCTACCCTCCAGCATATCAATTACTCCCTCCATCTTGGTATTATTTGCAAACTTGCTGAGGGTGCACTCTATGCCATCTTCTAAGTCATTGATGAAGACATTAAACAAAATTGGCTCCAGGACCAACCCCTGAGGCAATGCACTTGATACCAGCTGCCAACTAAACATAGAGGCATTGATTACTACTCTCTAAGCCTGATGTTCCAGCCATTTTTTTGTCCACCAGAAACAGATCTGCAGTGCATTCATTCAGCCTGAATGTTCTTATCTAGTCTGCAGGAATGTTGTGGGAGACCATATCAAAAATCTTGCTAAAATCAAGATATACTACATCCCTTGGTTTCCCTGCATCCACAGAGCCAGTCATCTCATCATAGAAAGCAATGAGGTTGTTCAGGCATGACTTGCCCTTGCTGAATCCATGCTGACTGTTCCTAATCACTAGAGATCCAGGTTTTCTGCGTCACACAGAAAAATGGAGTAAAATTTCCCCCCTTTACTGAAAGGAAATGCGGATTTCTCATTTTATTGGAGAAACCCATGGATTTTGAAGATTTGTGAAGGGCTGTCTGTGGGCTGGCAGATTTCCAGTCTGTGAAATTCTAGGATGGAGTGGGAAGAGGGTGGTGAGGCAGGAGGCGCCATGTGAATGTATATGCGTGTGGCTGCCAGGCAGCCTGGAGACCAGTTCCCACAGGTAAGTGGAGGTGGGGATTGAGGCCCCCAAAGGGAGAGAAGGAGGGAGTTGGGAAGGGCTCCAGCTGCAGTCCAACTTGGTGGTGCATGGAGCTTGGGGCCTGGGGTCAAAATGTGTGGCTGCAGGGTCCCAGTGGGGAGTGGAAGGGAACTTCAGTTGGCACATCTGGGGGAGGGAAGCTCCCCACTGCTGTGCACACTCCCAGTGGGTCATGGGGGCCTCTGCCCCCCCAGATCTGTGTATGGGGCAGGGGTAAGCTACTTACTGCAGGTTCAGGCTCCCACCCTGCTTCCCTCCCTGGGGCCTCTGCAGCACAGCAGATGTGACCTGGCACTGCAGGGCAGAGTGGGGCTGCACAGGAAAGCTGCAGGCAGCTGCAAGCTCTGTGATGCCCTGGCTATGCATCCTATATGCTTAGAGCAGCAGTGAAGGTCACATCCCATGCTGCTGCCCCTGCTGCTGCCACACATGCAGGGGACACCTTACTGGGAAGTGCAGAACTTAAGGCAGCAAGCAGCTTCCCTGCTCTGCCCTGCCGCACTGGGTTGTACCCACTGAGCTATGGAGGCCCTGAGGGAGTGCAGCAGGTAGGCAGCCTGAGCACCCACCAACATGTGCATAAATCTGGGGGGCACTGGTCAGGGGTAGCTGGGCTCTGCTCAGCTGCAGCAGCCACAGCGCATAGGGCTGCAGACCCAGGTCCCTCACCCCATATCCCTGGGAACCCCCTCTGGCAGGGCTGTGGGTGGGGGGAAAGGGGCACCAGCAGGGTTGGGGGCCTGTGAGTTGAGAATGCGGGGTTCCAGAAGGATTGTGGGTGGGTGTATGTTGGGAGTGAAGGGTGCCAGCAGGGCTGTGAGGGGGAATGTATGGGAGGAAGTGCGGGGCACAAGCTGAGCCAGGTGGGCTTTCATTTTAATTGTGGATTTTGGCGGTTTTATCAGAATTTGTGAATTTTTTATCAGGGAAAACCAGGAGCCCTGTTAATCACCTTCTTCTCCAAATGCTTAGAAATGGATTCTTTGAGCACTTGCTCCATGGTTTGTCCAGGGTCCACCAAGTTGGCTGCTCCAGCACTTGTACCATGAAGTTGCCCCGACATTCTCCAAAAACTTCTTGGATTGCCTGTGAACTGCTGTACTGCCCTCCCAGCAGTCACTGCCTTTCCAACTGCAGTCATGCCATTCCATCAACAGCTGTGGGCATTGTGCTGATGATGCATGTTTGTAATTACAAGCCCCAAATCAGAAAAGGTTTGGTAGTCAGGACTGTCTCACCAGCCCCAAACATTCTGGAGATGACAGGGGGTCCTGCCTTCTAATGAAATTGACCGTCAGCCATATGTCTACACTGTAGTGACTACTCCTACGCAGACACCCAAACTAGATTTAAATTAGGTAGTTCATTTAATAATAGCAGTATATATATTCATTGTTAACGCTCCTCTGCTGCCAGTTGGAAGCACAGGGACACTGATACATGAGATGCAGAGGCTGGCTGGAGTGCATTAATTAGCATGCTCCAGTAAACTTGATTAATTGAGTTTCTCAGATGTGCTGTAATTACAGTGCATTGGAGCAGCCTCCTGGCACATCTACAGGCACCTATGAGTGTCACCAGGTACATCATGAAGAACAGATTGTATTTCTTTTATAAATAGATCTCTACAAGAAGTTAACACTGCTAGCTGCTCAGAGGTCAGAGGTTTAGTGAGAAAATAATAGCCTTAAAAAGGCTATTGTTAACCTTTAATCTAGATGGTGTTCACTGCAGTGATGGGTAACTAGGTTTTCAGAATCTAAATCACTCAGAATTATATCAGTCAGATCAGCTAAATACAACATAGCTTTTATTGCATCTTATTTAAGTGGCCAACTGCATTGTGAAATTCCTACCAATTTGTATGTATTTATTTCATGTCCCTAGATATATACTGATCACGTCTATCATGCCATTGCTATTCCTGCATCAGCTCAGAGCAATGTTACTCTGACTCCAGCTCATGTCAGTAAACTCCAGAAAGCAGTGTGCAGTATCATAGGAGGGAAATTAAAATAAAGGTTAATGCCGTTTTTTATGGTTGACTGCTTCTTTGAAAAGACCAAGGAGAAGATAGCCTCTGAAGTCTGATATATTTATTAGCCTGAGCACCATCAGAGAGTACCAAATACAGCTGTCAACGCTGAACTCATCATCTCACAAGGAGGATTACAAGTGGCTGTAGAAACAGCTATAGCAACAACATTGGCAGTACTGATCTTGAGCTGAAATTTATGGAAAAAGGATGGTAGTAGAAGACTGCATGCAAGAGCCAGCAATACAGAGTATGTATAAATTATGGTGTGACTTCTGATTTCAAGATCAATCTGCAAAGGACTTCTTTGAAAAAAATAAGTGTCAGAGTATCATATATTTAATAAGCATATTATATATTAGTGAAGATAAAAATGTTTTTAGAGCATTTATACAGCATTTTTTAAATATGTGTTATTAGTGAATTTGGTACTGGTGAAAAGTTCTGGACTGACATCCTTGCTGACTCAGCAATCCTTTATATATCCAGAGAAGAGGTAGAACATGTGAAAAGCCTTTACATAGACCTTGCCAATACCTTTCAGTATTTACCTGAAGGGATTACCTTTCAGAGTATGAGGTTAAGTCAGTCTCTCTAGCCCATTTGATCCTTAGCTTCTCCTAGAATTGTAATAAGGGCACCAGTTAGAAAGAACTGAATTATAGTGCTGTTTTATGAGATATAGTCTACTTATAAACTATTGTACTGAAGCACTCTTTGCAATATCAGAGCATTGTTGGGCTAAGCACTATATACACACACACACACACACACACACACACACACACACACACACACACACACATTAAGAGACAGCCTGCATACAGAACAGCATACATAGTTAGACAGACAGAGGATAGGAGATGGAAGGGTTACTGTCCATTTGATACAGATGCAAAACTGGGGATTGAAAGATTCAGTAATTTGATGAAGAAAATGTGGGGTAGAGCCAGGGACTATATCAGGTCCTCTGAATCACTCTTCAGCCACAAAACCAACCTCATACATATGACAGCCTGGGTTGGAATGCCTAAAGTTATTTCATGCTGACCATCAAGTGACAATGATGTGCATTACCAGCCCTACTTGCCTATGATACTATGGTTGGGATAGATTTTAACCAACAATTTAGAAGAGAACAGTACTCTGCGATACTGCAATACTATCAATGCTCTGAAAATCACATCAATATAAGCAAGACAAAAAAAATTAGTGCAAAACCTGCCAGTATTAGATAGCTGCATATGTAAAAAATAGCCTTGCATAATAATTTTATTGAATAGTGTATATATAGCCTATTGGTGGATGCATAAAGCTTATTGATTTGTTTCTGCTTTGGATGTTTGCCTTTGTAATAAAGTGGTACTTTTGAATTGAGCTGATCTATGCAAAACATACTGGTCTCTGTATGAATCAATACTTGAAAAAAATATGTTTGTTATGGCTACAAAAGCCGTACTGGTTTTGATGTTTAATAAATTGTTTTAGATCATATTTGTGTATTTGTGCAATACAGTGATGAATATGTTAGCTGCATTTTAAAAACTTGACAATAACTGATACTAAATTTCTGTTTCTAATGGTCTGTACAATTCTTTGATGTAGGTAGCTTCATCTAATATTGCTTTCAAGTAACATAAAAATAACAATATAGCAACTCTCTCAATGGATTGACTCTGCTTATCTGATATATTACACTTACAAGTGCATATATCCTGTTTTATTACTTACTTTAGCTCATACAGAGAGTACAGTTTGTACAAGATGTACAATCTAAGTGCTCCTTAAATATCCTTCTAAACTGTACTTCATCCCTACCACACTTTTAGTGTATTGCTCAACCTCTGTATACCTCAATTGCACCAGAATGTGTGGGTAATTTTTTGTTATTGTTAGAAAATGTCAGTTTCTTGGATACAAAACTTTTCCCATGACCATCATATGTCCAAGCTAAGCTAAGCATAAATTTTATCTCAAAATGGGAGAGAGGGACAAGGAGAGATTTGATCACTACAGTAGAGGCAATAGCCTACTAGAGAGGCAAATTCCAAACAGGTATTAAGCAAACTGCCAGGGACTCATGAAATGACACACAATAGCTTCCAGTCTCCATTTCAGCTGATATCTTCCTAGGCCGCAAAGTCAGGTCTTTAATTCTTCTTTTGATCCTGGCACTGTTTCTCTTTGGCTGCTCAGTGGCCCAGCTTCAACAAGAAGGTGTTTTCAGTTGTGCCTAGCCTGTGATGTGGTTGTGAACCTGTGATGTAAGATGTGAAGATTCAAATCCACACAGAAGGAAGTGACTTAGAAATTTGATCTGTCATATTGTAAGCACGTGATTTAACCATTGGGTGAAAATGGGCACCACTGCATAGCTGTTAGTTATGCCCTTTCTCCAATTATAATGTTGGGAGTATATTCAGAATTTTTTTTCCCTCCACACTCTCCTCTCTGCTTTGAAGGCAAGGCACTTGGCCTCAAAGCAGGTTACTGCTTGATTCAGGAAGCAGCACCACTGGAGACCCTTAGCAGCCAGCTCCTCCCAGGTCTTGATTTCAGCATCTATTGTCTTGGATTCAGCTCAGCTGGACTGACTTCCCATCCCCAGCAAAACTCAAAACAGCATCAGAACAGTGTTTATTTTGAAAGAATAGAATGGAACAGCTTTTTCTACTTGAAATGAAATTTGAGATGAAACACTGCTCCCTCAAACCATCAAAACTCAAGGCAAAATGGAACAGTGCCATTTCACAAAACCCTAATGGCCAGCGGCTCTGCAATCACATCAGCCAACTCCCTCAGCACACTCAGGTGCATCCCATCCAGCCCCATGGACTTGTATATGTCCAGCTTTTCTAAATAGTCCCTAACCTGTTCTTTCACCACTGTTGGCTGGTCTCCTTCTCCCCAAACTGTGCTGCCAGGTGCAGTGGTCTGCCTATGAAGACTGAGGTCTGCCTATGAAGACTGAGATGAAAAAATGCATTGAGTACTTCAGCCTTTTCCTCATTATCTATCACTAGGTTGCCTTCCCCATTCAGTAAGGGACTCACACTTTCCCTGACCTTCATCTTGTTGCTGACATACTTGTAGAAACCCTTCTTGTTACCCTTTATGTCCCTTGCTATCTGCAATCTCGACCTGGAAGGACGTGGGCAGTGGGGTTCTGCAGGGCTCGGTCCTCGGGCCCGCACTGTTCAATATCTTCATCAGCGACTTGGATGAGGGGGTGG
>JAGPOW010000304.1:34202019-34215432 GCA_030014935.1 Caiman crocodilus
TCCAGCACTTGTTGCAGGTCAAGCCAGCCAGAGAGCCTATGCATGGCATGAAGGAGGACCATCAAGGGTCAGTGTGGAGCAGATTTTACAAGCAATCATTGGAGTTTGCTTTTGCACGTGAAACCCGAGACGACACCCACTGGGACTGTCACCAGCCCAGCAGCAGGAACTGTGGCCTCACCGTTACCTGCAAGATCTGGAAGCTGTCCCAGTTACGCTGACGAGCATTGATGTTTGTGTCAAAGTATACAAAGGAAGACCTGCGGTTATTCTCCAAATTTTGTTGAATCCCTTAGCCGGACAGCCTGCAAGTGATTTCTTGAGGCAGTTACCACAAATGCAAGCCTTGGTAAAGCCGGGTCAAAGAGAGTTCAGCGACCCAGAGCAGCATCGAGCGCACGCATCAACCCTGTGACGATTTCAACTAATGCAGAGGACACCGGAGGAACATGAAATGTTTAGGTTCCTGATGCAATACTCCAGGATCACCAAGCAGCAGTTGAGAGTGCTAGGTAATGAGGGCCAATGAAACCTGGCCTATGAAATGGGGTTTCAGTGCCAAGATGATCCAGATGAAAAGTCATCTTGTAATAATGATTAATTTTTCTGTCAGTAAGCTAATTAATTTTTCCCCTGAGAATTTCTTTCTCTGCAGGTCCACCGGAACGTGTGCAGACTGGATCGGAGAGAAAAAAAAAAAAAATTGAGAAGAGCGAGTTATGTCTGCGAGTCTGTCAAAGAGCATGTGTGGACCAGACCAAAGAAAATATTTGAGAAAGAGAAAAAAGCCTCTAAGAACAGGGACGCAATTACGCCCAGTAAAATGTTAATAATCGAATTGTTCATCACAAATGTACTAATGTGTAGTTGTGTTCTGTTAGGATATTATTTAATTAAATCGTTGGAGAACGAACTTGCTTTGTTGTCCGCTCTTGTTTTTGCTCGTTTGCAATGTAAACCTGTACAACAGTGTAAGTGTGATGTAACCAGTCCGAATGTGCTGCGGACACAACTGTGCCTTCAGCAAGGGGGCCTGTCTGTGAGTAATGGTTAAGAGATGCCTCGGCACAGCTTGTGTTGAGCACATTATAAGCACGGGACCAGGGAGTTTCCCTAGTAGCACGGGAAAAGTTTAGGTGCAAGATCAGAGCCCACCAATACTTTGCAGCTGCACCAGCAAGTGCATGCTTGTGATTGGCTCACGTTAAATTATGCATACGTGTCGGTCGGTAATTGGCCGCTGACCGAATAAAAGGCTT
The DNA here is from genome assembly GCA_030014935.1 of Caiman crocodilus. NCBI lineage: Eukaryota > Metazoa > Chordata > Crocodylia > Alligatoridae > Caiman > Caiman crocodilus. The sequence goes on from JAGPOW010000304.1 coordinate 34,203,279, forward strand.
GGGCAGTGCCCGCCAAGATGGAGGAGGAGCGCTAGGACGTGCACGAGGAGACATCCACGTGCATTTCCGAGCCACACGCAAGGCCTGATCAGCCGACAATGACTCCCCGCCGGATTCATCCGACGCTCCATACCCTGCATGAGTGTGAGCTTCTGTGTGCCTGAGTTCCTGTTTTGAGTTTTGTAACTTCAAGGAACGTGCCTCCAGCCTAAGGACTGTAAGTACCCCCACAGCTACAAGGGAGGACCTGGTGGGGAACTGCAGGTCTGTGGTTACCTTGGGGAGAGTGACCATCAATTATTAGAATTCATCATATGGCATAAGGTAAGATAACTAGTAGGGTGGAAGTGCTTGACTTTAAGAAGGCTAACTTCAGTGTGCTCAGGAGTTTAGTCAATGACACACTGCAGGATAAGAGTATTGGTGAGATGGGAGTCCAGGAAGGGTGGTCATTCCTAAAGGAAGTGATCATTTAGGTACAGAGGGAGACTAGCCCATTATGAGGGAAAGGGGGCAAAGGGGCCAAAAAGAATCTTTGGATAAACAAAGAAATCAAGATAAAGCCTAAGGGCAAAAACAAAAGTGGCAGTGGAAGCAGGGGAAAATTACCAAGAAGAGGTGCGGGTCAAATTACCTGCTTGATCCACACTTGCAGGGAGGCAGTTAGAAGGGCCATAGCAGTCACAGTGCTGAGGCTGGTAACAGAAATAAAAAGACAACAAAAAGTCATTTTCTAGGTATGTAAGGAGTAAAAGAAAGGTGCAGGGCAGCATGGGACCCCTGCTGAACAAGCAGGAGCAGTGAGTGACAAACAGTGGGAACAAAGCGGAGCTTTCAATGAGTTTTTTGCCTCAGTGTTCCTGAATAGGGGTCAAGACAAGTCTCTGAATGGGTTCTTAGATGGGCATTAGAGGGACAAAAGCCCACCAACTGCTGATGTTCACTTGGTGCAGAGTCACTTTGATGGACTGGATGTGTTTAAATGAGCAGGCCCGGATAAGCTGATTCCGAGGGTACTGAAGGAATTGGCCAGTGTCATAACAGAACCACTGGCACAGCTGTTTTAGCACTTATGACCCTTGGGTCAGGTCTGGTAGGACTAGAAAAGAGCCAATGTGGTCCCTATTTTCAAGAAAGAGAGGAAGGAGGATCTCAGCAATTATAAGTCAGTCAGTCTCACGTCTATCCTTGGAAAAGTCTTTGAAAAAATGATCAAGGTTCATATTTGTGAGAGTCCAGCAGGAAAAATAATGCAGTAGGGAAAACAGCATGGGTTTGTAGCAGGTAAATCATGCCTAACCAATCTGGTTTCTTTTTATGACAGGTCACAAAACACCTACATGCAGGAGTAGAAGTGGATATTGTTTACTTGGATTTTAGGAAGATACAGTATCTCACCCTAGTCTCATAAATAAATTAAGAGGCTGTGATATAAATGTTTAGAGTCTGGTGGGTGGCAAAATGACTTGGGGGATGCGCCCAGAGACTAGTGATGGACAGGTCGGTATCAACCTGGAAGGATGTGAGCAGTGGAGTCCTGCAGGGCTCGGTCCTTGAATCTGTACTGTTCATTGTCTTCATAAGTGACTTTGATGTGGGAATGAAGTGTACTGTCTCCAAATTTGTGAATGATACTAAATTGTGGGGTGAAGAGAACACACCAGAGGGTAGGGAACGACTGTAGGCAGACCTAGACAGGTTGGAAGAGTGGGCTGAACACAATAGGATACAGTTCAACAAGGACAAATGCAGAGTGCTGCACCTAGGACATAAAAATATCCAGCACACTTACCAGTTGGGGGAATGACCCCTCACAAAAGTAGAAAGGGATCTCAGAGTCATCGCAGACTCCAAGATGAACATGAATCATCAGTATGACAAAATCATTAGCAAAGCTAACCACACTTTGTCATGCTTCAGCAGATGCATGGCAAATAGATCCAAGGAGGTGATACTTCTCCACTATGGGGCATTGGTCAGACCTCAGCTGGAGTACTGAATTTAGTTTTGGGTGCCGTACTTTAAGAAGGATGTGTATAACCTAGAGAGAGTCCAGAGAAGGGACACTCATATGGTTAAGGGTTTGCAGGCCAAGCCCTATGAGGAGAGACTGGGCACCTGGATCTCGTCAGCCTCCACAAGAGAAGGCTGAAAGGTAATGTCGTGGCTGCCAACAAATTCATTAGTGGGGGGGGCAACAAGGAATCGGAGATGCTCTGTTCACCAGGGCACCTCCTGGGGTGACAAGGAACAATGGTCACAAGCTGACAGAGAGCAGATTTCAGCTGGACATCAGGAAGAACTTCTTCACAATAAGGGTGGCCAGAATTTGGAATGGGCTTCCGAGGATATCCCCTACCTTGTGGGAGTTGGAGGTGTCCCCTACCTTGGGGGCCTTTACGAGAACGCTGGATAAGCATCTGGCTGGCATCATCTGACCCCAGCAATTTTTCCTGCACAGGTCAGGGGATCAGACTCGATGATCCAAAAGATCCCTTTCAAACTTAGCACCTATGAATCTAAGATTTGTTACAGGCATTTTTAAATGTGACTCTGTCTGTGCCTAATGTGTCTACAATTTAATCTGTTAATTTAATGCTTCAGTGCTTCTGAATTATATTTATCGTTAAATAAATGGTAATCTGTTGACTTTCCAGTAAAACTATATATAAATAGATTTCTGCATAACTTGCTGTGAGAAAATGATGGTGGTGAGCAATTATTCTTATTTATCAGTAGGTTAGCCCACACCTGTTTCATTCACTGTCAGTTTGAGTCAGGTTCAAATGAGAGACTTAATGATAAAAGTCTCTTTATCCCTTACCAATCACCTTTCTGGCTGATCAGTGAGTGTGCTATGGTTTGCCAAAGTTTGGAGACATTTGGAGGTGTGATTGTATAAAAAATAAAAGGTAAGCACTATTTTCCCTGAAACCGTAGGGACAAAATTCTATTTCACTTTATGCATCCAAATGGCAATTTTCTAGCAGTATAAGTGGTCTTTTTGTCACTCATGTACAGTTTGTGATTCTATTACTTGGGCAGTGTGAATACATAAACATCCCTACTGCTAATGAAAATGCTCAGTAGGTACACACTGGCTGGGCAGGAATACAGTTGTATATTTGTCTAAGTCACTAAATTCTACCCAGAAAAAAAAGAAAAGGATTAAGGCCCTCCCATCTTTTAGCCTGAATACCTAAGGGGTTTAAGCACTTTACCAGAATACAGGAGATTCAGGTTTTAGGCCACCCTCACTCATAAGGCCTGTGTTTGACTTGAAAGGTCTTTGAAGAGCCCAACAGCTGGTAGATTATCCTGTTATACTTTGCAGATATGCCAACTATAAGAATATACTCCCAATTTATAGATAAGAGTTCAAGTTGGCTCACAGAACAATGCTGAACTACACCAGCTGAAGAACTGTTCCAGGTTCACACTTCAGAAGTGCAAGCTAATTTTTATAGCTTTACCTGCCAGCTTGTCCCTTTTTGATTAGTAAAAAAAAAAATTGTAATACTAGTAAGAGCCAGTCTCAGGAGTCTTTATTCTCTCATTTTAGAAAAGCTTTGTACAGATCTCCCAAAGCCTGTTTCCTGTCTTTGCTTGGTGTTTTATTTAGTTGTTTTATGGATCTATACTTTTGTGTTTTTTGCTTGTTTTGGGGTTTTTTTTTTTTGCTTAAGTGGCTTCTTTATACCTCATTTTAATTTCCCAGTTCTCATCTGCCTCATAGCTCTCCCTAACCTTTCTGCCTTGGCCCTCTTCTTATTATCATTTAGTGCTATTAAACAGCTTCTTTCAGAGATCTCACTTGTTCAAAAAGGACAGAGAGCCCTTTCTGCTTCCAGCTTTGTTACAGTCCTGGGTATTCTTCTTCTTCGCTTCATAATCAGCAAATCCTATAGTGGCTCAGAATACATCATTGTGTACCACAGCTCCTTCTCAGACTAGTCTAGAAGTCAGTTGAACTTGAGTTTGTAATTGGATGGTTTCTCCTCTTATCTGGATAGAGGAAGAAAGCACAAAAGTCTAAGTCCTACTCTGCTCAACTTGCTGTAGACTTGTTTCATGCAGTTCTCTAATTTTTTTTCCTACGATACTTCTCCTCTTTGCATTCAGGTAACTTTATTTTACATTAGAAGGAATTTCCATGTAATGTGTTCCAGACGATAGATCTCCTTTCACTTCATGCATGGCTCCAGTAAAGTCAGGAACTTTATCTTGGCAAACTTTAAATGCAAGCTAGATCTGAGTTACAAAGTTCATAGGAGTTTAATTCAATCCCAGGATTTTAGTTTGAATTCTTTTTTACCTAATATAATGGTGCAACTTATCATTCACCTACACTTATCCAACAAATTCAGCCCTCCTAAATAGTTTTCCTAATATCCCTTGGGCATGTGTAGATGATACGGGCATTAATGTAGCGCGTCTGAAAATTTTAATGCGGCTTTTTTTTGGTGCAGTGCATTTTTGTTTGCACAATACAACATTCATGTTCACATGAACAGCACTTTTGAGCAGGTTAAGCCTCCTGTGTCATTCCCTGCAGATTTCAGTAGGAGTTGAAAAGCAATTTATCCCCTGTAATGTCTTTCCTAATGTACTGCAGCAGGAGGCACATGTAAACCACCTGGGCTTCCCAGTCCCTGCCCCCTGACTCTTACTGGGCAGTCCTGACTCTCACTGGGAGTCTTCCCTGGGCACAGTCATGGTCACCCCAAAATCCTTCTCACTTGCTCATGCCTATGCTCGGTTGGTTTGGTCTCTTTCCATCAGTACACGATCTAAAAGACCCCATTCGAATCCCAAAGACAAGTCACTTGAATCCTCCCCTCCCATTCTTTTCCATTCCCATATCACAATGTTACAAATATATGTGTTTTCTTCTTTCATTTACTATAACTGCTACGATAACTGCTATGAAATCCTAAAATATTCAGGGTTTAGAGAGGTGGGTGGGTGGGTGGATGTCTATTGCTGCCCAGTTGATTGGCAATTGCTGTCATCAGTGTTGGTGGTGGCAAGCTCTTCTGACTTCTTTTTCTTTGTTTTTTTTGGACTACATTTCCCAGCATTCCTGATCTCATTGATCTTTGTACAGTTTCCACTGGGGGTTCTAATTGGAGCCCTCCTGTTCCCTAACCAGGTACACTGTTAATCCGTTTGTGTTGTGCCACATATGGCTTTTGGAGGTGTGTTGTGAATTGTTTTATAAATGTTTTTTGAATGTTTTTCAAAATGTGGCTGGCTGATCGACTTGGTTCTCTCCTTCCCCCCATCCCCTCCCCCCAGCTTGCCAAAAGCTATAGTTAATCTTTTCACCCACGTGGGGGAGGGTGTTCATTCAGATGTGGGTGATGGTGCGTAATGCCCCCTCCCTCAAACAATTCAAAATCTGCAAACAGAAAATCCCTAGTCCAGTCCAAATTTCGTTTCCCTGACCATCTTCCCTTCTGCCCTCTGTCCCTAACACTGCACACCCCTGCAAGCAGACACAGTTTTAAAGTGTAAATGAATTTATTTTAACATAACCAATCCGGAATGGACTTCCAAAGGAAGTGGTATTTGCCCCATCCTTGGGGGGGCAGGACCTGGCTGGGATCACATGACCCCAGGGTTGGTGAATCTTTTCTTGCCTGCCAGAGGCAGGGTGTCAGACTAGATGGCCCACTGAGGTCCCTTCCAACCCTATGAATCTATGAATCTAAAACCAAGATAAAGAACAAAGCACTCCTAGGTGGTGGTGTCAGCAATATATCCTGACAAAAAATCACACCCAAGGGCTGCCCAATAGCCATTCCTTGAGGATATCTCCTCAGTCCCTGTGCTGCTGCCACTGCCTGGACATGTTGTCTGGCCTCTGCCTGTCATGCTTCTTTTTCCCATGACTCATAGATTCATAGATGTTAGGGTTGGAAGGGACCTCAACAGATTACCAAGTCTGACCCCTGCGTAGGCAGGAAAGACTGTTGGCCTCAGATGACCCCAACCAGATGTCTATCCGACCTGCTCTTAAAACCTCCGAACTTAGGGAAGAGCGTCACCTCCCTTGGAAGCCCATTCCAAATGTTGGCACCCTTACCATAATGAAGTTTTCCCTAATGTCTTGCCTAAATCTGCTCTCTGTCAGTTTGTTACCATTGTTCCTTGTTACCCCGGGAGGCGCCCTGAACAGAGTATCTCCAATCCCTTGCTGTGTCCCCCTAATGAATTTGTAGATGGCCACAAGATCACCTTTCAGCCTTCTCTTTCAGAGACTGAAGAGGTCCAGGTCCCTCAGTTTCTTCTCATATTGTCCTTAAGCCTCTAACCATATGAGTGGCCCCGCTCTGGACCCTCTCAAGTCTCTCAATATCCTTCTTGAAGTATGGTGCTCAAAACTGGAGGCAGTACTCCAACTGTGATCTGACCAATGCCGCACAGAGGGGAAATATCACTTCCTTGGTTCTATTTGTCATGCATCTGCTTATGTGTGATAAAATGTGGTTAGCTTTGCTGATGGTTTTGTTACACTAATGACCCATATTCATCTTGGAGTTCACTATGACTCTGAGATCCCTTTCTCTTTCTGTAGGGCTGAGAGGGTCACTTCCCAGGCAGTAGGTGTGCTGGATATTTTTGGACCCTAGGTGCAGCACTCTGCACTTGTCCCTGTTGAACTGCATCCTATTTTGTACAGTCCACTTTTCAAACCTGTCCAGGTCTGCCTGCAATTGTTCCCTACCTTCTGGAGTGTGCACTTCACCCCACAATTTAGTATCATCTGCAAACTTGGAGAAAGTACACTTCACACCCACATCCAAGTCACTAATTAAGATATTGAAGAGTACAGGTCCAAGGACCATACCCTGCAGGACCCCACTACTTATATCCTTCCAGGTTGATACCGACCTGTCTACTACCACTCTCTGGGTGGGACCGCTAAATCAATTTGCCACCCACCAGACCATGTAAATATCTACATCACAGCCTCTTAATTTATTTATGAGAAAGGGATGAGATGCAACTGTTTAAACAAAACTAAACAATGCCCTGATCTTATTAAACTTTTGTTTGCCAGAGTATTGAATTAGTATGTAACTTGAGGTGGGTGAGTGGGACTCCAGCCTCAGACCCTAACTTAGTGGGAGCTGCCAGAATAGCATCCCAGCAGGGGGACACCATGCTTCTGCTGTAACGACGACACCTGGGGCAGGCAGACCATGCTGCCATTGCTGATGTCGCTGCCACAGCAGCAGCACATGACTTTTGAGTTCTCAGAGCAGGTAAGTCTCCATCTCCGTGACTTCCCCTTGCATCCCTCCCCTCCAGGTCTCAGTGGAAACCCATCTCCTCCCATCACTTTCAAGAGGTTTTCCCCAGGGCACAAAGTCTGCAATTATGTCTCTTCATGGTACTGTGCCCATCACAGCCATATTTCAAGATGAGTTCTAAGCCTAAAAGTGAGTCATTTTTATAATATTTGGGATAATCTTTCATATACCATAGAGGACAACTTTCTGATTATGGATTCAAAATTCATGGCAATCCTTAAACTCACAGCCTTTTAATTTATTTATGAGAATGGGATGAGATACCATATCAAAGGCCTTGCTAAAATCCAAGAAGATGACATCCACCTCTACTCCTGCATCCAAGTGTCTTGTGACCCTGTCATAAAACAAAACCAGATTGTTCAGGCATGATCTACCTGCTATGAATCCGTGGTGTTTTCCCCACTGCATTATTTTTTTCTGCTGGACTCTCACAAGTAGGATCCTTCATAATCTCTTGAAAGACCTTTCCAAGGATGGAGGTGAGACTAACTGGCCTATAATTACTTGGAACCTCCTTCCTTCCTGTGGCAGGGCATGGTGTGTGCCTGCCACTTTAAGGGTCTGGAGCTGGCAGCCTCCAGGTGCCTGATGAGGGCAGCCATTTTGGAGCCTATATAAACACAGGCAGTTTGGATGCTGGAGGTCAGGCAGCAACGTTGCCTGGCCAGAGCTGCTGAGAGAACACCTGGAGGTAAGGGGGAGCTGCAAGGGGATGGTAAGGAGGGTCCTGGTCCTGGTCCTGGTCCTGGTCCTGAAACTACACCTTGCTGGGAGTGGGTGGCCTGGTGGGGCTCTCAGTGGTGGAGGAGCCCCCAGGAAATGCCAGGCCAGTTACCACCCCGGTGGAAGGTGAGTTGGGGTGCTTTAACCCCTTGCCCCCACTGCTGGGTGAGTTACCCTATTTAGTGTGTTTGTTTGGAGGGCCCAGAGGGTGGACCCAGAGACCTAGAGAGTGAGGGGCTAGGAACCCCGAGTGAAGGCGGAGTGGAAGATCCCATGTGTTTGAAGGGGCTAGAGAGGCTAGAGACCTGGCCAAGATGAGAGTACCTTCAACTGGCCCAGGCTGGGGCCAGGACCCAGAGAGGGGTCAAAAGGGCCACGGGGGTCCACCATGAGGAACACCTGCAAGCTGGAGGCCTGGGGTTCTGACTGGCCTGAAGGTGGGCCAGGGCAAGTGGCCGAAGGTCTGGGAGGACCACACCCAAGAAGGGAAGATGGCCTTGGGGTGCTAGGTAGCCCGGTTGAAGGGGGTGAGGCTGCCTGAGAGTATTGAACATAGTCAGGGTCTGTGTTGGATGATTCTGGGGCCCAGCATAGGGCTGGCAATTAGTGTAAGACCAAGATGCCATCTGCGAGGCTTGGGCTGCAGTATGGGGATAGAAGGAGCCGCAGAAAGTGCCCCCTGGCATCGGTGCATAAATGGGCAGCCTCCCGCTAATTAACATCACTTAATTAACATCAAGGAATGGCAGGAGAGAAGGTGGAGGGCTTGCCTAAGGAACAGGTGGGCAGGCCACAGAGATCAGCCCTGAGGAAGCTGCCTGTCACACTCCCCTTCTCGAAAATAGGGACTATGTTGGCCCTTTTCCAGTCCTGTGGAACCTGACACAAGGGCCACGCATGCTGAAACAGCTGTGGATCACTGGTTCCTCTATGCTGGGTCCGTAGTGTCCTTTCACCAGAAGGCCAGGCAGAGGGGAGTTTTAGAACATGCACACATGATGCACTCTGCCAACCCACCTAGTATAAATGTTTTTGAACTATCCCTGGTGGTCCACTACAGCTTGCAGGATCACTGAGGCATATCCTTTCCTGTTTGTGAAATCCCTCCTCCTCCCCACAGGGCACAGAACTGGGATGTGAGTGCTGTCTAAAGCCCCAACACAGTTTGGGAAACCCTTCTCATTAAAGCATGTATGACTTGCTGTGGATTCACCAGGTGGATAATTTTGTCTGCAGCGATCTCCTTAAGCAGCTAGCATACCTCACGAGTTGCCAGCCAAGCCATGCAGGCAGCCATGCTGAATTGGTCTGTGATATAGTGGAGGCTGGATAGGCTGGCCAATTGCATGTTGGCCATTGAAATTCTTTTGTATGGTGGGATGGCACAACGCATATTAGTGTCCTGCCTCGCAACGTGGCGCCTCCAGCATTGAGACAATATGATATAATGTCTCCCTTTTCATTCAGAACATCTCCAGCCACTTCTGGTTGTTCCAAGTCATCAGTACAATTTTCTCCCACCAGTCCAAGCTGCTCTCACAGGCCCACACTATGCGGATTCTTGTCCTCCTCAGGTTTCTCAATGGAACCTGGCCAAATTCCATTTTTGTTTTCCTCTGTGTATTCCAAGTCATCTGGGTACCCTCTGGTGTACTGTGACCAGTGGGGTTCCTCAGGGATCTGTCCTAGGGCCTTTACTTTTTAACATCTTCATCAATGATGTAGACATTGGTGTCAGAAGTGGGCTGGCCAAATTCAGTGATGACACCAAACTCTGAGGTAAAGCATCCACAACTGAGGATAGGAGGGTGATCCAGGCAGGGTCATGAAATGGGCAGACGAGAATCCAATGATGTTCAACACTGAAAAATGCAAGGTTCTCCACCTTGGGGGAGAAACCCTGCAGCATCCTTATAGGCTCAGCAGTGCTAAGCTGGCTAGTACCACAGATGAAAGGGACTTGGGGGTCATGATTGACCACAAGATGAACATGAACCTTCAATGTGATGCTGCGGCTAGTAAAGTGGGCAAAATACTGCCTTGCATCCATAGATGCTTCTCAAGCAAATCCCGGGACATCATTCTCCCATTGTACTCAGCCTTGGTGAGGCCACAGCTAGAGTACTGCATCCAGTTTTGGGCTCCACAATTCAAAAAGGATGTGAAGAAGCTTGAGAGAGTGCAGAGGAGAGCCATGCACATGATCAGGGGTCAGGGTAACAGACCTTATGTTGAGAGGCTGAGAGCCATGGGACTCTTCAGCCTGGAAAAGTGGAGGCTCAGGGGTGATCTGATAGCCACCTATAAGTTTATTAGGGGTGTCCACCAGGATCTGAGGGAATATCTGTTCACCAGAATGCCCCAAGGGATGACAAGATCGAATGGTCACAAACTCCTCTGTGACCGTTTCAGGCTGGACATAAAGAAAAACTTCTTTACTGTCTGAGCCCCCAAGGTTTGGAATAGACTGCCACCAGAGGTGGTTCAAGCACCCACTTTGAACACCTTCAAGAGACATTTGGATGTTTATTTTGCTGGGATCCTATGATCCCTGCTGATTTCCTGCTGCTGGGGCGGGGGGTGTACTCAATGATCCTCCAAGGTCCTTTCCAGCCCAAATGTCTATGAAATATTCTTCTTATTATTGTTATTAATGCTGTTAAACCATGAACACAACTTGCCAGTGAACACTGTAGCACAGTTCCTATTCTTAAGCATTTCGGCAGTAATCCCCAGGTAAACAGCATTTGCAGAAGCAGTACTGCTAGCTCCTCCTCCTACTCCTGCTGAACCATGTCCTTCATATTCTGCATGTCAGAGGACTCTTCACTGTGTTGTTCTTCATCATTACATATTTTGTCTTCATTCTCCATTTTGCCCCTCTCCATTAGCAGCAGTGTCTTGCCTATCTGTGAGTCGGGGGCAGGGACTGTAGGGTTTTGTGTGGTCTGGAGCTTGGTGTAGCTTATTTTTCAACACTTCATCCCAGCACCTTGAGGAATTGGCTGGAAAGTAGCAGGAATAAGCCTGTTCAAGCTGAGATTGCAAAAGGCATGAGGGCATAATCATGACTGGACCCAGGTCCAGTGCAAGATCAATTCCCTGAGATCAACATTTTACAGAGTCAAAGATGCAAACCCTTGTTCTAGGGCAGGTTGCACAATTGCCCCCTTCTATGACAAACTGTCCATCATTCTCTCCAAGGATGCAGGTGACAACCTGCATATGAAGACGTTTGGCACCAGGGTTGAGCAGGAGCAGGAGGAGGAGGAGGAGGCACAGCAGCACCTCCTGTGGGTGAAACCGTGAGCATGTCTCAGCTTTATGGAGACCGCTCCCTGGTAAGTGGAAAGAAGAACTGTTGGTCGCCATTCACTTAAGGCACTTAGTCCCTCTATTCCATGGACGAGCACAGATAATGAAGCGGAGGAGGTGAAGAGTCAGGAAAAAACCCATGTGGCTGATACATCATCTACTACTACCAAGACCCAATAATATACTGGACCTGGTAAGTCTCTTGTAATGTGCCTCTTGCCACTTCCAGGCAATGCCCAAGTTCATGCTGGTTGGGTTTGGAGGACTGGGTGGAAGGGGAGAAATTCATGTATTGCTGTTGGAGGATCACCATGTTATTTTGGTGGTGGAGCATGATGGATTCAATAGCTCTTAATGTAACAGACTCCAAACTAATTATTTGCTTTACTTTGCTAGGTTGCACCTAGCATGGGCAGTAGCAGCCATGGACCTGCTTCCAAAGCAAGCACTTGTATGTTTTGGGCATTACAAGTGGTACCCCACTGTTACGGTGTATGTTCCTGTTGCTTTTTTTGTTTGTTTATCAGTCGTCATAACCCATGGCTGCCTAGAATGGTGCTCTGCTTCAGTACAGCAGAGAGCTACAGAGATAGTCCCGCAAAACCTCACTTGAGGTTTTGGCAGACTCCTCAGTAGCCAGCATGAAACATACAGATTCCTGGCAGGATGAACTCTGAGTCTCTGCATAAGGAGGATGCCATCCTTGAGGAAGTGTAAGACACCATGCAGAATTTGAAAGATATGGTTGATATGTTGAATTACAGAAGTCCATTGTTGGATTATCACTTTCATTG
>JAGPOW010000304.1:34215532-34225604 GCA_030014935.1 Caiman crocodilus
TATCACTTTCATTGCCTTTCAGTATGCAGAAGTACCTAAATAAATGGGTATGACACCAGAAAGGGAAAATTCAGTCCACTTAGAGGCAAGACGAGTGAGAAATTACAGCCAAGCCTATTCCCCCTAACTCGGTGGGGGTCACAGGAGGGTTGTATGATTGCCAGGAGGGTGCCACTGTGTTTCGGGGAGACAGTTCATGGTAAAGGTGGGGTGAAGGTAAAGAAGCGCAAGTAATTATAATAATGTACTGCAAACAATAAAACCTCATGGTTTCTGGGCTTCCTGTGTCTGCCTCCATATTAACCCTTATGCTGCATGGTTACGAAGGTAGATTTTGTTCAGTGTTTGGGTTCATTTCTGTCTGTTCATTTTTTGTGCTGTTTGCTATACGGTACTGGAGGGGAGGGGTTGTTAATCCCTCTTGCACAGGTACACAGGGAGGCTCCAGAGGTAAACAGTAGGACTGCCTGGGTGGGTCGCAGCACAAGTGCTGGCCTGCACAGCAGCATTTTGCAAAAGCTGGTGAGTCACCCCCAGCAGCCTGGCTTTCTTTTTTTGCAAGCCACTAGATACTTTGCAAAGTTGACCACAGGGGCTCATGCCTTCCCAGGCACTTTGGCTCACCCTTCACAACCCTTCCTTGAATTTTCCCTAGATGGAAACTTTGAAAAAGTGCTTTCTCAAGATTATTTTCATACTGTTTTCCAGAAAGGTGCCAGGCACTTTCTCCTTTGTTTTGGAACACCAAAGCGAGGCCATGGATGGTGGTGAAGGGGGTGGGGAGGGGTGGGGTGGGGGGCAGCATAGGATTTAGACCCGCTTTGCTTGCACACAAACCCAGGGACTTTACACACTTTTTGCAATTTCTTTTTGTACTCCTTTCCAGTCCAGTCAGTGCCAGAATATCTGGGGGTTTTTCCCCATACGGAAATGAGGCTGCTGAGGGGGCAGGGGGAATTGACCCACTTAAGCACTATAAATTGGGGGAGCAGAGATGGGGGGGGGGTGTTCACTGTATTGATGAGAGAGGTTTGAGGTGGGTAAGAGATGGCAGCACAGTGAGGGCAGAGACTTGCCCCTGGGGGGCACAGCAAAAATCCAGGGCTTGAGAAGACTACAGGATGATCAAATAGGGTGCAGTGAAGTTTTGAGTGCTATTTGATTCCTGCATCACTGCAACATGCGACTCAAAAGAGAACATGGTGATGTGCTACACACCACCTTTGGTTAGTGACACCTGAGACTTGTCTGTGCACTGAGGATGGCAGGGTTGTCCCTAGGTGGGGTGTGAATACAAGCAGCCACCCCAGGCACAGCGCTTTGGGGGCCCTGCAGAGATGGGCCAAGTGGAGAGGGTGACTCCTCAGCTCTGCCACCAGCCTCACACTGAATGCTCACGAACCCCCATGTCCTGCTGCTGCAGTGCACAGGATCAGCTCTGTGTGAGGGGGGAGCAGGAGGTCGCTAATTTGCCCAAGGCCTGCACGAGTGGTGTACTGTGGGTCTCCAGGGCCTGGGGTGCTGCCACCCTCACTTCTGTGCATGCCCCAGATAAGATACCCTCTGTTGTGCTTTCATTGGTAGTGGGGGAGGTGGGAGCAAGCAGCATGGAGTAGTGGCATCCACATCGCATCCATGCCAGGGTGGCTGTGCCACCTGCTGCCATCAGTACTCTCCACCCTGATAGAGTCATCTCTGATTGTGGGAGGATGCATTGATTAGTTCAGATTTATTGTACACAGGGCTGGTAGAATGTTATGGGAGTGAAGGAAGTAAGGTGCGCAAGAGGCACCAGTACAAATTTTGATACTCTTTCTATTCTCCCTCTCTCCAGTTCTTAGATCCGCTTCCACTGCTAGTCTCAGGCTGATTGATCCCTGTTGGTGTGATAAGAGGCATAAAAAGAAAGGGAGAAAGAGAGAAGATGAAGAGGATAACCACACTTCCTTCAGGATTCTCTCAACAATGGAACTGTTACACATTATGATAATAGTTGACTTTCATCCTGACTTATACAGACAGGACTTACATAATAACAGGTAATACTAATAATAGGAGTCAATACCATTAATTACAATAATATATTAATATGAGTTTGTAGTAATTTTACTGATGATTGATTAGTGGTCAATGATAATTGTAACGGTTCAATTCCTTGTTACAGCATTTCAAAGCAGATAGATCTGCCTTATCACCCTGCACACATCATACACATCCTGGACCTCCATTTTATATATAGCCAATATATGATATAGACTATGTTATATAGACTTATTTACAGTTTGATTCCTTACAATGAGATAGAAGATACGGAGCATAAGGCAGGTGATTATACACCCTCCCTGCGTCTTTCTGCATGGTGGGGGAAGAAAATTTCTACCTCCTGATTTCAGGCTCCTCCCTAGGTCCCTCTGTTCCCATGGAGAAGAGATATTTACCCTTACTGAATCTGTATTACTTCCTCCCCCTGGTTGCTGGCCACAAGTACTGCTAAGACTTCTCTTCTGTGTACTGCTTGAGTTGTGGAGACTTTGCAGGCTTTGACGCAAGCATCAATCAGCTCAAATATGGTAAGAGAGACACAAGTTGTGCAGATCCATTTCATATTATTGTAGCCCTCCTTGTTGCTGGCCCTGTTTGGTAATGAGAGTATTATGGAATTGTAATTGGAGAATTGTTGCTTTGGCCTGAGTATCAGCTCAATTTGCACAAGTTCTGAAGGCCCAATTCATGTAGTCTTTTCACCGAGCTCCTGGTTATTGGCCATGTCCCAAGAAATTCAGACTGGGGTACATGTTTTTGGATTGAGGGGAAGGTACTTGCTGAGAGAAACCCTTCAGGCCTTTCATAGTCTTTTTGTCCTCTTCCTGGTTAACTATGACCAGAATGGCAGAAGCGGAGGGAAGATGCTATCCAAAAGCCTAGTAGTGATGGACTATTCATGAGACAAGTTTGAATGGCAGAAGCTGAGGCTTCTTCACTGACTTTGGCCTGACCATCAGCTCAATTTGCACAAGTTCTAAATCCCGCCTCCCCCCCACACACACACAAGTTTGATGGGACGTATTACCTAAATATCACCTGTGACGCTGCGTATTCTGGGCATTGGGTCTGGCAGGCAGCATCCTGCCCCTGGACTTTTGGTCGTGGTTCTGAAATGGAATGTGATGAAATTCAGAAGGTTTGCAATATTGAAGGAAGTCATGTAACCCCTCACTCCAAAGTTTCATACTGCTTGCAAAAAACTTACCATTATGCTGATACTGCTGCTGTCATTGGGAGCTATGACCACTGCAGTAGCAGCGCACAATGATGGGTGTGGGGGTCACAGGTGGAGGGTAAATGGTGGGGCAGGAGAACAGCAGGGTACATGGGTGGGGGAGGGAGGACATACACTATAGGTGGGGGTTAGAAGAATTAAGAGAGGGTAGAAAATTAAGGGATTATTTGTCTCCCCCATTTTAAAATAACAATTGGTCTGAGCAGACCCGTCTCAACTTGAACTGCATGCTGTGAGGGAGGAGTGAAGGAGGGTAAAAAAGTATACACCATAGCACCTACTGGCTAAAGGCAAAGAGGATTATTTAGAAATCTTTGGAGTCTCTGGCTGTTTGCATGAACAAATCCACAGTTGGAGTGGCATAACTGGAGAGCACTGCAAATTAACATATCTCCAAGTAGTGTTAGTTTAAGGCACTAAATGGACTTTAGAGAGGCAGGAAATCCTGGGTCATGCAAACACAAATGCAGTTGCATCAACATAAATGGGAAATATCATTTCATCTTCACATGTCCCTTACATACTTTTCATGTAAAAGCAATACTGCTCAATTTAGGATCTATACAGATTGTTTGAGTCATGGGAACTTGTCTCACGAATAGTCCATCACTACCAGGCTTTGGATAGCATCTTCCCTCCGCAAAAGATTCATGGCGTAAAGATTGACTGGGGTGTATGTGGTCAATCTGAACAGCTCACAGGGGCTTAGAGAAGGGGCTTAGAGAAGTAAAAGCCAAGATCAAATCCAGATATGAGCCAGATAGTTAAGTCCAGGGTATCAAAATGGGGCTAAAGACAAGGTCACAACTGGGATAAGCAGCGAGTCATGGCAATACTGGGGGGACCTGGAATTACAGCAGACCATTAAGCTGACTATAAGCCATCAGTATGCTTTTATTGGGGAAAAAATAAATAAATAACAGCCTAATGGGTTGCATTAACAGGAGTGGACTTCAGAAAAGCAGACTTCAAGTGGTTTAGAGAACTCATGGGCAAGATCCCCTGGAAAGCAAGTCTGAGGGAGAAAAGAGTCTAGGAGAGCTGGTTGTACTTGAAAAAAGCTTTACTGAGAGTGCAAGAACAAACCAATCCAATACACAGGAAGACTAGTAAGTATGGCAGAAGACCAGCTTGGCTTAACAGGGAACTTTTAAGTTAAATAAGTCATAAAAAGGAAGCTTATAAGGAGTAGAAACTTGGACAAATAAATAGGGAGAAGTATAAGGGTATTGCTTGGGCATGCAGGGATGAAGTCAGGAAAGGCAAAGCCCAATTGCAGTTGCAGCCAATAAAGAACAGGAAGGGTAAGGAGAAGTTTCTACAAGTATGACAGTAGCCAGAGGAGGATCAGGGAATGTATGTATCCGTTACTGAATTGGAAGGCAACATGCACATCAATATCTGCTAAGCTTATTTATTTCACTGACCTCCCAGAGCTTGTAGAAACATAACCAGATAGGTAAGTTGGAAAGAAAAGTAATTTCAGCAATTTTAGGAGGCCTATTTACTTGCTAAATTAATTTTTAAATTATTTACAAATTATGTTTTGAGGATTTTTTTTTTTTTTTTACTCAAACCCCACTTGGATTTTTTCTAGAGAATGGAGTACGAACAAGATAGAGAAAATGTTTGTTATTTTTTTTTAAACATTTATCATAAAATGAAATGAAGCCTGCAGGCTAAATTCTGTAACTCATTGTGCTCCTAAGTGGAGTTGTGGGCACTCGCATATACATTGTAATTGTATTAGCCATGTATTGTAGACACATTAGTGTGGGTGGTCATGGCTACATATACATATTCTTAAGTGTAAGTCCCACAAAAATGGGGGGAGGATGAGGACAATGACCATGTAATGTCCTCATCTTAGCTTCAGTAGCTAAGTGGTTAGGGCACTCACCTAAGGAGCAGGAGATTCAAGTCCTAGGACCCACTTGTTGAAGAGGTTTGAATATGTATTTCCAAAACTTCCCAGCACAGAGCACTGACCATCATTTCATTCATAGCATGTGATGAAGCAGGCTGTAACCTAAGAAACCTCTTGACTCTCTGAACAAGTTAGTATAAAAGGAGGCCTGACTTTCACTACACTACAAGTTAGTAATTATGAAGCCCCTCTTCTTGTCTCTTCCCCCTCACCCCCATGAGTATCCAACAGTGATTACTTAGACTAAAATATAACTAAATAATAACTATAAAGTGCATATCTACCCTGACAGCTAAATTACTATCCTTTAGTCATGATTTTTTTGTTCTCTTATTTTTTTAATCTTAACATACATATACTTACAAGTTCACAGTAGGTCTATGTATGTGACTGCACACACATAGAAACAGTGTGTAGCCTAGTGGACACACATAATTTGGTTGTGCGCACTTACACATCCTGAGTACAGGGGTAATAGAATCACAGCCTATGTATGTGTCAAAATGTTTCTTACATGTCTGGAAAAGGGTCATTTAGGTTAACAAAGGGTAACAGAATTGTCCCCTACTTTTCTTAACCTTAACTTGTCCAGAAAAGTGAAAGCCCAGAATCAAGATTTTGCAGATGGAAAAGCACATTATATATAATCTCTGTTAATGAAGGGTGGGTGGAAAGTGAAAATAAAATATATTAGATTGAAGGTATGATAGACCACAATATTTTTTAAGAACAAATAAAATATATTCATGACTCGAGCAGTGGTATGATCCTACAATTTAATTCTGGAGGGTGTTAAGATAGAAAGCCAAAGTCATCTTCCATTTTGGAGGCAGAACTCCAGAGTGGAGTTGGCAGGCTGAAGTGATATCTTTACAGGAGGCTTTAGTTTCTGACAGGTTAAAGCTTGAATAAGAGTTGCATGGTTTTTAAAACAGTGGGAACAGTAGTTAAATGCAAAGAATAAATTTCAGTAGATCTGTGTCATTGCAGTTATCTCTCTTCTTTCATTCCATTTGCATCAAACTGTAAGCAGGGAGGTAGTTGTTCCGGTTCATGAAGGTTAACAAATATATATAAACACAGAAACTAATTTATTTGAGAGAAAATATGTTTATGCCATTGATGGTTTTAGGGAGAGCAGTCTTTCTCCCTCCCCCCATCCCTTTTACACACAACAATTGCAGTTGACATTCAGAAATTCCCATTTAGTTAGAGATTCTGTCTTAATGGATCCAGTTGCCTCAGTTTAGGAGTTAGGCCTCAGGTTTCAGAAATATGCCAGTATAGCTCTTGTGCCCTTGGCTGTTTTAAACAAGGTTGACTAATTGTGTTTAAGACATTATGTGCTCAGACATTGTTCCACTACAATTGCAGGTAAAGTCAAAGCATTCTGGCTGGCATCTGAAAATTCCAAGAAAGCATTTCCAACAGGAATTGGAATATCCACAGCCCCTTTCCTCATTGTGTAAAATCATTCTGAAGTTGTTACACATTTACCAGGGAACATCTGGATCCACGGATAAAAGAACACAGCTGTCTCATATGATTTACGATTCCATTTCCTTGCCTATACTGGGGCCAATCTTTTTTTTGTTTTTCACATGCATACACCCACCCTTTGCTCATATAATTTTGTCATTTTTCAAGTATTTTAAGATGGTTCTCACTTTCTGCCTGTCTCAGTAAATCCACCCGGAATTCCTTATGATTGTTGGTGCAGTATCTGTCCAGCTAACAGATTTATTGTTTTTTGAATGGACAAATTCTAAGAACAACTCTAATAAAAATAACAATAGGAAGGTACTTGAAATTAAAGAAAAGTTTAATTTACTTTTTCTTATCTGATTTCTCACTGTAATTTTCTTTAATATTTTTATATACAGCTGTAGATTAAATTAAGCAAAACCTAAACTAAAAAGTCAAATGATGTTTTTATTGGATTGCCAAACAATAATACTAATGGCCTTTGTAGCTCAAAATACTATGCAACATAATATGTAAAAATAATACTTGTGATTGCAGGAGACCAGGCTCAATGACCCGTGTGATCTTTTCCATTCCTATTTTACTAAGTCTCTTATGTGATTTATTCTTTTTTTCCTCTGTGACTAATAAAGTGTTTTTTAAGAGTAAAAATGGTCAAAGTCAAAGGTCCAGCCAAGCTTAAAAGCTAAGTGAGCTGGCATAGGTAAGCCACACCAGTTCTGTAGTCAATACAACACATTAAAGACATGATCTAGTTAGTGTCACACCCATTCTTCTTTGATACCTCAAACTACATGATGAGGTATCTTCAGGAAAAAATAATAAAAGTGGATAAATATTACTGTTTTTCACTCAGAACCAAAAAAAACCCCTGTCTCACAAAGATTTAAAACAGGGATGCTCAACTTCTAAGCAACCAGGGGCCAAACACTGAACAGGCCACAGCAATGAGAGCCAAGCACCCCCCATCTGGATCCTGCCTGGCTACATGGCATGCACAGACAGATCCTTTCTCCCTACCACTCCACACATATGGGCAGCCCCCCCAGCTCACTAGCTGCAGTCTCCCCACCCTTGGTGTATACGCAGGAAGTTGAAACTGAAGAGAAAGCCCAGATTCCCTGCCTGCTGTTGCAGAGGGAGTGATGGACACGTCATCAGTTGGACAGTCCTGATTTCAAGAAATTTCCGCAAGGTCCTGTACCTATTGGTAGCAATAGGAGTAGTTTTTGATTTGTTTGTTTTGAGGGGAGTGGGGAGAGGGGGCTGCGGGGGGAGGTGTTTTAACCTATCTCCTCTTTCATTTATAAAGGGAGGCTACAATGATTCCCAAGTGCCATGGTGACAGAAACAAATGGAAGATGTCTAAGTAGAAATAGTAGTGGTATTCTCTGCCATTTTGCTGATGACTTGCAAAAGTTAAAAATACACCACATGACTTATGCCCTAATAGTTAGTAAGAAGTACCACTTTAATGCAGTTATGTTGACATGTAGGTGCTTTACATTGGCATGCTTATTTTCATAAGGAAAAGGGAATGACCTATATGGGAATAAGGAATATTTATATTGATACTAGCTCATTGCCTGTCAGGAATGATTGTGGGGCGGGGAGGAACTTGCTCCACCATCCCTTTGGCCAGTACTCTGTGCTGCCACCTTCAGGGAGCAGGGCAGTGGGGAGGGGGCAAGGGCAGTAGTGCTGGCATCCCCCTCCTGCTCTGTCCTCTCCATCCCCACAGTCATGGTGGCATACCACTGCCTCCTGTCCAGAATGCTCCTGGAGAACTCTGATTGGTTGTTTCAGTAACCAATCAGAGTGCTCCAAGAGCATATGGGCACACCTTTATTATATTAAAATAATTTATCCACACTAGGAGTTACACCAGTATCACTATTTCAGCTGACAAAATTATATTCCTAACTAGAATAGTTATAATAGGATAAAAAAGACTGTTCAAACCATGCCTCAGGGCTGGCAGCATTACTGGTTTTTATGTCTAAGGGACTATATATCCTACCAAAACTGAGCTGTACTTGAGAGCTCAGTTTTGAGGGGCATCTCAGAACACAGATTTATAGGTTTCCTCAGTAAGTCATATTCTGGAACCATCATTCTCTCTTAAGATCAGGAGCTTTTAGAGATCTCTTAAGGTAATCAGCCCTTTTTTCTGATGTAAAAGGACAAAGCAGGGGATAAAGAATTTATTCATAGGTGTTGATAGTCAACCCATTTTCATTACATATTGTTTAAGTGAGTAATTATAATCAAATCTCACACATCAGGGAATAACCAAGATACAAGTCAGGAAAGCCTTATATCCTCTTGTATCACTATACTCCATGTACAGCACTAGACGAGAAGATATGTATATTTGGGGGCAAAACCTCAAACTATCTCCTTTTTATATACTGTATCTGAGGCATAAGACAATGCAGGATACAGGATGTCAGATTAGATGAACCTGCTTACTGAGCCACTATACTAACTGCAGTTCCTCTAATAAGTTCTGAGTAGAAAAGAAGAGATAAGATTTCTTTTTTAATTACAACTTTTCTGAAATATATTTCCAACTTATGACTATACATTAGTGTTCATATAGTGTCTATAACCCTTCCACTTTATATTAGATGGACCTGGAATTCATTCCTAACTTTTCCTTGATTATTTAATTACAAATCATTGCACAACAACTACATTCCAAAGCACCATGCGCTCTTCTTCATGTTATCAGTTGTCATGTCTTTATGCCTGCAGCAGTTCTTCATATCTGTGGTCATGTCAGTAGTTTGTCATTAGAATGTAGAAAAACATGCCTTGAGCTCAGTTTTTACATCGTTTACAAATGTTATACTGCATCATTGGTAGAAGTGATTCAGGTGACCTGAACAGCCTTGACTTTTAATTGGAACTAAACTAAACCCAAATTATTGTGAAATCTGGAAAATTTGGGCATAGCATAATGTTATGTTTTTGATACAATAAGGATTATTAATTTCATAGCAAATATGTAGACAGGAATAAACCCATCGCAACATTCACAAAAGATTATTGAGTTTGTTTCCTGTATGTTGGCAACAGTTAAACCAAGCATTTTCTGACCATTGTCTACTGTTTGATTAAGTTATATTTTGGTCAGCTCAAGTCCATATTCTTTCCTATGGATCAACGTCACTGACACAACTGCAGCTTTCTTTTTTTCAGTATGTTTTTCAGCTTTGAATGCCTCATACGAGATTCAGAGTTTCTTTCAGATTCATGGCTTCTGTAGCCTCTCTGACTGCTATCATAGTATCATAGTATCATAGTGTCTAGAGTCGGAAGGGACCTGGGCAGATCATCTAGTCCGACCCCCTGCCTTGGCAGGAAAGAGCACCGGG
>JAGPOW010000304.1:34228254-34239925 GCA_030014935.1 Caiman crocodilus
TCCTTAGAGGAGGACGTACGTAAATTAGTTGGTTTAAGATGCCAAAAATCACCATTTTGGTTTAGTTTAGAAAAAGGTAAGTGTGAAAAAGGCAGTACAAATGGAGTCTGTTCAAAAGACCTGTAAAAACCTAATGTACAATATGGTATACAGTCTGGATTCAAAAAAGTTAAATTCAGAACTGATCCAGAGAAGGATCATCAGGTGATAATCATGCAAAGATGATCAGAAAGATGGAGAACCTCATTATATGAAAAGAGACTGAAAGAGTTTGTAAGTGGGTCACTCAGCTTCCTAATATAGGGGAGCTGGGTTTCCAGTCTGTTTATTTTACACAGGGCAGCCTTGTCCCCACAGTAAACACAGCAAACAAAGAAAAAGCAAACCAGCCAGCAAACAAACACACAAAACCTGCTGTCCTTCTTCAGACCTTAAGGGAACTTCTTTCTCGGTAACAGACTTCTTTTTATTTTATGTTCCCCTGCTTCTGGAGCTTTTAACCTTCTTTGTAAATCTACTCTCATGATCTAGCCATCGGTTTCATCTCATTCCTATGCTTCTAGCCAGGTATACCATTAACTGCTGACCACAAGGGTTTTGTAAATTTTTTCTGTTTCATTAAGAAGCTGTTTTGATGCATTTCAAGCTCAAAACAGAGAAATCAAAACAAAACAAAAAGCATCAAAACAGGCTGCAAAAGAAAATGAGGGCACTTGAACTTTTCAAAAGTTTCAAAATGTTTCAAGTTTTGAAGCAGCCTGGTGGTGGGAAGCAAGGGAGAGCCAGGGCTGTGCTCTGAACAGCTCTGCAACCTCTTGCTGCTCAGCCTGGTGGGAAGTGGAGCCTTGGCTCTCCCTGCCTTCTGCTGCCCGGCTCTGCTCCATGGGGCTGGCAGAGCCAATCAGAGTGCAGCACCAGCTCTGCCCACCTCCCACTGTCAGGCTATGCTCTGACTGGCTCCGCCAGCCCCATGGAGCCTAACCCAGTGGCAGGAGGTGGAGTGCAGCCTCAGCTCTGCCCACCTCCCACCACTAGGTTGTGCTCCGTGGGGCTGTTGGAGCCAATCAGAGTGCAGCACTGGTTCGCCCACCTCCTGCCACCAGGCTGAGCTCCGATCAGCTCAGCTCCCATGGAGCACAGCCCGGTGGCTGGAGGTGGGCAGAGCAGTGCTATGCTCCAATCAGCTCTGCCAGACTCATGGAGGTCAGACTAGCAGCGGGAGGCAGAGCGCAGCACCGGCTCTGTCTCCCTCCCACCACCAGGCTGTGCTTCATGGTGCTGGCAGTGCCAATCAGAACACAGCTCCTCAGATTGAGGGTCTCCAGGTCTGTGCCTAGATGACAGGAGGCTGCCACAACTGCCTTTGGCCAGTGGCAGCATCTGTTGTCCCCAGCACTGGATGTGGGCTGCACCTAGTGCCGGACCACTGTGGTAGCAGCAGCCTTCTGTCATCCAGTGCAGATCCAGGGGCCCGTACCCTTGGGAGGAGTCCAGCACAGCCCCACAGCCCTCCTATTTAAATACTCTCTTAAATATATATAGAGTGTGTGTGTGTGTATATTATGTGTATATATCTAAATCTATATTTATCTATATGATCTATATATATAGTGTGTGTGTGTATGTAGTGTGTGTGCGTGTATATTATTATACACACACATTATATACACACACTATATATACACATTATCTATATTGAGTGTGTATATATACACACACTATAAATAGATATATAGATATAGATATAGTGTGTGTATATAGTGTGTGTGTATATATATATATATAGTTTTATATATATTTATATACACACACATATACACACTATACATATATATTTTTATATATATATACACACACACACACACACACACATACACACACTCTCTCTCTCTATATATATATATATATATATTTGAGAATATATTGTACTACATCCTATCCCTTTGTATCCTGTCTGCCAAGATTCTTACAATTGGTCTAACACTCCCACGAATTGCCTGTCATACAATAACTCAAAGGAGAAAAAGCCTGTCAATGAGTGTGGACCTCCAAAATGGCAAACAAGAGATATGGTAGAAGTTTGTTTCAACTCTAGGGCTCCCCTGTAAAAAAAATTACTTGATAGCACCTTCAGAATTCAGTTAATCTGTCTGGGATGACAAATGAAGGTCTAATCTGTCTGGGATGACAAATGAAGGTCTTTACTGAATGGACCTCTAATAGACCCCAAATCTCTTTCAATAACCATGAATGAGTGCTTTGCCCTCATCAGTTAACTCTTTCTGGGAAATCCCCACTTAAGAGACTATTTTAATAATTCCAAGGAAAACATTTGGGCTGAGGCCACACAAATGGCCACTGTTTCCAGATACTGGATAATCTACCAGAACAAAAATAAACTGTCACCTGCTTGCACTCAGCTCTAGCTGCCAGATTAGGTCCACTGCCACCTACTCAAATGGGGTGCTGACTAGTGCAATTTGTACTACTGGGACTCTGTGAATGGGTCTTAAACGGATCAGCTGACATTCTGGCCAGAATGGACAGTAATCTTTGATGCCTTAATAGACTCTTGGCCAGAAGGATCTTGCAATCACCTTCTCTTTTTTTTAGTTCACTTCCAAGTGGCCCATCCACGTTATGTCATGCACTAATTTTTACACCTGGTTCTGGTTCTTCCTAACAGCTAGTGCCACCAAAACCTGTAGTTTTGTCTCTTGAGCTAAGACATTCAAAAGGCCCATGCCTGAATTGAAGTATACCTGTGCTACATAGGTTAGATTAACCTGCAAAGATTTAATCAATTCAGGCATGAATAACAAGTAAAAGAAACATGGATAGAAACGTGTGTGTGTGTGTGTTTTCTATACTGAATGAAATATATATATGAACACACACACATATATATATGTATGTTTGTTCATTGTATATGTGTGTGTGTGTATACACACACACATACATACATACACATACAATGAACATATATATATATGTTCATTGTATGTGTATGTGTGTGTATATATATATATTGTATGTTTGTTTCTATCCATAGATATAAATAAATAACATAAACAAGACCCTCTGGGTAAGTACTATAAAACCTTACACCAGTGCTCCAGTTACTGGTAAGTCACAGACAAGTATCTGATCTGTAACAGATAAACCCCAACATAAACATAGATAGCCAAGAGATAAATTATAGATAAGTATAGGTGAACAATAAATAAGCCACAAATAAATACAAATAAACAACAGGTAAAATAATAGCAAAAGGGGGTCCCAGCAGAGCCCTAGGACTCTACTTATCTACTAATTTACAAACTTGAGAGTTCACAAAATATAAGGCATGACATTACACCACTTGCAGTGCAAAAACCTCAAAGATAAACTTAGTCCTAAGGGGAAACCCCACTGCCCTAGGACTTTTCCCCAAGTTCTTCAAGGAAGCTCATAACTTCTGGGTGGCTCTCCCAGTGGGACCTCCACTTTCAGGAGCCCTTAACTAACCAGGGGTGACTCCCACTCCCCTGAGGACATCCCTTTTCACCAACAACTCATGGCTCCCAGGCCTGAACGGTGGTCCTCATTCTCTGCACCAAGGTGCTGTTTCACCTGCAGTGGGCTTCAGGCGGGGGGGAGGGTGGTCACTGTGCCCTGAAACAGGGCTTCACTATGCAGGGCTTCTAGGGCATCTGGCTTGACCCTGTCTGCTTGATCAGTAGCCCAAGCACCATCTGACTCCCTGGACTCAACCTTTTGCTATGGGTTGGAGGCCTGGGCCACCTCATGCAGCACTGGGCTTGGTCCTCTCCCGGACCCTGTATGCAGTGCCTCCTGCACCAAACTCCCAGGCTCATGATGGGGTTTGGGGATCTGACCCACCCACGCACTCCAAAGAACCTGCTCTGTGCACCAGCCTGTGCACCATGTCTCTGCCCACACACCAGAGGTTGCAGACCCAAGCTGCCTCATGCAGCTCCCAGGGTATGGAAGCCATATACAGTGCTGCATACTGAGAACCTAGCCACTGAAGCTATCTGCCAATTCCTGCTGATGGGAGTCTTCAGGGGCACTTCCAGGCTACTGCTTCACCCTGCTGAGAAGCTATCCTCAGGTCTTCTAAGCCCTGCTCTTCTCTGTCCTGGATGTGCCTACCTTGTGTTAGGCATGCAGCTCCTTTTATACTCTTCAGGGCTTTGCTCCTGAAATCTTTCAGACATGACAGTGTTGTAGTCTACAATCAGATCCAGGGGGGAACTCCTTTCCCCCTCCCCTCAGAAAAGGGGTGTGACTTAACTCCTCTTGCTGCCTTCTGATTGGTGGATGGGCTCCACCTATCAAAACAGCAAAATCTCAAAGACTCAACCCAAGCACCAAAAGGCAAGCCTGCTACACATACAAAGATAGAACCAGCAAGCAAGTGAACAGACAGTGTGTTCTTGGAGGGGAAGGGGGAAATCGGACTTTGTCAGGCTTTTTTGCGGGGGAGGGAATATGGCCAGCCCCCAGCCAGCACCAAAGAGTCAGCCCCCCCACCGCAGGCTGCATGGCAGGGGAGGAGGAGGAGAGCCCTGCCTGCCCCAGCAACTCTGTGAAAGCCTGGCCCAGCCTGGGCTGAGGGAGCCAGGAGCAAACCAGGCACACAGCTCCTGTGGCCCCAGCCTGAGCTGCAGCCAGCTGGGAAGGGCCCTGTCCCTGTGGCCCAGCCTGGCTCCTCCAAACTTACCCTCAGAAGTTCCCACAGACCAGCCTAGCTCAGCCCCACAGCCCCAGGCAAGGTGAGTGGATGGTGGAGCCATACCTGCTAGCTTGTGACCATGTCCCTGCCCTTGGAGTGGCAAGGGGTGGGGGGAACCCTGACAAGGGCAGCAGCCCCTATCATGGGGTCCTGGGGAGCATAAGCCTCTTCCTAGTGTGGGGGGATGAGAGCAGGGTGTACTGCAGGCAGGAGCAGAGCAAGAACAGCTGCCACAACCAACGCAGGGTGAGCAGTGGCAGCAGTCCAGCATTAGGGTTAGACTCCACCCCTGACCCAAATGCCCATCACCAATAAAGCACTCTCTTCCCTGTGCAACTATTCACAGTGTGGTTTGTGAACTCTTAGGGAAGGAACACAGGGGTGGAGGCACCTATGGCATGGATCTCAGAGAGAGGCACCCAGCCTCTGGCCACATCACCATGAGTGTAGACAATACAGTGAGGCTCGAGAACTGGGGGCTTGGCTAGGGGTGAGGGCGGCTGCTGTCCAGCCTGCCCGATTTGCTTCCCTCTCCTCCACCATGGGGCTGGGGCCACTCAACAAAGTTATGCCCTACCTTCCACTTTCTTGCATGTTGAGCAGGGGGAGGAACTCAGGGGGCAGGAGGAAAGCTCACCCAGGCAACGCAGGGAGGGGAGGAGCAGGAAAGGGAAGGGGGCCTCCCCCCCCGAAAGATCTGCGCCCAAGTCAGCATCTATATATGCGCTACTTTGCATTAATGTGATTAATCTAGTACCTGTAGGTATAGGTAGTAGCAAACCATACATTGGACTAATTTACTGTGCAGTAAGTACCATGCACATATAGACATGGTTGCTTTACTGTGCATTGTTAGTCTAATGCACAGCAAAGCATCTTGTACAGATGTGCCTGCTGGGTAGCTAATACACAGTAAAGCCATGAACCCTTGTACCCTGCCATAAATTGTTCATGTGTACATACCATAAAGCAAGTACTATCAGATCTGTCTGCCAGATGGATAAGCTGCTTCACAGAGAGGTTAAAGTGGCTTACTTAATGTAACAGAGACTCAGCAGCAGAATCCAGAAGTCATGATTCCCTGATCTTTATCCTAGACACTGGACTATACACCTTACTCATAAAAATTCAAATTGTTGATTTTATAGCTCAGATCCAGACACCCTGGTTTTATGAAACAGGTCTGAGTGCCAGGGAGACATTTTATTATAGTAACAACAGGGACATATATAAGAAGTTAAAATCCTCCACATTCATGGGCTAATATTACAGAGAATCAGCCTAATCAACATGCAGAGTAAATGGGCTTAGACTCATGTAAAGAAAAGTGTCGGAGACCAATGTAATTTCCATGCCCAGCTTTACGTGTTAAGATATTATTCCATTTTAGTTTGTGTGTGTATGTTTGCTATAGATTAAGATAACAAGTAACTAAAAACTTTGTCAGCAGAGATACGTGAAATGAAACAGTAGAGAAAACAATGTAAAGTATCAAAAAGGGACAGACAAGCAGTGTCATTTTTTCCCTATGAATTTTATTTCATTCTTTATTTATTTGCTTTCACTTCTCCTTTTCCCTCTTACTATTTTTTACCTTGCTCACTAGATGTTTATCTATGCCCAGAGGCAGCATTGGAGCTGTGATTCCATCATGAGATACCCATTTATACACCTCCTGCCAGAGCTTCCCTTCAGCTGCAACAAAAGCCAACTCCTGGTGC
The DNA here is from genome assembly GCA_030014935.1 of Caiman crocodilus. Taxonomy (NCBI): domain Eukaryota; kingdom Metazoa; phylum Chordata; order Crocodylia; family Alligatoridae; genus Caiman; species Caiman crocodilus. The sequence goes on from JAGPOW010000304.1 coordinate 34,234,714, forward strand.
ACTTTCAATAGTCAAATAGTTTCCTCTTCCCAGAGGGCACTCCTGTTACCGCAGATCAGGTCAATAAAGCTTAAGGGGATGTGAATTGTGTATGAGATAAAACATAATACAGATTGTATCCCCAAACATTTTACACAATCAAATGAACACCGAAAAGATACAGTAACCAACATAAATAATTCATAAGAGTAGAGGGGAAAAGTTGTCCTGTTTATGTGTTTTCAGATGGAATTTAAAAAGAGATGAATAAATTCATACAATTTAAGACCAAAAAAGGCTATTATCTAATCTGATCTCCTGTATTGCACTGGCCACAAAATATCACCTAGTTGCCTCATACTGAATCCACTAGCTTATGTTTTGTGTCTGGCTAGAGTATATTTGTCAGAAGGTAATTCAATCTTGATTTGCAGACACCAAGGGTTAAAGAATTTCCCTTGATAGTTATGTTCAAGGTTAAATTGAATAAAAATATTGTTTAAAAACCCTATGGCACCTATAGACATGTGGGGAGCCTGCTCCTATGTGCTGGAAATCTCATGTGTTAGAGCTGACTCAATTAATTGAGTTTGCTGGAGCACAGAAATTGATGCGTTCTGGCAGCCTTCCACATCATGTGCATCAGCGTTTCTGAGCGTTCCTGCACTTACAAAATAGTCGCAGGGCACTTTTTGAAATAAAACACATTCAATGAGTTTTAGTTCAAACTGCCCCACTGCCGTTCTTCAGGGCGGGGACTCTAATACACGGGGCATGTGGGTGCTTTTAATTAGCACAGCTGGTAATTAAAGCACCTCGTGCCACATCCCAGAGCAGGTGCAAAAATGCCCATAGTTTCCCACATGAAACTATCTTAATTTGTCTTCTGGCTACTTGGTTTTGCTCTGCCCTTTTTGCTAGAATAAAGAGTCCTTCAATACCCAGTCATAGAGGTATTTACCCATTGTAATCAAGACACCTCTGAGTCTTCTCTTCCTTGATTCATCTCTTTAAGTGTTTTCACTCTCAAACATTTTCTCTAGGCCTCAAATTAATTTTTGTGGCACTTTTTCCATACTTTCTCCAAATTGGCAATATCCTTTAAAAAAACAGTTAACTGAACTAAACTGAATATTTCAGCCTTAACCTCACTGATTCTGTATGCAGAGGTAAAAAACATCCCTTTATTTGTACTCACAACTCATCAGTCTATACAGCTATGAATTGTATTGGCCTTTTTGCCACAGGATTACACTGGAAATTTATACTGTGTTGCTTGTGACCACTAAATCCTCTTTAGATTTGCTGTTTTCAAGGATGCAGTAGATCAGAATGCTGTAGGCATGATCCATACTCCCTCCTTTTACATGTATAATTTAGCATTCAGTTGCATTAAAATAATTTTTCTTGTCTGCTTACAGACATGGGGGGGAAAAGAAACAAACAATGCTTTAAGCAAGCACAAGCAGTGCTTTAAGCTTGGTATGCTCCAGCACTGAGTGTCGTGCATGGCAAAAAGACGCATGCTAGTTTGACCCGGATCACACAACATCTACATAGATCAGGATCTTCAGTGGGGCTTTTTGGTGCTTTTATCTAATAGCTGTGGGGCCAGGTTACAATCTGGTGCTGAGTGTGGGGTGGGGGAGAAAGCAGCCACTCCTCTCTTCATGCCTGGTGCCCCATGCTGCAGCTGCTCGCACCTTGCCTGGGGCTGCCTGCTCCAGACAGCCCCGCGTGGGCTGCAAGCACCTGCAGTGCAGGGGCATGGGGTGGGTGAGGGGCTGCTTTTCTCTGCTCAGGGAAGGGGCCCAGGGAAAAGCTGAACTTGGGGGGGAAGCGGCCCCTCCCCCACCCCATGCCTGGTGGCCCATGCTGCAGGCATTCGCAGCATGCATGGGGCTGTCAGGAGTGGGCATAGGCAGCCTCATATGGCCCTCAAGCAGCTGCAGCACAGGGCACTTGGTGTGGGTGGGGAGGGGCCACTTCCCCCCCACCATGCTTCTTCCTTGCCCAAGGTCCCCCACCCCCATTTACCTGAGCTTCCTACACCACTGGGGCAGCCATTTGCTCCCAGCCCAGAAACCCCAGATAGGGCTTCCAGCTGGGGGGGCGGGGCCAGGCATGCCCTACTGTTGTTGGAGACCACTGGGTTTCCCCTGGGTCATACTGCCCTTGGTTTCTGTGATTTTTGGCAGGAACCAAGGGCAGAGAAATATGAATTTTCCAATTTTTTTTAGGGGCCCTGTGGGCCGGACAGAACAGCCTCACAGGCCAGATGCAGCCTGCAGGCCATATTTTGTCCACCCCTGCTTTATCTTGTTGCTTCCTGTAGCTGGTTCACAGCACACAGACTTGCACCAATTCACTTTAAAATGGTTGACACAGTTAAAATGGTTACTTAGCATAAGAAAATGGCTGGCTTAGATATCATTCTGCCTTGGAGTTAGCAGCTTGCTAGGCCACAGGTAAAGCCTTCATTCAGCTGCAAATCCAATGCTCCCCAAAAATCCAAATAGTATTACCCTAACAATAACATATCACAGATTTTTGACATTATACAAGTAACCTGTGCCAAAGCCCTTAGTGTCCAATAGGTTGATGAATTTCCATTCCCATGCTCTTCTTTTAAAGGTGCTGGGGCCTAGACCTATAAGGTGAGAACTGTGAGGTCTGGGAAAAATGTTCTGTTTCCTATGTTCTAGTATCTCTGGCTTATCTTTTTCCAGTGCTTGTTCATTCCGGCACATAGTTTTTGTCTGATTTCATGCACAGAGTTTCCATGAGGTTATTTGGTGCACTGGATGAGGTATACTACGTTCTGGGATAAACGTGTTCATGATCCATAGATTCTGATGGTTTTGTTGTAAGGAGTGTTGATTTTTCTGGCAGCGGGAATGTGTTGAAAGGTCTTATATTTGTTGTTAAGGCAGGACTGGGTCCCATTGGTGCCTACTGATCAGCCGGCGATTTATGTCTGTTGAGTAAGACAAGGTTTGAAGGCCAGGAGCAGGAGTTCTGGAAACATATTTCTCAAGTCCTAGTCTTTTTTAATCCTCATCTAGTCTCATGAAATGGTAACCCAAAATATTATTTAACTAGAACTATGAACAAAAATTAAACTTTTTTTTTAGAGTTTTAAAACGTGAATGAACAATTCACTAAGTCTGTAGTTCACTCTATTTTCAAACTATTACTTCCAAAAACATTTCCTACCTGTCTTAACTACATTTTGCATTCCTCACAAAGCAACATTGATGTACTGTGGTGCACACAAGCAAATTGCTTACAATATTCTCATTGTTTTCTGGTTTTGTGGTTATCTGTCCTTGGACAAAAAGCACAACGTCCACTCATGCTTGCAGAAGGTTCTACTGGAGTGTGTTGTAGCAATTTGTAATTTGTCATACTAGACAATGTATCTGGTCATACTGGACAAACTCTGGCAATTAGCTCATGTTCTGAATATATATAGCCTGGAAATATAATATAATTATTAATTACTACAACTAATAGCAAGGGCATAGGTTCCTATGTTGGTTGGCATTATCAAGAGACTGCTATTTTTGTAGCATGACTTTATTTATTTTTTTCTGCTTATACTGATTGGCAGTAAAGCCCAACTGTTAATAAACATGGTGTCAAATACAATGCCTTTCCCATTGCTTTAGGGGGAAAAGTCAAAAGACAGATGGAAAAATCAAGTGGCTGAATGGTGTTTCTGTCATAATTAAGTTCCATGCAGACATGACTATGTGTCCATAATAATCGACAGTCTGTTTAGACATTTAGCAAACTAACAGTCAAATATGCTTCTCAGGGTGTGATTTTTTTTTTCCTTCAGGCTTGCTGAAACTAGCCTTGAATTTATGTTCATTTAGCAGGCAGTTAATAAAACATATTCCTCCCTACTCCCCCCAAAGCAAAAATGTATGTCTTGCTGTCCTTCAGAATATGTCAAAGGCTGCCAAGTTAATACACTGAAAGGACATTTGAACAGAAGGGAGTGAGAGATTTTTTACTGCTCATAAAGGTTCAGTTATATATATGAAATATATCATCCTTCCCCACATATTACCATCGCACAATCAGAACTATTTTGAAGTTTAAAAAGGTATATTAAATATTTTATTTAATTTTTATGTTTTATTACCTAGTAATCCCAGTCATAGGAATCACATAGGGGAGGCACAGGGGGTCACATGCCTCCCTTTAGATTGGCTGCCACCAAAGCTGCTGCTGGCTTCTGCAGGTGTTTACCATTCACTCCCTGCCCCCACTACTGACACCACCAGCCATGGCTGTGGGCAGTCCCTGCTCACCAGTCACCACCATGGTCCCCCGCTCCCCCAGTCTCAGGAGGCACCAGTCATTCATGATCCCAGTGACAAAATATACGAAGAAATGCTAGAGAACATTCCAGAAAATTCAATTAAACTCCTTTTCCAAACCTCTTTATTTCTACTTATATTTATTGATTTCATTTTGAAGTCTAGGTAGACTTTACAGTACTGCCCAGATGGGACTCCTGCAGGGACACAGACCCTAGAGCCCCTCTCCTGCAGCATCCCCAACCAGGCAGTGAAGTACCACTGCCTGGCTGGGGCAGCTACAGAGAGATCCTGGACTGCTTCCCCTGCAATGGTGCAACATGAGGAAGGTGAGGTTGAGGGGACAGAAACCCTCCTTCCTCCATCCCCCATGCCAGACTGGATGCAGGGATGGGATAATAGGCTATCAGTGACTTGGGTCAGCGATAGCCAGGGGGATGGAGCCAGCTTAGGTTCAGGCAGAGCAAATGAGTTTTGCCGAGTGCTAAAGTACAGCCCTGTGCAATGTCATCTGGGATGGCAGTGATTAAGTTCTAAGTTAACCCTCAAAGTGCTCTAACAGAAAATGCTTTAGATTAATACATATCCATCCATGGTTAATGTAGAGTGGAATCTGCCATTTTTAAAGCACTTCATGTTCCAGTAATGTCTGTTCTGTTAAAGCTGTAAAGCACTTTCTGTGCACTTGGGCTTAGTGCAGACAGTCAAAAAGCCCGAGACTGAATCAATTAAATCTCTGCTAGCAGCTCTAAGCTTCATAGATTGAACCAATAAGCAAATGAACAGGCATTCACTTCTGACTCCAGAAAAGCAGTCACATGCCTGCAGTGGCCCACCAGAAGCCATGGTCTCTAGAGCCTGCCTCCTTTCTCAGCTGGAGCAGACATCTTGGGCCAAAGCTA
>JAGPOW010000304.1:34241697-34296899 GCA_030014935.1 Caiman crocodilus
TTTTTTTTTTTTCTAAATCTAAAAGCAGCTTCTTTTACACTATTTTTTTCCTCTCAAAGTATTGGGAAGATTACATTTTATTTCAGCTATAGAATGAAAACAAATTTAAAACTACTGAATGTTGTCACACACACCAAACTATTGTCTTCTAGACAACTCTAGTTATAGTTGTCATTGCATTTGTGTGTCTAAGTACAAGGGAAAATGAGACATTATAACAACTTCCTTTGTTCAAGGAAGGATTAAGTTAAAAAATAAAAAAAAAAAGCCTGAACAAGGCTACACAGTAAAAACCTAGAAAATTGAATAGAAAGCCATCATTTGCTTTCTGAAAAGAAGAGATACAAGCAGCCTAGAGGCTCCAGGTGCAGTGAATCAAACCAAGCCTCCCTTGCATTCCAGCCACATCTTTTATTGTATGAATATCAAAGACACATCTCAGTAACACTTTGCAACAAGTGGCTGATCATTACAAATTCCTCTGGTATTCACTGTATAATAATAACAATCATGATGACCTAATTTACCTTTACATATGGCATTATTTACTGTGTTGGAGAGGTCTGGTCACTACTACTGAGGTGCTTAGGACTATGAAGTAGCACCTGCAGCATTATGTTCTAGGCTAAGGATTTTTGTGGTAAATCAATCACAAAATTGCACTAGTCTGAAACATGACATGTTGAGACTTAACTTGGATGCCAAAAATATTTTTTCAGGGTTTTTATTTCAGTCCCTGGGATTATTTCAGACCAATAAAGGAGTAATAAGTTTTGCACTTTCAAACCCTTTTTGTGCTCCTAAGGAAAGTATTTTAATATTAAAATTATTAGTATTATAAATGTATGGTGTATGATATGGCTCAAGTAGAAAAGAGCTATTCTGCATAAACAGGTTGTTACTTCAGTTTCTTCTATCCACCAAAACATTTCAATGCATTTTTAACATTTCTATGCATTCTTAACAAGTAGAAAAAAGTATTTACAAGAATTGTATAGATTAAATACCTGTGGATAACTGATGAAATATTATAAAATTAGCAGAAATTAAACTGGTCCCTTACTTGTCACTCGCAGCCAGAAAAAAAAACTAGTATACAATAAAATGAAAGGGAAAGGAAGCATGAGATTTGGTAGTTTCTAGCACTGAAATGAGAGGCAAAAGAAAAGATTCTCTTAATGTTATAACTATAGTAGTGGCTCCCGGAGTATGCTTCTACCCCGGCTATCAACTTGTCTTATCATGCTGACTTTTGTCTCCCATTTATTCATTTTTTAAATGAGTACAGAATACTTTCTGTACTTACACCTCAGTGAAGTTTGAATACTGTTAGAAAGACACTTTGAGAAACTCAGATCAAAGATGCTATATATAAATTATTAGTTATTAATTATTGATTATGATGGTTTTTGCCTGGCTTTGGCTGGTAACAAATGAAGCAGATTTATCTGTGCATTTTGACTTCTTTGTGTTATTTTGATGACAGAAAGAAGACATAAAGTAAAGTTTATGGCTGCTTTATGACATTGAAACAACACAAGTAGCCAGGAAGTATACATGAATTTGGTTTACTGACTTTGGCTCTTCAGATCTTATCTAGTTAAGAAATATGAGGGAATATCGCTGCTTGGAGGTCAGCATCTGTGAAGAATAAGCAGAATGCAAATCTGAGAGATAAATCAAACTATTACATAAAGGAGAATTGAGGCTTATTTACATTAAGCTCCATTTACATTGCTGTGAGCTGGTTAAAGTCAGGCAGAAGGTATGGCAGAGTGGTAAATTAGAGATTATCTGGTTCAGAGAAGTGTGAACTTTCATTGGCAAAAACCTACTTCATCTGATATTTTATAGATTCATAGATTGCTAGGGGCTGAAGGGAACCTTGTAGATCATCAGATCCAGTCCCTCTACTCTAGGCAGGAAGACAACTGGGGTCAAGTAACACTAGCGAAGTGACTGTCCAGTCTCCTCTTGAAAACCCTCAGGGTAGATGACTGCATCATCCACCTCTGGAGGGAGTTTATTTTACAGTCTGGACATCCTGACTGTGAAGGAGTGTTTCCTGGTATTAAGCCTGAAGCGGCCTTCCAGGAGTTTATATCCATTGGTCTTGGTCTTCCCCAGGGGTGCCCTAGTGAGCGGTTGTTCACCAAACTCCCGATGCACTCCTCTGATATAACATTAAGCCACTATCAAATTCCTGCTTAACCTTCTCTTCTTTAGGCTAAAGAGGCCCAGGTCCCTCAGCCTTTCCTCATACAGCTTGCCTTGCAAGTCCCTGATTATACGGGTTGCTCTTTTCTGGACCCTCTCAAGTCTTTCTATGTCCTTATTGAAGTGTGGCACCTAGAACTGGACACAGTACTCCAACTGTAGTCTCACCAGTCCTGAGTACAGTGGGAGCATCACTTCCTTAGTTTTACACGAGATGCACCGGTTGATGCATGCCAACATGTTGTTTGCCCTGCTGACCACTGCATCGCACTGATGGTTTATGTTCACATGATGTTCAACCATTACACCTAGGTCCCTTTCAGCTGTGATACAAGTCAGGCTGTCACCTCTAAGCCTGTATGTATGTTGAGGATTATTTGCCCCCCAGAGGTAGCACCTTACACTTGGAAGTGTTAAAATTCATCTGGTTCCAGTCTGCCCAACTCTCGAGCCTGCCTAGGTCCATCTGTAGCTGCAGCCTATCTTCCAGCGTGGCCATACTGCCCCATAACTTGGTGTCATCTGTGAATTTGGCCAGTAAGCTTTTCACACCCCCATCCAAATCATTGATAAAGATGTTGAAAATATTTTGAGATGCTTTACTGTACACATAGCTTAAAATAAACATAAACATCACTAACCATTGCTCCAGCATTTCTTATTGGGATACTAAATCTATCATCCCCTGATTTACTTACTTAAGGAAATTGAGAGGTAACAAATAATATATGTTTGGGTTTTTTTTAATTGGAAGTTGGTCAAGACCAATAAACATTCCAAAATGTTCCAAATGAATATTCAAAAAATTGGAAATGGGAGTGTGGCTGTTGCAAATCAAGATCTGTAGCTTGCTACTAGGCCCATCACTGTGTAACTGGCATATAGAATCTTTTTTACATTTTTATGCAACATACAGTTACATTGTGGAATTCACAGGCTAGTAGCTTACCAAGTTTCTTGAAAGTATTCCATATTTATAAGAATCTAAAGTGCCCCTTGAAAATTATTTCAGGGCTTAAAAATCTTCATAGGTGTGGCATAAGTTTATTACTAGTGGGATAAGAAATCCACATATTCCCAAAATTGTGGTATTGCACAATACTTTGCACTATTGAAATTAACAAATTTGAATGAAATATCTATTTTTTACCACTTGAATATTGTGGCCTTTGCCTTCTTATTAGACATAGAAATTGCTATGTAACTTCTGAATTCCCTTTATAGAATGTTTGACATGCATGCAGACTTTGGAGGGCAACCTATGCTAATTTTTTATTATAACTGGCACAGAACTAAAAAAGGAAACATTTTCAATGCAACTGGCACAAACACTCTTTGTTTTATCACTGTAACAAATGCAATTCAGAAACCCCTGCAGGCTTGTGAAATTTGGTTGTTTTTTTTTCCCCAGAATATAAGTGTAGTGGTGATGGTTCATTAATTGACACAAAAATAAAACTTACCCTGTAGAGTCAGAAAGATGATGATCTGATGACTGGCCTCTTTTTACCAGGAACCCAAAAAGTATATGAGATGCATCAGGTTACTGTAGTAAATAATATATTTATGAAGTGTATATAGGCATATTATAAATTACAATAAACTTACTTTAAAACATGCATTATCCTTCTAACGTTACTAAAATCTGTCATGTCAGGACACATATAATAGGGCTTGTTTATAGTTATACAAGAGGCCATGAAAAAGAGGTTGTGAGAAGGATTAAGAAAAACACAAATATAAAATAAATACTGGGGACAATTTTGTGAAAGTGAGCTGTATTAAGCCATATTTTTTTTTCCTCAAGGAAATCTGAGAATTTTCATTATCAGAATAATTTAAAATTACATTGGCAAAATACTGGAAAATTTACTGTCAAGAGTAAATCTGAACTGACAGTGGAGAATGAATTAAATTGCTCAACAATATATTTTTTCCCTCCACTTAAAATTTCACTGATTTTGGGGATAGTCAATCTCTATTTCTAGCAGGTTCTTATAAGGTCAGCTTTAAAGGCAAATAGGGTAAGACAAATGATTTGAGTACAATGCAGTATAATATAATAAAACCCAACCAGAAACATCATGTAAAAATTGACCCAAACCCTTAGTTGGACATTCCAATTACTTCTTTAATTATTTAAAAAAAAGAAAAATAAGCATTAAGTATTCCATAGCTAAGAGGAAGAGATGCTGAGTCATTGTGGTGGGTGACTCCCTCCTGCGAGGCACAAAGGGATCCATCTGTTGCCTGGATGCCTTGGCATAGGAGGTAAGCTGCCTGTATGGAGCCTGGATCTGGGATGTTACTGCAGAGGATTCCCGACCTCATCTGGCCCTCTAACTACTATCCCATGGTTCTCACTCATCTGGCCACAAATGATGTGGCCAGGAGTAGTCTGAGCTGTATCATGAGTGACTACAAGGCTCTGGGGGCCATTCCTAGGAAGAAGGGGGCACAGGTGGTCTTCTCGTCGATCCTCCTGGTCAGTGGTCATGGTCAGTATCACAACACCTGCATCAGAGAAGTCAACCTGTGGCTCCAGCGTTGGTGTCAGCATGCCGGTTTTGGATTCTTCAACCACAATCCACACTTCCATGAAAGAGGCATCCTGGGATGTGATGGCCTTCATCTCTCTTCAAAAGGTAACAGTGTATTCTCTTATAGATTGGCTGATCTCCTACACAGGACTTTAAACTAGGTTCATCAGGGGATGGGAATGCAGATGACAGAGAACCTAGGATCAACGAACCACAATCCATGCACTGCAACAGCTCGTATAAGTATTAAGGAGCCTGATGGGCATTAGAACAGGAGGAAACAAAGGGCACCCATCAGGGGCTCAAGTATCTCTATACTAATGCTAGAAGCATGGGGGACAAGCAGGAGGAACTAACACTCCTGCTTGCAAACAAGAACTTCAACTTAGTTAGGCTAACTGAAACCTGGTTGGACCCTACCCATGACTGGGCAGTAAGCATTGAGGGCTATAGGGTGTGCAGACATGATAGAATAGGGAAAAAAGGTGGCAGTTGCTCTCTATGTTAAAGAGCAATATACATCTTCCACAATCGTGATGGGATCAGAGGAGGGAAAAATTGAAGTATTGTGGGTCAGAATACAAGGGGGTTAGGGGGAAAAGGACTTGGTAGTGTGGGTTTACTACAGGCCACCATGTCAGGAGGGTAAGCTGGACCTGGGATTCTCCAAACAGCTCTCAGAGGCCATATAGTCAAGGGACATGGTTGTCATGGGTTACCTGAACTACCCTGATATCTCCTAGGAAGAGGAGTCAGCTAGATCCAACCATTCATGTAGTTTCTTAACCTACGTACAGGACCTTCACCTAACACAGGAGGTTTATGGTCCCATTAGGCGAAACATCTTACTGGACTTGGTGCTGCCTACAGGGGATGACCTGGTGGGGGATCTACAGGTACAAGGTACCCTGGGGGACAGTGACCATCACTTTATTGAATTCACTATCTAGCATAAGGTGGAAAAGATAACCAGAAGGGCAAAAATGCTAGACTTCAGAAAGGCTAACTTCAGTGTGCTCAGAAGATTAATTAGTGAGGCACTGAAGAACAGGAGCATTGGTGAGATGGGAGTTCAGGAAGGGTGGTCATTCCTAAAGGAAACAATCCTATGGGTGCAGAAGGAGACAATCCCACTGCACAGGAAAGAGGTAAAGGGGGCCAAGAAACCCTCTTGGCTGAACTGGGAAATCCAGGAAAGCCTAGAGGCAAAACAAGATCCATATAAGCTGTGGAAGCAAGGCAAAGTATATCTACTTGGCCCACACTTGCAGAGAGGCAGATAGAAAGGCCAAAACAGAAATGGAACTTAGGCTGGTAAGAAAAATTAAAGACAACAAAAAGTCGTTCTCATGTATACAGGAAGTAAAAGGAAGGCACAGGGTAGCATAGGACCCCTAGAAGACAAAATAGGGCAATTCATTATGGATATAGGGGACAAGGGTGAGCTCTTCAATGAGTTTTTGGCTTCTCACGGATCACGACAAATCTCCCAATTGGATCATACACAGGCACAAGATGGACTCCAGCCCACCAACTGTTAATGCCAACTTGGTGAAGAGGCACTTGGAAGGACTGGATGTGTAAGTTAGCAGGACCAAATGATCTTCATTCAAGAGTGCTAAAGGAATTGGCCAGTGTCATAATAGAGCCACTGTCATGGCTGTTTGAGCACTCAAGAGGACTGGAAAAGAGCTAATGTAGTCCCTGTTTTCAAAAAGGGGAGAAGGGAGGATCTGGGTAACTATAGACAAGTTAGTCTCACCTCTATCCTTGGGAAAACCTTTGAAAAAATTATTAAAGTTCACATTTGTGGGAGTCCAGTGGAAAAAAAATAATGCTGAATGGCAACCAGCATGGATTCCTAGCAGGCAGATCCTATCTGACTAACCTTGTTAGTTTTTATGACTAGGTCATTTTAAGACGGCCTTTATTATGGTATTTCACCCTATTCTTGTAAATAAACTTGAGTGGTTGTGACATAGAGTATTACACAGTTAGGTGGGTGGCAAATTGGCTTAGGGGGTCACAGCCAGAGAATGGTGGTGTATGGGTAGGTATTGACTTGAAAAGAGTTGGGCAGTGGAGACCCACAAAGCTTTGTCCTTGGACTTGTACTGTTCAAATGTCTTCATTGGTGACTTGGATGAGAATGTGGAAAGCACTCTGTCCAAATTTGCAGATGATAGCGAATTATGGGGTAAAGTTAATACACTAGAGGATAGGGAATGAATCCAGGTGGATCTAGACAGGTTGGAAAAGTGGGCAGAACAGAATAGGATGCAGTTCAACAATGACAAGTGCAAAGTAGGGAGAAGAATCACCAGCACATTTACAGGCTGGGGGAGGACCTTCTCAGCAGCACAGCAGCAAAAACAGATTTTGGAGTTATTGCTGACACCAAGCTAAATGTGAGTCATCAATGTGATGAAGCAATCAGTAAAGCTAACCACACTTTATCATGCATTAGCAGGTGCATGATGAACAGGTCCAGGAAGTTGATACTTCCCCTCTATGCAGCACTAGGCAGGCCACAGTTGGAGTACTGCATCCAGTTTTGGGCACCACACTTCAAGAGGGATGTGGACAACCTTGAGAGGGTTCAGAGGAAGGCCATGCATATGGTTAGGGGCCTACAGGCAAAGTCCTACAAGGAGAGATTGAGGGACCTGGATCTTGTCAGCCTCCACAAGAGAAGGCTGAGAGGTGATCTTGTGGCTACCTACAAATTCATCGGGGGTGGGGGCAGCAAGGAATAAGGTATGCTTTGTTTACCTGGGCACTCCGTGGAGTAACTAGGAGCGATGACCACAAACTACTCAAGAGCAGATTTAGGTTAGACATCAGGAAGAACTTCCAAGGCCAGTGGTGCTCTCCCCTACCTTGGAGGTCTTTAAGAGATGTCTAGACATGCACCTGGCTGGGGTCATCTAACCCCAGCACTGTTTTCTGCCCACAGTAGGGAGTCAGAATTTATGATCTACTGAGGTCCCTTCTGATCCAAACACCTATGAAACTATTAATCTAATCTATAAATCAAATTAACTTTTTTCATTATCTTTGTACTCTATGCTCTGTTCATCCTTATCATTTGACAGTCTTATTTGACCTTGCTTTCTTTCAAATTAGGTTCAAACCCTACACTTCTTTGCATTCATGTGCATTGCTGGACCCAGACATTGCTATCTTCTCACATCCAAGATGTAGGATCAAGGTCTTTGCAAAAAACTTCAGCCCAGAAACCCTGCATGCCTGTATGGTATTTGGTACAATGTGGGGGGTCATCCTGTTAAGGGGCTTTAGACAATACTGGAAACTAATAACGGCACACTGGCATTTTATGAACTTCCAGTTTCCAGTTGGTGCATATTATGTATGAATAATATCACAATAGCACATTTTTTATCAGGTTTAAGTAGCATAAGGGAAGTTTTGTTGAAGTTATACTGTAGCCACGATTGTCCAGTTAACATTTTTTGTGGGTAATATCTTTTATTGAACCAAGTAAATGGTTGGATAGATTTAGACAAGTTTTCAAATGAAAATAAGTCTTTTTCAGGTCTGAGGAAAAATCAAGCACATCTACACCTAAAACAGTCTGTTGAGGTTTGTGTTTTAGACTTACAAATAAATAAAGATATTTAGCTATTTAAAAGTGATTTGAGTTAAGAAGAGACATTCACATTGAGTTTGGAAATCAGAACAGGAGTTCTGCTTCTCTTCAGTGCAGCTAAGGATAATTTTGTGAGTCAGAACTGAGTGAGTGAACATTGACTAGGTATTTAAAGAACTGCCCACTGCTTCCTATAATAATTATTACTATTGATAGGGTCTTGAGAATGAGAGTGAATTATTAGTGAGATCTTTTTTTCCCCAAGGTTCAAGGGTACAGAGAAAAAAAATAAACCAATATTATTTAATGTTAAAATATGTCCTTAGGTATAGATAATTTTGTATCAGGGTAAATTCCTGAAGGCCTCTCTGTTTCCTGGTGTCTGCCAGAAATAGAAATTCTGCATTTTACTTTTATGTCTAAAAACTGGAATATACCTCAACTATCTTAAGAACCACATTTTACTCCACAATTTCTATATACAACAAGTTGAACTAACAATTTGAGGGCCTGGGAACAGCTGTGAAATTTTTTACAGTTCACCCACCACTAATCCTGTACTTAAATACATGTTAAATACAAAATCAAAGAGGTAGCCTGAAGAATTAATTCATTCATTCATATAAGACATAACTGCCTCTAGAAACTCAGGTTTAAAAAAATATAGACAATAAGAAAACATAACAATTCTGAAATAATAATAAGAAAAGTTTGGTAGCTACATATAACTTCAGAGACTACATCAACCTTTAAACAAGGGTGAAACAGAAATACTGACAGAAGACACAATATATTTTTACTTTATGTATGTGTGGCATTGCTTAACCCTAGGTGTAGTTAGGCATAACCTGAGACAGTCCCAGTTTGCTCTTACACATGAATGACTAGTGACTCCTGAGACAAGCGGGGTACCTGTCTCCCCAGTGGCCAGTCATTGACTAGGGGTGAGTTCCCCCCATGGACAACTACACTGACCAAAGGCCAATCACACCAACTGGGGGCCAATTGTGCTGATCACAGAAGGAGACTCCCTGTGGCTGTTCATGCATGCTGACCTGGAAGCAGTATTCCCTCTAAGTTGGCTCTAAATGGGAATGCTGCCTGGGAGTGCCAATGGCATGCCCAGAAAGGCCAGGGATGCACCCAGAAGTGCCAGTGGCATTTCTCCTGGCACTCCCACTCTCTGGCAAGTGCTCTTGGGGGGCACCAGCTCTCCCACCCACCCCCATCCCCTGCCACCTAAGCAGGGGATGCTGGCTGTGAGGGGATGCACCAATACTTTCAGGAGGTGCACGTGCACTTCTGTGCACCCCCTATGCATCACCACTGTAGACGGACACCCTTCAGCTGCCATCTGTTGTTTGACCAGATGGAAATGTTCTGAAGATCACTACCCTGACCTCAGCTATATCGGTCTCACCCAGGCTTTGTTACCTCTTAGCAGGAAGGATTTTACTAGCTAGAAGAATAATACCCCTTGTCCAGTTATGTGTCCAGAAAAGATGGATCCCTTTTCCTGAGGAAGAGGTCTGCCTGTATAGCCTAATGGTCCAGGATTACAGTATTGATGGTACTTCAGTTAAAAAGATAACAAAAGTATTTATTATAAAAATAAGAATAAGCATAAGAAATCAGTAAGCATGTGTTGAGATACAGAGATATAAGAAAAAACAAACAGAAGAAAATATCATAACAATAACCCATTCTTAGCCTGCATCTGAAATCCAGGAATGCAGCTTCTATGCAACTGAACAGATTAGAAAACAGCCCCTGTGTCTGACCCTTCCATCAGGGCCTCCTGCCCGTCTACAGTTTTTTTTTCCTGTCTGCGTGCTTTAGTCAGTCTGCTGCCTGAGGGACTCCAGGATTTCCCTAAGCCCAGGAAAACTTAAGATGAAACCCTGATCTCAAGGCAAACCTTACGTACAATTTCTTAGGTACACTGAATTCTTGAGGGGGGGCAACTATGCATATAACTTCCCATGCATTCCCCAAAGGTAAATATTTACAAGAGCAGAAATCATTCCTGATCTAATTAAGACCAGGAAAATATTTGCATCCTTTCAGACATGAAGATTGCTAATACAATATCCTAATAATATTGTCTCTCACTCAGATTCTTGACTGAGCAGGTACACAAAGGAGATGAGTAAGCAACTCATGTCAAATGCTGACCCTTAGTGATTACTGCTTTTCAGCCACTATGTTTTGAGCATCTTATAAGTACTAAAGAAATTCATTGTTTATCATGTGAATTTGTACAATTATGGCCCTATTATAACATATAAAAAACATACTTTATATCAAATACCACAATGCATATAAACATAAGGGGCTTGTTACACTTATGCAGCTGTAGTTGGCAGGTGCATAAGTGCCCCTGAACCTTCTGGCAGGTGCTTGCCAGCTGGGTGCCTCTGGGCTGCACAGAGTGGGCAGGGAGGCTGAGCTGCTCACAGCTGCCTTCCAAGCCCAGCAAGGGCAAGAAGTCATGTCCATGTACCCCAGGCTTGCTGCTCCTACCAGGAACAGCTGGTGCCACAGACCTGGACCTCGATCACTTCACTGAGGCTCAGTAGTGCTGGAATCTGACTTGGGAGGGCAGTACAGGGATGGGACTTCCTGCTCCTAACCATGTCAGCTGTGGTCTCTGTCAGGCAAGCCAGCTGGGAGGAGCAGGCAACTGGACACTATGCAGCTTGGTAGAGTGTGGTGTCAGCAGGAACCAGCTTTGGACTGCTGTACTGCAGCTTCCAGCTGGTGAGCACCTGAACCCACTGAACACCCATAGCAGCTGGGAAGCTCTGGGCACGGAGTGTGGGGCTTAGCACTGCTCGTTTGGGCTAGGGTTGTGCAGAACAGGTGGGAAGGCTGTATCACTCAGCCACCTCCCAAAGCCAGCAGCAGTGGGAAGTTGTGTCCCTTTACTGACTCTCCCCCCCATCCTGGACTGCTGGGCCCAAGCAGAGTGAATGAGCTTCAGAGCTACAGAACTGGCTCTATTTGATAAAAAAAGTGGGACAGAGGCACCATCCCATCCCCACTGTGCCCCAGTGTCCCCACTCACCGTGACTCAGAAGGAACCACTGAATTCTGGGATCCTGAAGGACTTCATTTTGCATGGAATAGAAGTCTGGAGTGGCCACACCTTAATGAGACAGGAGCAAAATTAAGTGCATTGGAAATAATTCTGCTCTGTAGTGGTGTAACTTTAAACTGAATAGTGAGGGCTTTAAGACATTTGAATGGCGTTGATGTGCAGCTAATTCAGGGGTTAAGAGGTCCAGAAACCACCTAAAATTGCTGTGTAAAAAGGCCTTAAGAATGATATGGATAAATACAGCTTGATGCCACCTATACATAGAGAATATGTATTTCATATCAGTAAAAAAAGTCAAGAAAACATGCATAATGCCCCACAACCTCCTCCTCCCCAGCCCAGACCACAGTGGGGTTTGTGACAGTGCCCAAATGAAATTGCTACTATTAGTGCTTAAGGGTAGATTGGGATTAAACTCTGTGTACCTGTATTCCTGCACTGATTCAGCACGTTAGTGGAACTGCCCTCTGTTGAAGTAGGATTGCTCAAGTACATGCTTGAGGACAAATAAGTTGCAGAAGGAACAATAGAAAAAGTATAGGATGAAGACCGTTCGATGTTCTAGCCTAATGGTTGTTCACGTAGAGGGAGCGCAAGATTTCAATTTTGAACCTTCCCTTTTCTACCAGGAATTGGAAACTGTATGTTCTGCTTCCTAACACAGTGCTCTAAAACCTAGGGTAGAGGATTCAGATTATGCAGACCCTTTTCTAGCCTCCCTCTTTAATCTGTTCTCCAAGGCAATCAAGACAGGGAGATGTGTGGGTTCAGGAAGAAAAGGACAAAACCAGAGGCTGTTTGGACAAGCCAGGGCGAGCTGGATTCTGTCCTAGGTAAGAGGGGGTGCTGCATTCTGGGCTTTTGATATTAGTGGGTAGAATTTTCCCAATGCTGCTAATTCAGTGAATACTAAATAAAAAAAAAAAAGAGGTACTGAGAGAAGAACATGGATCTTTTCCTTTGTGCACAAAAGCAGAGAAAATCACTATTGTCCTAAGCACTGTTCTGCTGGCATAGAACACTGGAGGCCCCTTCTCCACTTCACTTGTAGCAGGTATGTGTGCATGGAGATTCTATGTCACTGAAGGGTGAAATAGGTTTTTAAACTGTGTGTAAGTACCAAACACTGCAGTTATGTGGCTATGTACATGCCATTTAGGTATGTAAAGTGAAAAAAGATTCTTCCCAGTGGGCACATCTACACATTCATTAATGCACTTTAGGTAATGCACATCACATCTAGTACCTCTGGGTATTTTTACATGTTCAAGCACTGAAGAACTGGGTGCTTGGAAAAGTGCTCAGCACTGCAACACTCGAAGTTGTATAAGTGGCAAAATACACATCAGCGTAAAGAGAATGGCGGCAATGTGCTTTTGAACTAAAACACTTTGGATGTGCTTTAATTGAGTCTGCTCCAAAGTAGCAGATCTCAGGTGCATCCAAGAACTAAAAGGTATGTGTATAAATGCCCTCCATTATGAAGTCCTAGAAAAGTGTGCATTAGCCTATTTTAATATGCATTAGCTAGAGAGCACAATTCTTTGTGATGCTTTAATGCACATTAAAAAGGCTAATGTGCATTATGGTACACATGTAGATGCACCCAGAATCTCATTTTTTTTTCCAATTAAAGAGTTCTTGCAACTTGTTCTGAAGTAGTAGAACAATCAGACACTTGACACTGGACAAGAAGAATGGTAAGATCCTTCAAGCCAGATCCTCAGGGGTGTAAACTGACATAGCTCTATTCATGTCAATGGATGTAGACACCTTTACAGAAGTAAAGGGTTCTCTACTGAATTCCTATTATCCTGCTTCTGTTTTTACTGGTCAAGTTTGGAAGATAAGATCTGGACTTCAAATAAAAGATCATCTCAATCTTAATTACCTTCTTAGATCCATTAGAATGCATGTCACATGTACTCAGAAAGGAGAAGTCATCCAAGGAGTGAGTTAAGTATCAGCATATTGACTGAAATATTGCTTTGTTTTCTCCACTTACATTAACAGGGATCATGAATTTGATGTTAAATTCTCTGTGCCTGGTACTCCTGAATACTATATTTCTCCATGAAATTAAAACCAAACTATATACAGAGGCCCGGCTTTGTTTGGAGATACAGGTTCATGACAAGTATTGTTGAATGTGTAAAAAAGTCCATGGTACAGAGTTATATAGTTATCTTTGTGGATCTCCCTTTTATCTCTTAAGGTGGCTTTTCACACCATCACTCTGTTCCTATCTTAAAAAAAATAAAAATAAAAGCAAGAGGAATATTCCTTTCAGCTAGACTTTTAGTGTTTTCACAGTTCCAGGCATGAACTTGGAACAAGGCCAGAAAAATGCCACTGGGTGTCTTAAACCTCTTAAGTGAAAAATTCATTTCCCGTAAAATGCCTTATGACTATCTACACTAGATCTTAAAACTACTCCATTGTGCTCTTAGGAAAAAAAGTTTACTGAACTCCAAACAACACATTATAAAAGGTTTGAGCAACTGAGTAGATACTAAGTGGATGTTAGATCAAAGATGCTGTATATAATAGTTCTGTGCATTGCTAAATGCACAAGATAAATATTGCCTACTTATCATATTGACACCAGGAATACATTGTTTACTTACAATCCAAGGCTCTGATAAGTAAATTACTCAAGCTGTGATTAAAGGGCTAAAGAATTTATACATGTAATTCCTGTTGAAGTTCAGGTTTTGGACCTAGTTCCCTGAAGTTCTTTTGAAAAGCACAGCCATGTGCATGTAGCTTTAGGCATATTCACATGCTTAAAATTATTCATTTGCTTTACTGAGATAATCAAATGAAGGACATATATACATGCATTTAAAATATGTTTTAGCCTTAAAGATTAAGATTAAGACAGCAGCAAGGAATGGGGCCAGCTCTCTTAACCAATCAGTGTGAATGAGGGGAGGCATCGGGGCCCCTTGCCACTGTCTTAATCTTTTTTTTCCAGACTGTGGAATAGACTCCCTCCAGAGATGGTATAATGTACCCTGGAAATCTTCAAGAGGAGACTGGACACTCACCTTGCTGGAGTCACCTGTCCCCAGTTGTCTTTCTTGCCTAGTGCAGGGGTGCTGGACCCAATGATCTTGTGAGGTTCCTTCCAGGCCCTTACAATCTATGAATGTAATATAAACAGAAGTGATAACCCTAAAAATAAAAATAGTATTCCTCTGTGACCTTGAAAAAGTAATACAACTAATCAGTTTGGTATTTATTTAGCCTTGACTTACTTGTACAGCCACTTATTATGGGAGCCTTTCTGATTTCTCAGCTAACTTAATATGTTTTGTTCTAATGCTCTCCTTCTGTCTATGTCTCCATATGTCTTTATTACCAACACTCCAGTTCAAAACTGTCGCTGCAGGGGTTAAGGAGGAGATATTTATTAAATCTAAACTCAAACAAATGTTAGATAGCAAGAGCCACTTCTGGAAGCAGAGAGATAAAAGGCCATTTGCAGGCTTAATTAAAATTAATCAGAAATAATGGACTGTCTCCAGGAGGAATAATATAAACAAATAACACTAATCTCACTAGTCCAAATTATACAATAATTTGAGACACCAACTCTTATTGATTTAATATAGCATTTAGTGATAGAGGTGGTTTAGGGAAGATCAGAAGCAGCTCCTCTACGTGATAAAATTCATAAACCTTTGATTCAAAGTCCTTCTGTAATGTTTTAAAACAATTTGTAATTAAAGCTTCTTTCCTGCATTGGTATCAGTTGGGAAGCCTCTTGTAATGTCATCATAATGGACCATTAATACCAGGACAAGATTAAGGGATTTGTTTTCCCCTTCATGAGTACATGTAGCTGCCATGAATATGAATGGAAGCTATCCACTTATATTAATCAGTATATAGGGGGTAAGGCTTTTAAGATCTAATCTCATCCCTTCCACACATGTTGAGGATTGTACCTGTTGAAAAAATACACAGACAAATCAATCATCCTGCATTTCTACTATTCATTATAATATAATCTTATTATCTTTTTATGCTAGTAGTATGTAAGAAAGTAACTTTTATTTATTTTCTTTTCTACTAGGTATTTCTCAGATTAAACCAATAAGTGTTTCTCAAAATGGTAGGCAAATGTATAAGACTATTCCTCTGGATTTATGTCTTTGTTGGAATGTTAGATACTGTTCTATTGATAACATAAGTGCCTAAATAGATTAGACTGGAAAAGATAGTTTGATTTAATAGTAGGTAACCACTATAACCAAGCGTGTCTCTGAGTCTGGGATCTTCAAGAAAATTAATTCAAATTAATTTGAAAATCTCATTAAATTACTGTGTAGACACATTTATTCAGAGTTAAAGTATATTTAAATAAATTTAGTTTACTTTACTTTGGAAGTGAATTAACCTAAATCAAATGTAGGCCCCTCTGGTACTGGATTAAAGTCTGCACAGGGATCTAATGTGGTTTAAATAATTCACTTTAAATGCACAACTTTAGTTAATCTGGTGTAACTTAATTCACTGACACTCTGTAGACAACTCCTAATTCTATTCTTATAGACTGTGAGCCAGGCAGACACAATACCTCTTGTAACCCCCAAGGAGATCTATAATAATTCATCTAGTGAACCATTTGCTAGGATGTGAGGTGTGCTGTCATGCCCGTGTCTGTCTAGTTCCTTCACTGGC
The DNA here is from genome assembly GCA_030014935.1 of Caiman crocodilus. Taxonomy (NCBI): domain Eukaryota; kingdom Metazoa; phylum Chordata; order Crocodylia; family Alligatoridae; genus Caiman; species Caiman crocodilus. Next base: position 34,257,854 of record JAGPOW010000304.1, read on the forward strand.
AGAGGGGTGACGCTTGATCTATCATCCCACTCCTTTCATGCTTTCTTGAGGGTGGCAAGAGTCTGCTTTGGCATTTAGAAAGAGTAGTGTTTTAAAACTAGTGTTGTTTTCTTTCACCACTCCTACTGGAAGGGTGTTCCAGAACCCATCTATGCTAATAGTTAGAAATTTTCTGATAGTTTTTAGACTAAATTTATTTGTGGCAAGTTTATAACCATCTGTTCTTGTGTATATCTCTTGTCTCCCTCCCAGGTACACCAATAGAATACAATCTTATTGGTAGGGACCTACTCAATTCACAATTTCACAGATTTCATTAAATCAGGCAATGACTGCAAAATCTGCAGGGGTGGGGAGGGGGGACACTTACTCAAAATAAAATGCTGGCTGTCCTGTTGGAGCCAGCAGTTATCATGGCCATTTTGGCCCAGCTGCACAGCCCAGCCAGGGGGTAATGGGGGAGGGATGCTGCCAGCAAAAATGGGAGCAGGAAAGGTGATGGTCACCCATACCCCTCACCTCTGATTGGCTGAGAGAGCTGCCTTTCATGAGACTCTGCCTCTCTCCACTAATCAGTGATGAGGGGTGGGGCTGAATGACAGACAGCCCTGTCAGCCAATCAGTGGCAAGGGGTGAGGCCAGTTGATGAACAGGCCTCTCAGCCAATCAGTGGGGCGGGGGGGGCACCAGGGCCCCTCAGCAAATCAGAGTCATGGTGAGGTGGCATGGCCAAGATAAGCCCACAAAAAATATTGTTGGTCCTGTGGCGTGCCTGCAAAATCAGTTGCCTGCCTCCTCTATTTGGGTAAGTCGCTACTGACTGGGTAGTCACTACCAAAAGTACCAATCATATTTCGATGCTTAATTTTTCACAATAATTGGCAATAATTGTCTTGTTCACAGATGTTGTACAATACCACTGGTGATTCTAATGCTGAAATGCAGAAATAGGTTAGGTAGGTTTTTTTTCATGGATGTTTTGGCAATGATGTTGCCTGCAAGAGTCTGGGAAAAAAATATAGAGACATATAAAAAAAGTTAGGAAAATAATTTTCATAGCCTGCTTTTGGAATATTAATATTTAAGCTATTAAAAATAGTCCCTGTATCATTGCTTCTCTACTATATCAGTACAGTCCCTGTATCAGTGTTACAAGGTGAAACAGCACTTTAGGACACTATAAGATCCTTTTAAGGGTGCCACACAATATTAAGACTGTTCAGTGTGCAAAGACTTATACAAAATTCACAAGATGAAGCCAGAAGTTTTCAAATAGGGATCCATAATTTTAAAAAAGTGTTGACCTTTTGTGGTCTTTCTGAGTTCTTTGCAATACAAGAATTGCTCTATTTTTTTCCATGGTCAAAAGTTGAGTGAAAGCTAAGAACTGGTGTTTTTTGAGGAGTGCTTTGAATCTAACAAGAGTTGAAGAGTCTAAAAAGGTTGAGAATCACTGTCCTATATAAAAGAACACTAAGATCAGGGACAGATGTTACACATAAACCTGGTTAATTAATCAGAAACTGGTTTAAACCTGTCCTGTACTAGAACATAAGTTTAGTGTGCATAAACCAGTTTCAAAATGGCTGAAACTGGTTTAAGATAAACATGGTTGAATGAAGTATCAGACTTAACTGATTTAGGTCAAACCAGTCATCAACACATACATGCACTGCACATCCCCTCTTTGCCTCAGAGTACTAGCCCAGGGCTGGGATCTGGCAACACTCCCACCCCTTGAGCAGTGAGTGAGGAAAAGCCTGCGATTCTGCAGGCAATGCCTGCCCAAGACCTCTTTCTGTTTTAAGTTAAATAAAAGTCCCCCAGCATCCCAGATGTTTTACAGCTGGTCTGGGCTGTGGTGGCCAGGGCTGGGCTGCGTTGGGCTCCCTGCAGGGCTGGCCCTACCCCTCTGTTCCCTAGCCAGAGCTGCAGAGAAGACTGCAAGCACAGCAGGGTCTGCCTGACTTCCCTTATCCCCACCCACTCTCTACTCACTGCTCAATCAGCATTCCCCGCTCCTTCCCATCTCCTACAGCATGGACCCTAGCCCCATGAACCCTATGCTAGCTAATACTGAGAGGTATGTGTGTGTGTGTGTATGCATCTCCAATTTGACAGGACAAAGCAGACAGGACAGCATCAATTTAGGGCTTTTTGGTGCTAATCAACAGGTCAGCTGGTAATGTCCTTTCATTCCTTCCTTGGAAAAAGCTGTTTAAGAAGAGCTTGAACTAATGAGCGAAGCTTTTGTTTTCTTGATGCTAAACACTCCCTGCTGGCTCCCTCATCTGTCAGATTTGATGCAGACAGTATGAAGAAGCGGGGCCAGGGAGATTGAAAAGCTCAGTATCATCAATGCATGCATGCACTGCACATGCCCGCTTTGCCTCAGAGTGCTAGTCCAGGGCTGGGGTCTGGCAACATTTTCGCCCCTTGAGCAGCAAGTGGGATTCAAGCAGAAAAGCCTGGTATTCTGTAGACAGAGTGGGGGTTTAAACTCCTCACTAATCAGAACATCCTGCTGGGGCCTGGCCATACCCCTCCTCAGCTCAGCACTGTGGAAGGGAGAGAGGGCTGCTCTAGTACCCCTGGCTTCTAGCCTGAGCCACTGCAGGCATGTGCCTGCATTTTCTCAGTCCAGAGGGAATGCCTGTGGATTTGCAAACCAATTCAATCTAGGCATATCAGAATAACCTACAAAGATTGAATCAATTCAGGCTCAGGCTTTTTGAATATCAGTCGCTAGCCTAAATCCATATCACAAGTCCATATTAAAAATCAGTCACCTGTGTGCCTTCTAATTTGTATTTTAAAGTAACGCCTTGAAGCCTGGGGTGTCTAAAATGTGACCTTCTCTTCGCATACATCTGTTTGCAAATGATATGTTTTGAAATGATATTTTACATACACACAGAAAAATATAGTGAGTGCTAATATTTTCCAAGGAAAGAGCACAGATGTTTTTGTTTGGAAAGAAAAAAAAAAGCTGGGACCACATACTGGTATTTAAACTTACCTTAAAAACTGGCTCAAAACCCACAAGCAATGGAAAAGCTACAATGTACATCTCAAGAGTGGAAGGGATTTCATAGAAGACATGATCTCAGACTAAGGCAAGGAAATCAAACTGTGCCTGTGGAAAAGGACATCCTTTCTCTGTTAAACATTCCCCACATACCAGTTGGAGCAGCTGTAATAATATAGAGTCCTACGGTGATCCTATCTTATGATATAAGCTACATCCCAAATCTCTTTGCATAATCAAGTAATTACAGTTACATGGTTATACCCAAAATGGTATTAAAATGTCTCCAGAGGAATTGTATGTGATTACCTGGATCCAAACACAGCCTCACCAGCACAGAAGCCAAACATAAACCAAGAGATTTAAGATTTAGAGACTCATTTTTGTTATAAATTTGTATAGTGCTTAGCATTGGAGCCCTGGGCTACCAAGATAAAAGTAAAAAATAAGTTTAGCTTTAACTTAACCCAGATCCAGATAACACCTCCAAAGCTTATTCTTGTATAAATTAGTCACCTCATGATCCACTTCATGTGGAGTGTTAGCATTCATAATTATTTCACATAAAAAAGCCCAGCTGAAAGAGTAATTGAGCGGGGGAGGGGAAGAAGGCATCTATTTCTTTGTTTAATTGGTAAAAGGCTTGTGAAGTCAGCAGATATGCCTAGTCATTTTTTAGACTGTTCATTTCATTTTTAGTTTTCCCCCAATTCTTCCTTATACAGCATTCAAACATGTTGGCATTTCTTCCTTTCTAGTATATATTAGAAAATAAAGCCAACTTATGCCCATCCCTCATTTATATCAGGATTCACTTCAAATTTTTTCTCATTAGAAACCTCCATGAATACATTCTCCTACAAGAAATGTGTTTCTTCCTTCCCTCCTTTCATCTTGCTTTGATCTACCCCGACTCTCTTCATTCAACAAAGTCTTGTTTCTGCTGATACAAAACATGTATTTCTTAAATTTCCTCTCTAATTGTTATGTATAATGAACTCTGCATTTTCTTGAAAGCATCTTCACAAAATAGTGCTTTATTGTGGTATTTATTGTTGCTGATCATCTGACATGGGGAAATGTGTTTCCCAGAGAAAGTATTCTCTATTTTTCAAAGGAAACATATTTCCTGCCTCATGTTATATAATAAGTAAGATGCTTTATTGTCTTTCCCTTGCAATTCCTCTTCCTCACAAAGGGAATTGTTTTATTTGGAACATTGTTAATAAAACATATTGTTAATGATTCAGAAACATCATGTTTGATCCATGGTCTTGGTATTCTTGTTGTAGTGCTGATCCCTCCCTCAAAGGAGTGTTCTTGGGAGACGTGGAGTCCGTCACATGCTCTTGTGCGATGCACAGCATTGTAAGGACTAAGGACTTTTAGTGCTGTGGAGAGCTAGAAACCTACAGTAGCCTCATACTAAGACTAGTCACCTCTGGAGAGCCATCAAATGAAAATGCACCATAATCGTGAGAACTGGTATTGTTCAGTAATGCTTTAATGCAGCTTTCTTCCCTCATTTGGGCTGTCATTGATTTTAGCTGTAAGATTGCATGTGGGAAGCTTTCTGCATCTGTCAGTAGATGAACTGCAAAGTGAAAAACCAGGAATGAAATAGAGCAGTGCTTTCCAGTAACAGCATTTGGATGGCTGCAATGTATGTATTGTGCAACATAATGTGGCTTTCACAGCCCTGGAGATTGACAGTGTCTATTTGTACACAGAACAGGTACAAAACAGACAGTGCCAATGCATGCTCCTCTTCTGCCCTCTCCCTCCCACATACTCTGCCCTGCAAGTGGACCCCATATTCAGATTCTTTTTCTAATTCTGATTTTTTTCCTTTTACTTTTGGCACCTTTCTCTTTTGCTAGTACAGAGGTTCCACAATCTCAAATAACTAGGGCTCAGATCTGTTCCTGTTCTGTTATCCTGTACAGACTGGTATTTCTTCACGAAGGTCACAGAATCAGGGGAAATGGAGAAAAGAAAGCAAGGATAAGGAAACAATGGCTGCTTTCTGACAGCTTTCACAAGGAACTCAGCTATGTGCCACACTTTCCCCTTTTATACACTGCAATCAGCTGACTAACACTTTTACTTGGGCTGTGAGGGTATAGACAGATGTAACAAATGTATCAATATGAAATGTGTCAATATTGCATTTGATGGACTGAAAAACTTTTTCTAAAGCTATCATCATCAAAATGACTAGGTTACTGTAACAAAGTGCAAAGGGATTCCAGTATATAAGAGGATCTTGGTTTTCACACTGCTAATTTGGGCAGAGATGTAAAGGAAATGGGAAATGAAGCTGTTATTGTATGTCAAGTGAAGACCATCACCCATGTGGGGCCAAGAGCCCGGGTTAGCATGGATGTGAACAGTCAATCATACTCAAGTTACTTTGTCCTCCTGTGTATTGTAATCTCCTGTGCATTTCTAGAACTGCAGAAGCAGTGCCCCAGCTCTTTTTTCTTCATGTAAACTGAGCCCCTCTATAATGACTTCCCACTGACCTGTAGGAGACTTGTCCATTCTGAGACAAGAGGAGATCACTGGTGAACTATTATCACTTGAGTGACTTAACCTGTGTCCTCACTGAAGAGTGGATAGTTTCCTTTCCTGAATGAAAGCTTTACTTCAATTTCAGCCTATAGGCCCAAGAAAGCAAGCTAACCTGGGTTAGAGTATTACTAAATCAAAGTTTGCATATATAGATGAGATATGGATTAGGAGCACTGTTTGAGAAAGACCTCAATTTGACCATCTCATTGGCTGACTTTGCAAATGAGATGTGAATTGTTTTGATTTCTTAGTTTGTCTTTTGCATTCAGCCAAGCATAGAGTAGAAAGACCACTTTTCCCAAGCCACTTAAATGACTGACTGACACTGTCTGGAGCACTTCAGTGGGAGTGAACATACAGAGCAGTGGACCTAGGCTCAAGAGAAACAGTATACACGTCGTCATAGTTTTCTTTCTTTTTTAGGAGCTCAAAATGCTACTTACAAAACAGTCCCAACCTTCTGAAAAGGTGTTAGTAGATGCTAAATCAATAGTTCTCAAAAGTTTTTTGTACCAGGATCCATTTGTAAAAATCAATGGTCAGTCCCAACCCAGTGCCCCTGACTTCCAACCCACTGCCCACCACCCCAAGGCCCCAGTCTCCCAGTGTGTGGGGCAGGAGTTGGGTGTGTGGTGCGGAAGGAGGCAAACAGCCCCTTGCAGGGTAGGATTTTGCCAGTCTGAAAGGGAAAAGCCACAATTTCCCACATTTTTCTTCTTTAAAGGAAAATCCATTTTTAAAATTTGTTCACAACCCATTCATATACTCTTGCAACCCACTATTGAGTTGTGACCCACAGGATAAAAAAGGTTGCCCTAAGGTATTAGTGGTTGAAGTAGTGCAGAGGCAGGCAATTATTTTGGCCGGAGGGCTGCTAAATGATTTTTGGCAAGCTGTTGAGGGCCACAAGTGTAGTCCCACCCCTTAACAGGTGCCTTGCTCCTTGTTTGCCATTTTGGGACCAGAAATCCTGCCCCTAACCCCTGACCTTTGCCACCAGAAGTCCCCACTTCTTGACCCTGGGAGTACTCCTTTTGGGAGTGAGTGTTCCCATCTTGGAACCAGAAAAAAAAAAAAAAATATATATATATATATATATATATAAAGTCAAACACCTACTATAACACATTTTATTTTTATTACAAAAATATTCTTGTCATGATTTGTATTTGTATAGTGTACATAGAGATGACTACATAATAGCTCAAAAATAAAAAAAAGTCTTACTCTTGTATACTGTGTGGGGGGGAGCGTGTGGGCTGAGGTTGGGGGGTATGGGATATGTGGGGGGCCATAGGGTATTTTCCAGGGATATATGTATACTTAAGAGGGTTGTGAAGGGAAGGGTGTGGGTGTGTGGAGCTTGTGTGGTGTAAGGGAGAGTGGGAAGGTGTGGGGACCCTCCACAAATGCTTCATGGGAGTATGGAGTCCATTCCCACCAGTCCCAGCCCCCACCACCCAGCTGCAGGTCCAATCCCTTGCCCCACTGCAGCTTCACCCTCCTCCACTGCTTCCATTCCTGCTGCCCACAATAAGTGCTGCATCAGGGAAACAAGGAGGAGCTGCTGAATGCTGGGGAACTGAAGCAGGGAAGGTGCATGATGGCTGAGATGGGCCTTTCTATAAGGGTGCAGACAGGGCAGGGTACAATTCATTGGTGGTTGCCTGTGGGCCAGATGAAATTGCCTGGTGGGCCAGATCCAGCTTGCTGGTCATATTTTGCCTGCCCCTGAAGTACTATGTCCTAAGGCCTTCCTCCAAATGTTAAGTGGTCCACATTAGAGAGTATGGAATAAACGCCAGGGTCAGGGATTCTGCTGTACTAAGATGGTGTAGAAGATGAGATAACAGAGAAATTATTAAAGTCCCTTGACATCTAGGTCAATTACATTTTGTACCATTAAACCTTCTACTCTCTTTTCAGTGATAAACTATATTCAGGATGCTCCTACTTTTTTTCCAGAGTCAAGCTCTATTTCATCTAATCCAAAGATGATTACATTCAACACCTCTATCTTTCTGAAAGGATATCAGTGCCCAGGAACCCTACTTTCCATAGCACAACTGTGGCTTGAATATCCATCATTTGATACCAAATTAATAATTCAAAAAATCTATTGTTCCTTTTTTTTTCATTTCTGAGGTTAAACAAGTAGAGCGCACTATCTTTGAACTTGTTGATAAATGAATTGTTGAATTAAAATCATTTGCAAATTCAATCAGGAAAACAATTCATGGTCCTCATATCACTCCAACAGTGAGTAACACCATGCAGCAAGCAGTATGAAATTCATCTTACAACATATAACCATTTAAGCAATTTATGTAAAAAGGAACTTAAGGATGAAGTGTTAATCATTACTTACATAAATGAGTTATATAAGCTACAGAGAAAACTGTGCATTCTATATTGAATTGCAACATTTCATATTCAGTTTATGCTATGTTTATTTTACAATGACATATAAAGCTTTAAATGCATACATGACCATCTGTGCTGAGGATGTAACTGGTCATAAGAAAAGAACATGAGAATTATAGAAAACTTTTCTCAATATTCAGAAGCATGATGGAAAACATTAAAACACCAACAAAACACCTTCTCTATTCAATTAATTTGTGTATTCCTATCGGCAATACTTGAATACTTGTGGCTGCCCCCACCCCAGCTCTCTGGTATGCCAGTTGCTTGATATGCCAGTTGCCTCACTCCCAAACCACAGCACTTCCAGTCCTCAGGTGCTGCTGGTGCCCCTCACATTTGGCCACAGACCCCAACCCTGACAATACGCCTCACTCCCCACTAACCAGCCAGAGGAGCTGCCAGGGCTGTAGGTGCAGGGACTCAGATTCACAGCCCTCTGTCCCCCCTGCAACAGCACCCAAACCCCAGCTGCCTCATCTGAGAGGTGGCAGCTGCTGTGGCAGAGCAAAACATGGAGCCTAACTTTCCCTTCCCCCTGGGCAGCACAGCCTGAGTAGATCCCATCGGGAGAGGGCACGGATGCAAACTGGTGGCTGTGGGTGTGGGCTCTCCACTATGCTGTCCTCTTCCTAGGGCCTCCACAGCCCAGCGAGACCCACAACATCAGGGAAGAAGGGATAGGGAAGCTCATTGCTGCTGTGCAAGCCCTGCACCATCATGGCCAAACACCTTCTGCCCACCCAGCAGCAGCAAGGGGCACAACTCTGTACTGCCACCCCCACTGTTGCTAGTTGGGCAGGGGGCACTTCATCATGGCAGTGTAGGGCTCAAGGCAGCAGTAACAAGCTTCCCCACCCTACTCTGACCTGCTGCACTGGGTCTTGCCCACTAGGCCAGGGAGGCCTCAGGGGGAGGGCAGAAGGGTGAGGAGCCTAAGCCTGTAGCATCCAGCAGCCAGCACCTGCCCCCCACTCCATGCACAAATCTGGGGGGCACATGCCCACCTTGAGAGTGCACAAAGCAGCCAGCCCCCCTCCTTCTTCCTGGAAGAGCCACCTGCAGGCCCACCCCACTGCCTGCCTGGGCTCTGTGGGCATGCATTCCAGCCATGGACCTCGAGACCCATGCAGCCCCCTGGCTGGGCAGCAGCTCCAGTCCAAGCCCCAGCCCTAGCCCCATCTGAACTCCCTCCCTTCCTTCCTCTGAGGGCCTCAATCCCACTCTCCCCACAACAGACTTACCTGCAGGAGCTTTTAGTTACTTGCTCTCTAGGCTGCCTGGTGGTTATGTGCATGTGTAAGTGTGCACATGCACATGGTGCCTCCTGCCTGATTTGCCCTCCTCCAACTCCCACAGCTCCTTGCAAGCTGGAACTCTGCTAGCCTGCAAAGGGAAACCCAACCCACCATGTCCTGCATTTTTTTCTCCTTAAAATGAGTAAACTCTGCTGTAGGTTACCACATTTTTTCTGTTGCAAACAGAAAACCTGGATCCCTGGTCATGAGGGCTCTTGTACAATAAGCTCAATTCAGCATGAACCTTGCCTCGTAAATGTAACACCCATCCACAAAAAAAAAAAAAATAAATAACTTAGAAAAACCCTCTTTTTGCATTTGTTCTTTCTTTAAGTTTGGGTATGCATAATATGTAACAACCATGCATATTTTTAGCCTCTATTTCAAATGAGCTATTCAGTATGGTGATAAGTTCTGGTGCAATATTATAAACCCTGACTTGTCCAAAGACTAAGATCAGATTGCTATGCAGGAGGGAAGATTTTAATTAGGCCAACCCAATATCTACTTACAGTGTCCAATGATTTTAAGATTTCCAATGGGGATGGGACTCCTTTGATATGAGGATGGCAGTCTTCCAGACCATAGGGAGGTCATCAGTAAGTCATAGATAACTGAGGGAGCCAATCCAAGATCCTTATGTTTGATTGCATAGAGTAGAAGGGAGGAAGGAGTAGACGCTGGTGGTGTCTAGTAACAGCTTTGCCCCATTGTCTCTTTCATTTATCTGCCTCCATAATAACGCATAACTAAGGGTGGGTGAGAGGGGCACCAAACCCTGGGTACTGACTTAGGAGTGGTACCAAAATCACCCCACACTCGTGGGGTTACAATGGCAGCTGGTACATGGATGCTGTACTGCTGCTGTTTAAGAACAAGAACCAAGGTGGGCAGAGCATGTGGCAGTAGCAACAGCCAGGGACCGTTTTGGGAAAGACTCCTGTACCCTCCACTCTACCCTCAAAGCCCATACACTACAGGCACTAATGGAACTGCACCCTTCGCCTCTCCGGTAGGGTTTGTGTTGAGCACAAAACCTGCAAAGAACAACACCATTACTCCATAGTGAGGTAAGTTTGCTCAAAATGATCATTTTGTCATACATCACAATACCACTGGGGAAGTTTCAGTGCTTAAGTGTCTCAAGTATTGATGTTAATACCGTATTCCTTCAGATTGGCCTTCAAGGTGTCTTTGAATCTCTTCTTTTTCCTGCCTCTATAGTGGTGATCATTGGTGAGTTGGGATTTTGGGAGCCAGTTGTCAGGCATCCTTGTGACATGTCCTGTCCAACAGGGCTGGTGCTGTATACACCTGGCTTTAATCCTTGTGGTGTTTGCTTGAGCCTGGATGGTGCCATTCATTCTTCTGACTTCCAGTTGATATGGAGGATTTTCTGAAGACATCACGGATGGGACCATCCCAAGGCTTTTAGGTGTTTTCATTATGTCAATTCAAATTTCACACCTATACGGCAGGGTAGGGATGACAACAGCCTGGTAAACATGCAGCTTGGTTTGGGTCCTGATGTCATAGTCAAGGAGGTAATTTCAGAGACATCCAAAGGCAATACTGGCAAATTTTAACTAGTGTTGAATATTATTATTTGTGTTTACTTTCTGGGAAAGGTGGATATCCAGGTATGGAAAATGCTCAACATTCTCCAAGGATGTTCTCTTATTGTTACATATCGAGGAGCAGCTACTTGGTTTGAGGTGTATTGGTAAATTACCCTGTTTTTCATGAAGTTGACAATGTGGGCATCAACATGAAATGCTTACTGTAGAGTTGCTTAACTAGCTCCACAGTAAGCATATTCATCTACCATGAAGAGCTAGAGTAAGATAATTAACTCTGCTGTAGGTTAGCACTGCTCTGTACAAATAATATCATATGGCAGAGTTATTTACTCTACCACAACACACATGTAAAAGGTGATACCCCACATTGTAGCACCCTTGTGCCCTAGCCAGACCCCTCACAGCCAGGCTGGAGCAGCCTTGGGCTGGCATGGTGGCAGAGTGCTCCACCCCAGCTCAGGCACACATGTTACTGCTGTACCCAGGAGCAATAAACTCTGGCATGAACTGCAATGAACTCGATTGCGTTGTTCGCATTTCACATGTAGATAGTTCCAGTGACTCTGTGCATTTCATACGCTTCATAAAAGGAGTCAAGACTGATCGGGAGCTCTTGGACTGAGTGGCCACACATAACACAATCATTCCTCAGCATACTGAAGATTGGTAAAGGAGGTTTTGATTATCTTGGATCTTGATTGATGTTAAAAGGGATGATGACTCCAGATCAAAGTCAATCAGCAATGAGTTGCAGAGTAACTTCAATACAGATTAAAAGAGTGTTGGTGCAATCACACATCACTGCTTGACTCCAGTTCTAGTAGTAAAGAGGTCCATTTTTGAGCCATTGCTTAGGGTGGTTGCTGTCATTTTGTCAGGAAGGAATCTTATAATGGTAACAAATTTTAGCAGGCATCAACATTTCATCATAGGGCCTCTCTGTTGATTGAATCAAAGTTGTTAGGTGAATAAAGACTATGTAAGCATTTCAGTGTTGATCATGGCACTTCTCCTACAGCTATATAGCAACAGAAGTCCCATCTGTCATAGCTTTGACTCATTTGAAATCACAGAGATTTGGGTGGAAGCCCCTAACTAAGGAAGTGAATTTATTGTGGAGAATATGGGTGAGGATCTTCTTGACATTGGGCAGAAGTGCAATACCATGATAACTGCTACAATCTAATCTATCTACTTTATTGAATATGGCCATATGTCTAGAATCTCTCAAGTCACTGAAAAGTTGTTCACATTACCAAATTGTCCTAATAACAATGTGTGGTTGGTAAAAGAGCTTTTTTCTACTTTGCTTTTAAATTTCAGCTGGGATTCCAGCAGGACCACATGCTTTGTAGTCCTTTATCTAATTAATGGCTTTCAAGGCCTCTTGATAAGTTGCTGGATCCATGAGGCAGTCCTTAATGGAGTGTTGTGGGATGCCTTTGATGGTTTTGACTTTGATAATAGACTCTCAGTTCAGAAGCTCTTGAAAGTGCTTTTTCCACCATGTGTTGATGTTGGAGCTGCAGTGTTTTTCCATCCTTGGCTTGTATGCTTGGTACATTGATGGCTTTATTGTGATGAAGAACCTATGCATGCCATGGCTGTCAGCAAACTTGAATCTCCTTTGCTTTGTCTTCCCACCACTTGTTCTTTCATACTCAAATTTTCCTTTGGTTTTCACCTTTGTGGTAATACATGTAACGTTTCTGTTTGGAGTCAATTCTTCCAAGCTTAGAAGGCTTTTCTTTTTCTGTCAATGTGAGCTTGAATCTCCATATGATTTTCATTGTGTCACTCATTGTGGAAAAGCCTAGATTTTCTTTGCATACCTCTCTCATCATGGATGCCTTTATTAAGTCTCCCCCGGTGATCAATGGTGTCAAGATTATCAAGGAGGCTGGAGAGTTTTCACAGAAGCATTTCTGAAGATGATTATTTTTAGCAAGGTCTTTCAAGGACTACATTTAGAACCTTTTTTTTTGGTTTCCTTCTTTTGTTTACTTTATTTTGGAGTGATACAAATGGACATGACAAGATATCCATCCAGCATTAATCTTTGCTGGTAATAGCTCTGTAGATATGGACAGTGCAATGAACTGTAGTGATTTATAGACTATATGATGGTCATTTTGTACTTGGAACTTAGAGAGGCTTCAATCATGACTAGGAAGACCTATTTGGATCCACTCTGCTCACCCTGTATGGAGAAGGGGATAGAAAGTGTCCTAAACATAGTCTGTCCCATTTCACCTAACTGAAAAATCATAACCAGTGGGAAAACTCTATCTGCATTGCAGTTCAAGTAATGAAGTTTGCAACCTGGGACTTTTGCACCTCAATGGACAACCCTAACAGTGACTGAGCAGAGCAAAGGACAGCACATATAGCCAGAAAATTTGTATAATTTGATATCAGTATTGCTGCACATATTGAGACCAGACATGCAAGAAAGAGGCAGCTCACAGAGCGGGGTAATGACTACACCTTCTTTTGGAAAGGAAAAGACAAAAAAAGATAGACACATTCATGTTGTTGGTTTTACTATGAAGATCAAGACTGTTACTAAGATGCTGGAATATTTAGTTGGCATAAATGAACAATTTATGATCCTTCATCTTCAACCACCAACAAACAACATATAGCCGTCATCTGTGAACACAAAATAATTATCTTCTAAACTCAGTCAAGTTCTGTCCTCTGTCCCTCAAGAAGATAGGATAATTGTTCTTTTAAGGGACTGCTGAATGAAAGCAAGAAAATCTGCTATAGATAACCAAGAACCAACTGCAATTTGCTTGAGCCCCCTTCACAAATTTTTGTTAGTGTAAGGAAGTCAGGACACAAAGAAACAATTTTTTTCTTGTGGAGTGTAAGTCTTGATTTATGCTTTATCTGGGCATGTATAGCATGGTATTTGAGAAGACTGAAGAAATCATTTTATTTGTGCATCACAAATGAATTGAGTTTCTAGTTGTTTATCATTTTGAGCTTCCAGAATCCCATCTTGCTGATCCAAATTAGCTGTGAGCCATGCTTACATGTTTTCTTCCCGAGAGGACAAATCGTGACTTCTTCCTTTTAAGCATATTTTTAGAGGACTGGGAACAGAAAATACTTCCACATACCTGCCACTATCATGACGATAAATACCAGGAGACAATAATGCCTTCAGCAGACAGACTATTCTATGTTAAGCAATGTAATGCAGGCTGAAGATACAGAACATTTTTCTTGTTTTGACAAAGCCAAGAAGGAAAGGAAAGGAGAAAAAAAAATACTCAAAATTCTGCATCTCAAAAGTGCTAGAAGATTATTCACAGTTAAGTGAAATACAATTAAAAGAACAATATGGAATCTGCGGAGAGGTGAAGCAAATTTAGACTAAATGGTAGTTAAAAATAAATGTGAAGATCACTGTTGGGTAAAGAGTCTTTTGACAAGTAATGGGAAAAGAAACAGTGTTGATGGGATGTTAACCTAGGGGAAAAGTGTTCACAAATGTGTGAAAAAGAGAAATCGGCTTCTGCGACAGCAGTGTATTGTCTGCCAGTGGGAATACAGCTGTTTGCTTGGAGATTACCATCAAAGAATGTGGGCATTACAATATAAATACAATCTCTTATGGGAGATTCCTTTAGGATTTACAAGGTGCTAAATGAAGTGGGGCTGCTTAGAAGTTGGGGGAGGCATCTGTCTGTAACAGCCATGTGAGGTTCAGCAGGATCATGTTTTCTCTCTAATTCTGCAGGGCAGACTGACTTGAACCAGTTCTCTCTGCAATGGAGAGCTTGCCCTACCTTTATGTGCCTCAAATGTGTGCAGAAGCAAGGCAAAAAGTACTTAAGGTACAGCTCCCTACCTCCCTTTCACCAACCAACCTAGCTGAATCAGTATGATAAGAGTCATAGCTTTCTGGTATAGGCCAATAGAGAATTACTACCCCTCGCAGAACATAGATGAAACAGAGGAGGAGCTGTGACACAGAAGGATCTCTGAACCATTTTTTAGTCATTTTCCTGAAGCTCTGCAGCTCACTCATTCCTTCTTGCTCACAGATTGTGCCTAAAGTCACCATTTACTCGGGGAGTGTTACGCTTTTGAACCCAAATTGCTAATTGTTTATCAACAAGTAGCAGCCATACTCTTGTCTACGCTTTTCTATTAAGGGGTTGTTGTCTTCATGTACCTGCCTACTCATTATTGTTAGACTCATTAGTTAGGAGACATAAATCATCTCATTAATAAATATTGGTATCATACTTCAAACAAGTGGTTTTCCAACATTTTCATCTTAATGAAGACACAGTCTCACAAGCCACCTCTTCATCTATTCACAATTGTGTAAACACCTCTCTTATTTGTGCTCCCATAACTAGGGACCTACCTTATTCATGTAGGCTGCCTTCAGATTTCATGGTTGCAGTATAGCATTGGCACATTTTCATGGTACCACCATGTCTCTGATTGGCTGACAGGGCCCAGAAGGTCTCCTCCCCTCCTCTCCCCCCCTGAGATTGACAGATCACCATCTGTCAATCTCTAAGGAGGGGTGGGATTTCCAGGGCCCATTGGCCAAACTTTTATCCCCTTCCTCCTGTCTCTCTCCAGATATGCTCCTGGACACCAAGACTTCCAGCCCTTTTCTGTTTTCAGTTGCTTCCCCCTCCTGCTTGCTTTTTCATGGTCCCTGTGCTTTTTTGTAGGGATCAGGTTTTTTCATGGGAGACCTATCAAACTCATGTTTTTTGTGAAAACAGCAAAATCATGAATTCGGTAGATCCCTACTCATAATATTTGTGTGGCATGGTAACTACATACATGGAAAACTTATATTTAAAAGAACTTTCCCTATATTTTATGCAGTTAAGAACTAGAAGCTAGAAGAGGACTCAGTGCGATGTGAGTAGCTGGCTTTCTAAAGACCATCAGCTGACTATGGATTTTAGTATGCAAACTGCCACTCTAGATTTTATTTGATACAGTAATATATGAATTGTTTGGACATCTGCTGCAGATGTGATGACAAATTAAAAATGCTACAGTTAAACAGGGAAGTGACCCAAAACAATCATGAACCAAATCTCTTAAAGCTTTAAAACATCAAAATGTGTCTTTTATCTATCTTTCATTTTATATTTCTCCTAAAAAAAAAGGCCGACATTCAGAAACATCAGGAGAGAAACTAGAAGGGGCTAGTCTCAATTAACTAGGAAAATGAAGTACTGGGAATGTCACAACCCAGGATACTATTCTTCTATGATTTCCCTCTCAGGTTTTGCACTGAGAGGGAATCCTATTTAACTTTACTTTGTGTTAGTAGTCCCACATAAATCCATTGATCTGCTCATGGGAGTAAAGTGTGTATATAAGTGTTTGAAAGGTCAGAGTTACTTCAGGACTTTCTTTTCAGAAACAAAACAAAAGCTGTAAAGTTTCTGAGTATAGGTCATCTTCAAGATGTAGCATTACATTTTCTGTTCTTTTACAAGTATTATTACAATTAAAATCACTCTCTTAAATGTGTTTTGTATCTTGGCTACATTTGCTAGTTTGAATTATTCTCATGGTGCAAACAAGTCAACAATATTTTTTTCTTTTTATATTTTAATTGAAAAAGAAATTTGGGCATATTTTTTTTTTGCTGTAGCACAGTGGGGGAAGCATTCTTGACTATGTACATAATCTTTACACTGTATTTAAAAATAAAGATGTTAATTAAAGTTGGTATTTAGAACTTCCTGCTGGCAGCTGTTGAAGAGTGATCTCATTTGTGACACTGGCAATTTGGGAGCCCAAATGTGAGAGTCTGGAAATCAGTTCAGATCCTGCTGTTCTGAGAAAACTTTAGAAGCCTAAGAACATACACAGGCCCCAATTCTCTAATAGACTTCAAAGAAATTACTCATGTGAGTAAAATTACTCATGATCTTGAGTATTTATAAGAGCAGGGACCTAAGTCCTGATCCAAAGCCCATTGAATGCAACAAGAGTCTTTCCATTGCCTTTGACATGCATTGGATTTATGCCGTAGTTATCTGAGCTGGTTGAGCGATGGAAAAAGCCTTCCATAAATATTTGGTTGAATGTATTAATTAATTCATTTAAGCTGCATTTGCACTCCTTTTGCTTTTGTTTTCCACAAACATTTGCACAATAAGGTTTTACTTGCATAAATTATCATGTTTTCAATACTACTGGGAAATAAATTTTAAATTGCCTTCTGTGAGCATCCATATTTGAAATCAGGTTATAGATTATGATTATCTACTCAGGAATAGAAACAGTGAGGTGTGATGTACATGACAGATGCATTTTCAAGTGCTAAAGTTTTACTATCTCTGGTATAACAAGGAATTATACCATAATGTTAGCATCTTTATCTTCAGGTTTTGATAATAGCTGTCTCTTTTCAAACACCTGTGTAACCATTTGTTTTCCAGTGTTGCCAACTTCTGTTTGCTATAGTCAACACTAGTACCTTGAGGGCAAAGAGTCTCATTGTCCCAGAGAACCACCATTTTCATTCATCTCCCTCCCTTAGAAAACTGATGCAAATTGAGGATTGACCAGATTCTACCATGCTATGAGATGATGCAAAACACTCCGCCTGGCTGAACTGAACCCATTCCATGCCTCAGTTTATGGGATGGGGAGGTTTTTTTAAATTTGTGACTATGATTAGGACTGTATAGTGCATGATATTCAGGGAAAAGAGGTGACATTTGTCTCCTTTCTTACTACAGGAATAAACTAGTATAAGTCATAAGCCAGTCTGTGTCAGTCACACCTAAAATACCTTGTTTAGGAAAGTATTATTACCTCGTTCTGCATATAGGAAAATGCACATAGGCCATGCCCACACAAGCACAGACATTTATTTCCCTGCGGACAAGAAGCAGCACTTCTTGTGCCACTGCTTCCTGTCCCCGGAGAACACTTGTGCCATGCACCCTCTGGAGCATGGCAGGTTAACCTGGGTGGGATAGGGGAGACCAGGCCCAGCACTGGGCTGGCTCCAGAAGCCTTACCTAGGATAATTGCAGCAGCAGCAATCCTGGCACTTGAAGCCTGGCAAGCAGCCGGAGCGAGGCTCCAGTCAGCCAGACTCCAGTTTTTGGATGTGTGCACTCCACCCGCATGCATCACCCCTCTTTTTTTTTTTTCGTATGTTTTTTTTTTTTCACTTTGGGATCTCCCAGGGTCAAAAAACCATCTCAAAACCCTTGATGCTTTCAGCACAGAGAAAACCTGAATGTGCAGTGTGTGCCACAGCAGACAGGTCTGCAGTTCCACATACCGTACATCTACACTTGTCTGGATGAGGCCACAGAAGCTAAGTGAATTGTTGAGGGCTAAACAGACATCATAGAAAAGCCGCATATAGGAGCCAAGCCCTCACATCTGGATTTTAACCTACAGACCTTCTTCTTATAACAGTTTCAGTCCAATCACACAACTCTGTTTGAAACAATGGGAGTCTTTCCTTTGATTAGAATGAACTGGATCTTGGCCTAAATCCTCAGTCTGTGATGAAGACTGTAAATGATTTATCATTTTTAGTAAGTCAGTCTTATCCCAAAGCTGGCTACAACTTTTGTCACCTTCCTTCTTTCCTTAAAGTACCTACTTATACCAATAAAATATTAAAAGTGCTTCATAAAACAATACATTAAGACCTGTTTTCTCTGTTTTACAGCATAATATCAATCAGAAGTGCAAAGGGTTTCAGAGACTATTTTTCTACCAGTCTTTAAAGTAATTTTACAAGTGTTATTTTATTTAATTGCCAATGCTTATTTCTGTTGATTGAATGGTTCCTTCTCTCTCCCTCATAAGTAGTGGTGTACACTGAGACAACTCTTTTGAAAGAATAAAAAGACTTCAAAGTGATTAGAGCAGGTTGGAGATCTGTTGCCTCTGCTAACAGGTGCTTGTGGCAGTATATAAATGACACAGTCATTAATGTCTTTATCTACTTGGTGAAGAAGCAAGAAAATACGGGAGTATGTTATCATAGACTTAAAGTGTATAAAATTGTATAAATCTGGATGCTTATATAATATAGAACATGTAACTGTATTTACCCATATGGCAGCTACCAGCAATGTAACTGCCATTTTTAGAACTTACACACAATTTCTTATGCTATTCCACAAGTGTGGCTGCTTACATGTCCACATGGCTACTGCTGTACTCCTCTCTCCTGAGCTCTTTCAGTCTCTTTTCCCTTCTCCACATTAAAGCATGTGGGGCAGGAAGTACCTGGTGCCAAGAAAAGAACTAAAATCAACAGCACAGAAAAGCTTCTCCTGCTGGTCATCGGCTGTGGCTTCAGGCATCTCCTAACGCAAACAGGAAAATGCTTCAAGAGTTGGCTTGTTGCCCACTTAGCATTATTGCATTTTTAAAACTGACTTTTGTCTGTTCGAGTTGCTATGTGTGTTTTATAATTGTTTGGTTTTTTCTCTCTTGTAACTTTTCAGGCTGACCCTGGGGTTTTGAGATAAAAACCTAGAAAAATAAGAACTGTTCAGTCTTGAATATCTTTCACATTAACGCTTACCCAACATTGATAGTTATAACAATTCATTACAATGTTTTTAGAATTTAATGACGTTGTTTCAGAATAACAAGCTTACTTGTTTGGGTTTTTGATCATTAGCATAAGTATCTAACTTGCTAAAGATGAAGGTCTCTCTCTTCCGTTTTAATACATTTATTTTTATATTTTGGCCTTTGTTTAACAATATTTGACCAGTCAATTGATTAAGTATTATTTGAACAGACAAATAACCAAGCCTAGTATAGACTAGAGTACTTTGACCTAAACACTGTTTTGCTAAGGCTTCAGCAAAATCTTATCTCAGAAAGGCCTCAACTTTTAGCTGGCATCTCTCCCCCTTTACCTCCCCTCTTCTCCTTACATTGACAAGGTCTCAGCTTCTAATAAATTTCTCCTCCCTTCTAGAAGGTAACCATGCTCAGCCGGGCTGCTAAAAATACAATAACTAGAAAGCTTCAAAACCATATCAAATCACACTTGGATGAAAATAAGTTTGGAAGACATGTTAAGAGTAACACATCTTCCAAAAAATGAAGGGTGTCAGAGCTAAATGTTTAAGAGATGCCTTGGCACAGCTGCATTTAGCACATTGTGAGTCCCCAGTGCAGAGATTTCCCCTGTAAGGCAGGAAAGAGTCCTTGGTGCAAAATCAGAGCCCGCCAAAAGCTTGCAGCTGCACCGAGTGCATGCTCACAATTGGCTTGGTGTAAATTATGCACACGTGGTGCTCAGCAATTGGCTCGCTGGCCGTACAAAAGGCTTGGGTGGTACCCGCCCAAATTGGAGGAGTGCTTGGATATGCGTGGGGAGAGATCCCCACGTATACTTCGGAGCTACGGAGGGGCCTGATCAACCACCAACAACTCCCCATCACGGTTACCCCGACGTACTCCATACCCCAGTGTGAGTGTGAACCTCCATACCCTGGTGTGCTTGCCTACGGTTTCGTTTGCTGTTTGTCTATGGAGTGTGCCTACACTGCATACCTTGCTGTATGTATCACAGATTGTAAGTAAAGTTTTTGTCACAACCGCTGCTGCCTCTCTGCACCTAATCCCACTCTATTGGCAGCCTCATTCCACCGGCGTTTTTCGGCCCTCACAATGGGAACATTTTAATATAAAAAGATAACTACTTGATATATCTACAAAAGTAGTGAAATTGGATATGTGTGCATGGTTAGCTGTGTAGTAACTTTATAGGGGTTTTCTTACAAAATCATTAAAATCTGTTTGATTTCTATAGTTATTCAGTGTACAATAAATGTATGAAAATTATAACTGTTCTATTGTACTATGGATTTTTAAATGCCTGTGGACTTCTCTGTCAGCCAGGTTAATCAGCTACCTGACAGTGATTAAAGGCTCTCTAGTTATACTTGCTATGTCATCTCTTTAAGCTTAATAATAATACATGCACCCAGGACAATGCCAAATCATGTGGGACCAGGACCCAGCCAACCCAGTAACTTACAGCAGGCCTCCTGGGGAACCTATACATGAGCAGCAAGGCTGCTCCAATGTGCTGTAATTACAGTGCATCAGAGTAGACTCAATTAATCAAATCTGCTGGAGCGAGTTAATTGACATGCTCCAGAAGACTGCAGCGTCTCATGTATTAGTCCTGCCATGCTTAAAAATGGTGGTGGAGATGCTTTATCTAAAGCTTGTTCAATGAGCTTTAGATATAGCACCCCCACCACAATTTTTAAGTGCAGAGACACTGATGCCCTTTTTCCCCAGCTACTTCTGGAGCACATGTATAAATGCCCCTGATGTTCTAGTCCAATAACCTTTCACTTCCTATGCAGGTGCCCTAACCACTTGGCAACTGGGCTAAAACAGCATCTTACAACCTTTTTAGATTCAAAGCACTCCTTGGAAAATACCAGTCCTTAGCTTTCTTGACTACATAATAATAGAGCAATCCTTTTGCTGCAAACAACTCAGAAAGACCATAACAGGTCAGAATGTCTTTAATACTACGGATTCCAATGTGAAACAACAGGATTTATCTTGTGAACCATGTGTAGGTGTTTGCACACCTAATAGTGCTAATATTGTAAGGCACCCTATGGCACTCTTAAAAGGATCTTGAGGCACTACTGGTCTAAAACATGAGAGAGCCTTTGGAATAGGACAGATATTCCCTTTAAAGAGATAGAAGGCAGTTGTATTAAATAAATCCAAATATAGGAGTTCCTGCAATCGGGAAATAGCCCTCTATCAGCATAAAATCCAGAGTAGAGAACAGGAGGCAAATCCAGTAAAGAAGCAGTTTATAGGCAGGAGGAAAACTGGAAATCAAGTAAGACTGCCACTAGGAAGGGGCCACACTACTGTACTGGGCCTAAGGGTGCTCCTTTTGGTGCAAAAACTGTGCTTATTGTATTTAAAGAGACTGGCTGAGGATTTTCTTAGGAGCAAAGCCAACCTGTATGCAGGAGGCTCACCCACCAGTTTACAGCCTTCCATTTCCTTTTCTTTTTAGACTAGGTCACAAGTTTTGGACTTATGCTCAGGTGTATGGGTGTGGAGTGTGACAAAAACCATGATGCTACCACTGTTTTGCCATAGCAATGCACTCCCTCATTGTACCACATTGCTATGGCAACATAATGGCCAAAAATAACTATGCATGGCTGGCACAGTGCAGTACGGGCTGTTACTGCACCTTCTTTTAGTACTTCCAAAAGGAAGTACAGGTTTCCATTATTTTACGTTGTATATGCGTTCCCAGAAAATGGTGCATAAATTCAATTTGCATAAAGGGAACATAGTTTATAAGGTGACAAATAGGGAAATATTCCCATGGCAGTGAGGTGGGGAGGGAATGAGGCTGGGGCTAGGGAAGGGGTGTTGGTTGCTCCTCAGATTGCAGCAGGGAGCAAAAAAATATCAGTGAGTGCAGGGCTGGAGGGCATGGCTCTTGCTGCTATATGCACCCAGGAGGGCTGTGGGCTTGGGGGATGCACAGGGCTCTTTCCAGGGGGCACGTGCCCCTGGCTATGCATGCAGGGGAATAGCAAGCTGCTGCTGTTACAGGCTGGGGCTGGTGGTAGCACTAGGCTTTTCCTGGCATTTGGAGAGGGCAGAAGCCTATTCTCAGCCTGTGCACAGATGTGGGGCCACACACCCTTTGGGAAGAGCCTGGCACAGCCCTGCAGCCCTCCCAGGGCGTGCATCGCAGAAAGAACCATAAGCCCTGCTCTGCATTCACTGACAATTCCCTCCACAGCTGGCATCAGCTATTCTGGGGCCACTGCAACAGGCACTGGGGGTGAGTGGGAATAAGCGGAGCCGCAGGGAGAGTAGGGGGTGGCACAGCTTATCTGGACTCACTCCAGCCCCTGCTGCAGTAGCCCCAGGAACAATTGATGCTAGCTGCCTGAAGCTGCTGGATTGTGCCAACCCCCAAACTCCACAGACCTCCACTTGTCCCCACTCATCCCAGCGCCTGGGCTGTGCTGTGCCAGGGTGCAGGCAGGTGGTATCAGCTCTTCCCAGGACTGACACCAGCTGCCCGCACCACAGCATGGTGCAGCCCAGTGGCTGCAGGCAGCTGGCATTGGCCACTCCCACAGCAGCTATAGCAGGGGCTGGGCTGAGTGGGGCCCCTGCCCCACGGCCATTACCCTTCCCACCACAGACTCACTTGCTGTGGGGGGAGGGCATGCCTATGCTGATAGCATAGGAATGAATTTACCTTGCATATAATGAATTTTGTGTATGAAACGGGTCATTGCACAAGAGCAAATTTGCATATACAGCACCCACGTAAAGCAAGAGATAAATCTGTATTAAATGACAGTACAGTAACAAAAGCACCATACAGCCACATGCAGACACACCCATGTAGTAGGATGTAAATTGAGTATATGTGTCTAAAATGGCAGGTATAGTACTGGGCAGTTGCCATTTGAGCACATAACAAGAAAATGGCGTTTTCCCTAAGTGTAACCCATATATCCCAAATCAGTCACAAAACCAAAATATTTCAGTGCTTAGCAAACTACGCTGTGGTGTGGAAGTTGAGAAGGGCAAAGAAGAGGAGGGGTATCACCCATGTCTGAGGTATATGCAATTGCACTGATTCAGCTGAGTGAGATATGCTTGAAAGACACCAGAAGGCAAACCATGACCCATATTGCAAAGAAAGGTGACACTGTTCTAAGATTTCAACTATTGTGACTTGGAGAAAAACCTGCTTCCTGATGCCAATTCTGCAAATTAGCGAGCGTATCAACATGCATCATTAAGGCAACATGATAAGCTCTGGCTCAGTTTGCACTGGAGTCAGCTGCTCCCATGTGATGCATCTACATGGGCACCCAGGACCACAGCAGTTTGAGCTAGGGAGGAACAGCCCTAGGCTGGCAGGGGACCTGGGGTATAAGCCCCTAGTTCTGCATGGCACCATCAGGCAGGAAAAGGGCTGGCTGCAGCATGAGGATGCTAAAGTGTGGGCTGATGTCACATCTGTTCAGCAGCAAAAATCTATGTTTTTTAAATCAAGGAGCATTAAAATGGAGTTATAATTTGTTTTTAGAACTGACAGTTTTGGACAGTATTACCTTATGACCAAGTTAATTAATTTATTGCACCCTAATAACAGCAGACATATAGATGGTGACACTTTACTGAAGAGCTAATTGTTCAACTCCACAGTAAAGTACATGTGCAGATGCACCCAGTGTGATTCTAAGCATCCAGAAACAGATGAGATGCAAGAGGAGGAACATCACATCCACAGCTATGTTCTTTCAGAGCATCAAGTGTGATGGCTGGAAACCTTTTTGGTTATCCAAGGACAGGCCAACAACCCACTCCTCATTAGAAAATAGCAATCTAGCTCAATATTAATAAAAAGTGTCATATTATTTGAATTTTATGGTCTATAAGGGATTGAGAGATGTAAATAGTTGATATTACTATAGGATGGAAGCTTGTACAGAAGGGGATAATGAATCTGGTTTTAAATTCACAAGAGCATATCTAGAGAAACAACACTGAAATCAGTCAGATTGCACTAGGTTTATAGCAGTGTCAATATGGAAACAGAATTTAATGCCTTGACTCATATTTCACTCACTGTTTTCCGTCAAAAGGAAAGAATTCTTTTTAAACATGTCAGCATTAAAAATGTAAAACAAAAATGCTATATAGGCTCAAGTATTCTCAAGTTTCTTTTAAAATGATACTCTACCAAAGATCTCAAGGTCTAAGATTTAAGAAACAATAGGGAAAGAATAAATAAACACAGGCAGGATGGAGCATGGGGTGGTGCAGGCTTTAATGTTTTAAGCCATTCACTTTTGTAATGATGTCTTCAGTGACATCTGCTAGGCAGAGACATCCCCTGGTGTCTCTACTAACGTCAAATTAAATAACTAAAAATAGGGCTTCTGAAAAGAGAAAGTAACGTCATGTTAGGAAGTGCTGCTTTCGCTGGTGGAGTTTCTGGGAATGACAGCATCCAGGATGGAGGGCAGATAATAGTTTGGAACTTGATGAAATGGGCAAAATTCCCAGTATATAGCCTGTGAACACCCCTCTTCTACTTAGTCCTGCTATTAGACACTAATATCAACATGCAAATAGTTTATTCAAAATTATCAAAAGATTACCCATCATGTTCAGATCATCTATATAACTGTCACATCCCATGTCTGGATACTTCCAAGTACTGATTTTTATCTGCTCCAGTCTTCAACATAGATCAGTCTGCTGTTAGGTGAACTAAACACAGACTATCTGGGTGGGTAATTTCTACAATTTACACTTCGGCATCTGGGTGATGTTTCAATAACACCTTGTTAAACAACTGGAAATCACCAAGATCCCATCGGGAATCCTCAGAAGACAGATTTTATGTGAGCATGCGTAATAAGAAACCTGCAGTAAAGCAAAACAAAAAGAATCCAACAATAATAAATTAAAGTACCATTAAATCTGCTTGTTCCATTTACTCAAACTCAGAGTTTCAAGAAAATATCCCTTCAGAAGTTTGTCATTCCTTTGAATTTATGATCAACTTTCTTTCACTCTTCTCTTTCGGTCTTTTATTTTTCGTAAAGCAGAGAACAGGGAGGCATGGCTAGACTCCAACATCAAGAGTTGATGTCACATCTGTTCAGCAGCAAAAATCAATGTTTTTTAAGTCAAGGAAGTGTCTGCAGCATTAAAATGGACTTATAATTTGTTTTTAGAAATGACAGTTTTACATGGTGTTCTTTGGTATAGAAAAGCAATTTATTAAGCTAATCCAAAACGGGAACATTTTAACTAGGGAAACCCAGATCACACCAGTGATTTAAAAAAAAATCTTTTCTGTAGACTCTCATGCTGTTTTCTTGATAGGTGTTTTTAAAGGGGTCATTATTATTTTAACTTGAGGCTATCTAATGATGAAAGCATCTCTTCTGGGTGCTCATTACTGAAGCCTCAGCAATTCTTTAATGGAATTACCAAGTTCAATGAACATATTCCTTTGAGCATGCAAGTTTGTTCTCTTTAGGACTCCATGCTAAGTGAGCACTGTAAAGAGGTCTGAACTGTTACCAGGCAATTAGCTCACCCTACAAATGGAGATGGTTCTGTTAGGTTGACAGAATTCACAGTTAAGGTACAAGGTATACTTACCCAGACCTTTGTGCTTATAAAACTGGGTAGGAAATGGTTCTCCATCTCAAAAAAAATTAGGACTTTGGAAGTTAAAACCTTTACAATATTTGGACAGGAAGTATTTGAAAGAGATGGATTCTGATGACTGGAAATCATTTACTCTATTAGTTTTAACTGTTTTGATCCAGTTTTAATTTTCTCATTTTCCTTGCAATAAATTGACTACATTTTCAAAACAAAAAGTCCTTCAAAATGGGAAAAAAAACAGAACTTTTTATTCCAAGGGTGTCAAAACAAATCTTTCTGCAATTCCACTTTTAGAGAAAATACTATGGAGAAGTAATTGAAACCACATAAAAGGGGTTGGTTTCAATGATAAAATATTTCACTGAATAATTCCCAACTAGCTCTATTTCTTAACTTGAAACTGAAAAGCTTGAAAGTGATAGCATAAGAAGTAACTTATTACTAATGTGTAAAATTCCTATTATAGCCTCTGAAAAGCTCTTTCCTATTTAGCTGTGCTCTTTTGCCCTAATAGCAATATACAAATTGTTTATTCAAAGTTATCAAAAATGCAAAAAAAACCACCAAAAGATCTAAATTTATACAGCAGTGCGGACTACTTTTTACATTCTTATATTCATACCCCTACTGAATTACTTGGAGGTTACAAAACTCTTTACATCTGGCCTGCCTGGGTGATGAAGGAATGGTGATAGGGTAGGGTGATGAAGGAATCGGGTGAGGGCTCCTACTTAGCTACTCAGTAAAGTCTCTGCATCTACATGTATGGCTGTATTAGCTTGCAGTAAACTAATAGATGGTGTCATACATTAGTACTTGTAAATACAAGTACTATCCTGTGGTTGTCCTATTTACTGAACCACAAAACACATGCAGATGTTGATGGGGTTGGCTGGGGCACAAGCTTGCTTTCATGAGAGGGCTGTCTGCCAGCTAGCCCCACACTGGAGCACCTTCATGCCCCAGCCAGTCCTTCTGCAGGACACTGAGTCAGGACAGAGCAGCCCCAGGCTGGCTGACTCCCAAGGCCCCCGTCAGCTGGGGTTGCTCTGACTCATCTCAATGTGCTGTGATCCCAGGCACAAATTTAAATCGGATGCCAGGGAGGAATAAATTCCAGTGTGATATGTGCTTCATATTAATTGTACATCTAGATGCACCCAGGAGCATATATTTCTAGTTCCCCTGTTCCACTCTCTTCTAAATCCTTTTTATCTGCTTGTGACTATAAGTAAGGGAAAAACCTGAATCTCCATGGCTGTTTAACAAAGCTTTATTAACTAGTTTAAAACTCAGCAAATGTGATGTCCCTAAATTATGCAAAGGTTGTCCATAATCTCTAGCCTTGATAATTTTGTGGGTGATTGCCATAATTTGATCGAATATAAGTTTATTGAATGATACCTTCTTGAGTCTGCAGGAGGCCTGAAACTTTAGCTTTGTGAAGTCTGAATACTTCTATTTATCATAGTGGGCTATTAACTCTGAACTCTTATTTCAAGAAAACCCGGATCATATTTATGTGATTCATTATGCACATACTTTGCAGCAGCTGGTCAGATTCAGAATAGGCCACTCACCTGATTTCTGCAGGTATTACTTCAAAGGGTGCTGCTGCTTTGATCAGCTGAAGCTTACCAGGAGGTTCATGTAGAAGATCAGAGAACTGGCACCCTTCAAAATAAAACCCACAAGAAACAACTGAGGAAATATATCATCAGGCTTTTGCAGCTGTTTGCTGAGGTTCTGTATATCCTGCAGGTATTTTGCAAACCTTCTCTTTTTCAAGGGGATCTGTGGCAGGGGAAGATTGGGAACATAATCCTAGGAAGTATCTGGGTTCTACCTTACCGCCATTTTAATATCAACATTGCTAACTGTAGAAGAAGTAAGCAAAACTATGGGCTGCATCTGAAATGATATCTTCATGACACGATAGAACCTTGCTCAGAGTACAGGTTTGGGGAAGTATTATTATTTATAATTATGCAAATTATAAATGCATATGATTTGGGTGGGGGAATGGAGACCTAATTCAAGGACAAAGAGTAAGAAATTCTGTTTCTTTGTATCCTCATTCTCTCTTGGGACTCTCTTCCAAGTCTGGAGGCAGGGGTTCTTTAGTTGAGCAATTTATTTGATCATTCTTTATCTGGTAACATTTTCTCCCAGATTGTTGGCCCAGGTTTTATTTTTTCACAGGGTTGTTAACAGCCTTTGACCACCTAGATATGTTTGCCTCTGCACATAAATAGGAAAAAAGGACCAACTAATTTGTTTTCGATGGGTTGAATGACATGATGCCGTCATCACTGGTTGAGTGGTTCATCACTGAAAAAATAAGGTTTTACCACAGACACCCACAAAACTTGGCTTTCCTCAGCAGTAAGCAAATCACGTCTGGAGAGAGGGCAGCATTTGGATTTGATCATCTCTGTTTGGTTATGGATGAAAAAACACTTCTTTCTGGCCTGGAATGTCTTTAGTTTATTGGAAATGGAAAACATTATATGATTTTTTTTTTTTAATGGGAATTCTCCTTTGACTTCTCCCCATCCTTGGCAGTTTTATTCCATTCCCTCCCCCCAACCCACCATATATTTTTTTAAAAATATTTAAAGGCAGTTTCTACATTCAGCATTATCCATTTGTTTTAAGAGTGAATGCCAAATTGTTTTGCAATTTTAGGTGAATAAGAGGAAAACTCTTTGACGTTAAACTTACAAGTGTTTTGTTTTATTTTTCCCCTACTGATCACATTATCATATGAGTCCTGCAATACATTTTGGGAGGGACAACATATTTTATTTATCATCTTTGCATAGTACTTTGAAATACAACTCATGCTACATCTACTCTGATATCCCCTACACCCTCTCAAATGAAAGATCCTGCATTTTAACCTTTCTTCTGAAAAACAAAATAAATTTCTCAGTGTATTTTTAATCCAATCCAATATTATCTAGAAGCCAAATACAGTCAACATTTTGGTTTGCTTTAATAGTTAATTTGAGGTGGGGGAGGAGGAAGAACCCTAAAAATAAGACTTGGTTCCTTGTATTGGCTTTGTTATTTGCTGTGTGCCACCAGCTGCACCCACAAGAAACTTTTGTCCCTGTTTTCTTCTTTAGTTGTCCCCAGTAATCACCTGATGTGAGTTTAGTGCCCCCCTCCCACTATGTTACAGGAGGATTTTAGCATTACCTGGTGTGCACCCACCTTCCCAATGCACATCAAATAGGCTTGCAAGGCTAGGTACAGACAGTCAAAAAGCCCAAGGCTGAATTG
Source organism: Caiman crocodilus (assembly GCA_030014935.1). Lineage (NCBI taxonomy): Eukaryota > Metazoa > Chordata > Crocodylia > Alligatoridae > Caiman > Caiman crocodilus. Next base: position 34,287,262 of record JAGPOW010000304.1, read on the forward strand.
ATTTAGTCTCCACAGGCTTCTCTAAGATTCACAGATTAAACTGAAACAGAAGTGAACAGACATTTACCTTTGATTGAGGTAATGCAGCCACATGCCTACAGCTGCTCAGGCCATAAGCTGAGGGGTGCTACAGCATGACTCTCTGGTTGCATGTTAGCTTCCTCTTCCTGCTGCCTCTGAGGTCTTAGGGTTTTGCAGTCCAGAATTACAGCAGCAGGACTCTTCAGGGTTGCTCATAACTTCCTCTTCCTACTTCCAGCTGCCTTTGGGATTTGTAGTCCAGTCACGTCCAGCAATAAGTTTGAGACAGGAAAGATGTGTTTCATCCTGCTCCATGGCCCCAGGCCCCAGCTGGAGTTTGCCTGGGGGAGGAGGGGGACAGTCCTGCCCCCTGAAGATTGGGCTGCATCCCCAGTTGTGTTTCCCCACCCACCCCTGTTGTCAGCCAGCCCTTACTGCTCCAGCTAGGGAGCAGAGGAGCAGAGCCAGCTCTGCTCTCTGGCTCAGACAGCAAAGCTCAGCCCAGCCCAGGGTTAGAAAGCATGCTGAGATGCTGGGAGACTGTGATTGAAGTTGAACCAGGAAGGGATCTGGGACAGAAGTTTCATAAATCAATTTGACCCCAAACAGTCAAGTCTGATAGTATATTCAACCAGGTTTATCTTAAACAATTTCAGCCATTTTCAAACTGGTTTATGTGCACTTAGCTTCTGTTCTGTTACAGGCCTAAACAAGTTTCTGATCACTTAAACCAATTGATGTGCAACTTTTGTCTCTAACCCAAGACATTTCTGTATGTGTTAATTTCAATTATACTGATTTGACAATAAATGAGGCTTCCTACCTTGTGCAAAGTTAGGCACATGAATTTGCATTTCCTAGACTGATCATACCCCTCCTGTGCCCTAGTGTTCTATTTAAAAATGAATAAAATAATACCTATTCAGGAAATTTTCATTTATTCATATTTTTAGGTATTTTAAAGTCTTTAGGGTGAAAGGTGCCAGTTCCATTTACTGATTTGATTGATTGATTAACTAAGTATTTAATTGTGTATCCTTAGGCATTGAAAACAGTACAGGTAAATATTACTTGCATAATAAACATTTTGAGTTTTTTAGAAATGCCCTTACACAGATGTGGGGAATTGTAGATTTTTCACTTTGGTTGTTAAACAATCAAACTGAACAATCAGGAAATGGTGTGATAGACAAATTTTTGCTTAGAGTTCACCTGGGAAAAAAAAAACATTTTTTCAACAACGTAAAAAAAAAATGGGGGGGGGAATTGCACACTTTACAAACATGTAAGTTTAGGTGAATCTCAGATGTCTTATCTGGCTGAAAATATAATGTGTTTTTTCCTAAGCTGAATCGAAGTTTAACTAAAAAAAAAGTTGTGTTTTGCTTTGGGTTACTTAACATTTTTATTATACCCTCTTAAATCTATGTTATTTTCTAAATAAAAAATACAATTATGAAATATGTTAAACTAGTCAATTAAAAATGGCAAAACTATTTTTGTAACTATTTTCTTGATTTTAAATGAATATAATGAAGCAGGGATGAATCCAGAGGGGATGCACTGATATGGCTGCACCCTTCTTTTTGGATCGCACTGCACCATGGGAGCCTCTGGTGACTTTTACCTAAAGCCTGTGAAAATCCTCCCTCTATTCCCTTTCCCACTGAAAGACATGACTCCTCTCTGCTACTTCCTTTTTCCCACTCCTCACCCCGTCCCCAGGTAGGGAAGCACCAGAGCCATTCCTGCTCTGTGAGTGGGGGCTGGGCTCATCTAGCTCCAGGTCCAATGGTTCTGCTCAGGAAGAGGGGAGTACTCTCCTGTCATGCTGTTGCCACTCTCCTCTCCCCAATTAATTCCATCCCCAGCTCATTCCAGCTGGCTTTGGAGTTTCTCCACCCCCTATCAGTCAAGGGGATGCCAACCTGGGGCAATCTTTATGCTTGGGGAGGTCCAAGAACTGCAAATATAAAAGGGGATTGAAATGAGACCAATAAGTCTATGGTCACCCCTTCTATGCCTATCTATCCAGCCAGGTACTAGCTACCACTAGGCAGCACTGGACCTAGTTATGCATCTTAGAATAAGTAAGAAGGCTCTCAGGTTTCCTATTGATCTGGTAAGAATAATACCTACTTACAGTCTTGAACCTCACAATATATTAGTTTAGTGTTCTGAATGTATGTTGCAAAACTTTATGTAAGTTCAAAGTAGAAGATGTATTAAGGCAGAGAGGAAGGTGTCTGACAAAGAGAGGTTGATATAAAATTTGAAAGATGACCGTGTTTAGTACTATTGGATTTTTACTATTTATTTATATATACCAAAGGAATTTACAGGTCGAATGATTGCTATACTAACAATTTGTTCAGCAGAAATTACAGTATTAGACACAATTTTTTAAAGGCATCTTAATGAAATAAGAAAATCAGTAGGGATAAGTAAATATTTATTTTCCCTTATAAGAGAAGCTATCATGTTAATCATAATCTTATCAAATGCACAGAGAATATCATAAATGCCATCATGAATCTGATTCAACTTGCTATAATGTGCTTGGAAATATGGTGGCAGAGGCAAAAAACATTCCTTAGCTCCAAGCAGATCTATAGTCAGTACTAGTAACATGGGCTCTTATTAATGTTGCCTGAAACCTTCCATTTTATGACCCTATATCAGAGGTGGGCAATTATTTTGGGCAGAGAGCCGCTCACTGAGTTTTAGCAAGCCATTGGGGGCTGCATGATAGGCAGCCAGAGGCAGATTAATATTAATTTGCTAAATTTTTTAGGGGTCCCGTGGGCCAGATAGAATAGCTGGGTGAGCCACATCTGGCCCATGGACCTCATTTTGCTGACCCCTGCTCTATATTCTATGGCTTGTAACTTTACCAAACTTTAGCAGCTCAGGCTGAAATTGTCCATGCTGGATTTCTACCTTCAGCTTGAATTGTTTTAAGATCTTTAGACATTTCAGAAAACAACGTTAAGGGAAATATGTTATTTTTTTATCTTTTGGTAGTGCCAATTATGGAAGTTGTTTTTTGTGAAAAGATCTTTTCTGTCACTTCCTTTCCTTTGAATCAGAGTTGAAATTTGTTGGGAAGTATGCAGAGGCAGATTTAGAATTTTGAACAGTGGGATGCAAGTGGTGAGGTGCATCATCACATATAAAACGGTACATTTTCCCCTTTAAAAATAGATTAGAAGCTTTGCTAATATGGTAGAGGCTTACAGCTGCTTTATGAAGTTGAAGATTGAAGGAAAAACAAGTATAACTTCAGTGGAATAAGTTTAAAAAAATGTGCAGGGCTATGAAATAGGAGCTTTATCACCAGGAAGAGCTAAGAGCAGTGTAACAAGGGGCAAGCTCGGGGCCAGGTCCCATGCCAGTGCACCCACCTATTATAGACTCCAAGATGAACATGGGCTGCTAATGTGGGGATGCAGTCAGGAAAGCTAATCACACCTTGTCATGCATCTACAGATGCATCACGAGCAGGTCCAAGAAGGTGATCCACCCCCTCTATGTGACACTGGTCAAGTTGCAGTTGGAGTACTGTGTCCAGTTCTGGGCACTGCATTTCAGGAGCGATGTGGACAACATGGAAAGGGTCCAGAGAAGGGCTGCTTGCATGATCGGGGGCAGCAGGGCAGGCCCTACGAGGAGGGGCTACCAGATCTGAACCTGTTCAGCCTCCACAAGAGAAGCCTGAGAGGGGATCTGGTGGCCCTCTACAAACTGGCCAAGAGAGACCAGCAGGCAATGCGAGACTCCCTGTTCCCCCTGGGAGTAACAAGGAATAGCGGCCATAAGTTGACTGAGAGTAGATTCAGGCTAGATATCAGGAGGCACTGCTTCACTGTCAGGGCAGCTAGGAGCTGGACCAACTTCCAAGGGAAGTGGTGCTTGCTTCTACCCTGAAGGTCTTTAAAACGGGGCTAGATAGACACCTTGCCAGGGTTGTTTGACCCCAGCACTCTTTCTTGCCCATGCCAGGAGGTCAGACTTGATGATCTATGCATGTCCCTTCTGGTGCTACCAACTATGAAACTATGAAACTACACTGCACTCTATGCATCGCAGTTGGCATCCACAAGATACTCACACCCCACACTGTAACTGGTGATCTAGGATCTTACAGGGATTCTCCCTCCATCCCTGGAGCAGCAGGTCATTGTGCTTGCTACAGGTCTTACTTTCAACATACACTCAGCCTCCACTAGCAGTGGAGAACATACTGGAGTCAGGACTCAACCCTCACTCTCTGGCTAAGAACCCCTTTCTCATCTTCTGGCCCAAACTTCTTCCTTGGCCTCTCTCTGGCCCACACTTGGGGTTCCTACTATGCCTTCTCTAGGGCCTCCGAACCACGCCCCCCCCCTGAGGTCTTTGCATCATCCTTACAACTGACTCCTTCTCCCAGGGGTTGGCCCAAGTGCTGCCCTTCAGGCTGTCCCAAAGCCCCACTCAGCACATCCCCTTGGGCTGCCCTTCAGGATGACCCTCAGCCCTACTCAACCCTCTTCCGGGCCTTCACTACCACCCCCACTCTGGTGTTACATATCTATCCCCTCCTTTGGGACTCCAGGGTTTCCCTTCCCTGTAGAGGCTGACGTGGCCACAGGAGTGCTTGGCCCCGCCTGGGTCATATATCCTCTTTGGGCTCAGGTGGTTGTAGCCATGCTTGGCCCCCTTGTACCCACAGTGTTCTGGGGGTTAGGGGTTAAGGCGTCCCAACCCACCTTTCACGAGGGTGGTAACTGGCTTGGCAGTCTCATGCCACCAGGAGCCCCACCAGGCCACCCATACACAGCAGGGTGTAGTTTTAGGTCATGCCCAGGACTAGGAGACTCCAAACCATCTCCATAAGATCCTGCCCTTACCTAAATTTTTTTCAAACAGCCTTTTAACACAGTATTCTAAAGTGAACAGCCTTCCCAACTGGCAAGCAATGTTCAGCTAAAACAAAACACGAAACTAAGAGGAAACTTGAACCATTAAATATTACGTGAAACCCAAACCATTTATAGTCTCAATCTTACTTGATTACAGTGATGGGTTTACAGGATGCAAACCCCACCCCAGAGTCCTCTAATCACCCCTATACCCTGATACCCCTGACTGCACCATGCTGTGCCCACCCCATCCCATCTTACACCTGCTGACCCTGATTCCCTGGTCCAAGCACAGACTCCACCTCATCCACCATTTCTACCCCTTCCCAGCTCCACAGCTCCATTCCAACTGCACCACCCTCCACCCTGTACCATGAAATGCCTCAAACTGCCTGGGGCTACACAGCCCTGCCTATCTTTGAGTTTCAAGGTGAGAAGACGTTACTGACAGGTGACAGGATGCAGCAACAGCACATGTCTGGGGACCTTGGGGGAGCGGGGTGGGGAGTGACTATGGAGGTTCCTATGGGTCACAAAGCCCTGTCAGGAGCTCCTTGCAAGGTGCCACTTGAGTGGCACTCACTACTTGGCTCAATCTGTCCATCAGTATTTGCATCCAGCCTAATTTAAATGATGGATCTTTTATCAAGCTCACAGACTTTACGGATGAGCATTTTTAGTCCTTTTTTAATGGAATGTTTGTAAATTTACTGACAGTTTGCAGCCCTGTCTGTGCACCTCAAGAAATTTAACTATCCTGCTCAGCTCTCCAAAGCAGTGCAACATTAACAGAGCAGGGGGCTTGGCAAGGAAGGGAGGGGAGGGGGTTTAAAAGAATTGAATCAGGAGCTGTCCACATCACCTGCTATCTGCTATGTCACAGCTCTTAATGGATCATTATGCTATCGTTTGCTAGGAGAAAGCCAATGAGAGCAGTGTTTCTAGTTATTTTAATTTGCTCATTTGCATATACAATTGTATATATAAATGCACACAAACTTCACTGATGGAACCCTAGGCATTCCATCGAGAATTATAGCCATTAAAATGCAATCCTAATCTGAAAAGAAAAATCTTCTCCCTCTATAGACCTGTTGCCATTGCACTCATGTCTGTTCCCCAGTGCAAAATTTACCAGTTTTAACATTGCACAGCCAATGCAGTTTATGGATGTCTGAGAAAGATTTTATGCCACGTCATACATCAAACAATTTACTAAATAAATAGCAAGTACAAAATGTTTGCTGCTTTTAATAATAACCAGAAATAACCAACCTTAGCTTTTAGAACCTAGGGTGAATTTTGCAGAGCTGGCATTTGGGAGATGGGGAGAATCAGGCCTTTTTCCTTGTAACATAAATAGATTTGATATGCAGTTGTTAATGGATAATAGCTAAGGAATACCAAGATGCTATTTTTTACAATATCACTTTTCAAAGACCTACTCTTTAAAACTATCATTAAAAGGCTTTTCATAAAGGAGCAAAAAGGTATCAAAAAGGGGCAGCTCATGCTTCTCTCAGCTGATTTTTCATCTGTCTGTTTGCAGATTTAGGAAACCACACTGCAAATGTTTGCATCTGGGGAGATACAGTCACAGAGGAAAGGACATGTGGAAATGGGATTTGACTGCAGCAAAACAGATTTACAGGAAATCTCAGAGGGGGAAAAATTATTCTAACTCTAAAAACAGTAGAACAATGGAACAAGCTTCCTAGAAAGTGGAAGCTTTCAATGGAGGATTTCGAGAAGTTGGATAAGTTTCAATATAGAATGATTCAGGAATAGCAAAGAAACTGGGCTAGAATACATTCAATGTCCCCTCCATTTCTTTGCTTCTGCGAATTATGGGACTAAAATTCTAAAGAATTAATCCTCAAAGATAAGTTCCTAAATCAGTATATAGAAATGTGGATATGAATTTCAGAGCCTAAACTGACTCTCTTTTTTCAAATACCTTGACTTTGAGGAGTGCAATCCTATTAAAAAAAACAAGGAAACAAAGAAAACCCCAAACAATAAAACAAAAAAGGCAACAAAAGTAGTGTGCTCACTTACAGACAGAATTTCACTCTTAACTATGTGATGGGGGTACTTCCTGATCTCAGCCTGTCTTCACAAGAGCCACCTCACATGCCCATTTCATAATGCCATGCAGCATTCCCAAAAATACCTTTGATCAAAATGTTGTGCTGAATGTGCTTTCTTTCTGCTGAACAACTCAATGTTTGCATTGAATATCTGAATGCACCACACACTACTCCACTTGTTGGCCAGATACCAGTGCCACTATTTTTTAAATTGACTTAATTATTGCTGTGGAGTACATTAAATTTGACCATTTTATTGCAAAATCAATATGACTGACATTCAGATAAATATTGTTCATTATTTTAAAGCATTATACAATGTCCATGTCATATTAATAGGAATTAAACCTGATTTTCCATAATTAACCAAGTTTTAATTTTCAGATTGTGAACTTTTCTCTTTCAATTTGAAAAGCAGTAAGAGAAAACTAAGAAACTGCAACAAGTTCCAAATTGTGGGGGAAAATGGCAAGTATAAATCTGCAACATTATATATTTAATAATATTTAGCATTTAGAAAGCACCCTCACTCCTCACTCAGAATCCCTCAGAATACCTTGAATGTTTTAAGGAATAAATATTTGTGACAGGAATAGGAAAGGAGCATAGTATTTCTCAGATCAACAGGATAAGTCACAAAGCAGTAGGGTCCAATTTTTTTTTCAAGCATGTGCATACAGCTCCAAATTGTAAAAAAAAAAAAAAATACATACGTGGAAACTATGATTTTGCTTGAACAAAATCCCAGTATTTATAGGTTCATAGGAAAGTAAGGCTAGAAGCAGTGTCCCAAGGTCATCTAGTCCAGCCTCCTTCTCAAGGTAGGATCATCCCCAGCTAAACCATTATAACCAACTGTCAATTAAGCTGCTCTTGAAAATTTCCAGGGATGCAGATTTCATAACTTTTATAGACAGCCTGTTCCAGTGCTTGGTCCCATTAAAGCAATTCCAGAGATTGTGATATACCATAATGGCACAAACCAGTACAATCCTAGCCTGTTCAGAACTGCTCTATTTCCTACAAAGCAGGCCCATCTGCACATGCTACTAAAGTGATTAAATAAACTCCAGCATAGTTTGCACTGGAGTTTATTGCTCTTGAGCAGACTGTTTGCATGTGCGCCCAGGACCATAGCATATTGAGCCAGGACAGAGAGGACAGAGTTGGCTGGGGGGCCTCAGGGGTCAACCTGGGATTGTTCTAACACAGCTCAACATGCTGTGGAGGGGCTGGCTGGGGCATGAGCACTGGCAGTTCCCCAAACTGAAGCACCCCTATAGCCCAGCCAGCCCTGTCAGTGTCTACACATGCATTGCAGTGGAGTAAATAACTCCACCATCGCATAGCACTTGTGGTTACAAGTACTATCCTATGGCAAAGTTAATTAGTTTATTCCATTCTAATAACACCACATGTGTAGACAGTGACATTTCACTGTGGAAGTAAGTAGGCAAGTCCTCAGTCAACATCTGAGGACAAGGACAAGGCTCTCACTGGGATTGTAGAGAGGCAGCAGCAAGGCACCAGACTGCCATGCATAGACCCTGAGATGGTGCAGAGGCACATGGAGGAACTGGATGCCTTTAAGTTGGCAGGCTTGGATGAGCTCCATCTGAGGGTACTGAAGGCACTGGCTGATGTCATTGCACAGCCACCGGTGATAATATTTGAACACTTGTGGAGCATGAGCTAGGTCCCGGAGGACTGGAAAAGGGCCAGTGTGGTTTCCATTTTCAAGAAGAGGAGGAAGGAGTACCCAGGCAACTATAGGCCAGTCAGTCTCACCTCCATCCTAGGCAAAGTCTTTGAAAAAATTATCAAGGCTCACATTTGCAAGAGCCCGACAGGAGAAACTATGCTGAGGAGAAAACAGCATGGGTTCATAGCAGGTAGAACATGCCTGACTAATCTAGTCTCTTTTCATGACCAGGTTACAAAACACCTGGATGCAGGAGTAGGGGTTGATGTCAAATACTTAGATTTCAAGAAGGCCTTCGATACGGTATCCCACACCATACTGGTGAATAAGTTAAGAGGCTGTGACTTGGATAACTACACAGTCCAGTGGGTGGTGAATTGGCTAGAGGGTCACACCCAGAGAGTCATGGTAGATAGGTCAGTATTGACCTGGAAGGGTGTGGGCAGGGCTCGGTCCTTGGACTGATACTCTTCAATGTCTTCATCAGCGATTTGGACGAGGGAGTGAAGTGTACTCTGTCCAAGTTTGCCGATGACACAAAACTGTGGGGACAAGTGGACATGCTGGAGGGCAGGGAACAGCTGCAAGCAGACCTGAACAGGTTGGACAAGTGGGCAGAAAACAACAGAATGCAATTCAACAAGGAGAAATGCAAAGTACTTATGTAGCAGAAAGCCCCCTTTTCCTCTTGCCTGCATTTGCTCTCCCCTTTTTGGATATGTTTCTATTTTTCTACCTTGTCTTCCTTCCTCTCTCTTTTACTTTAAGATAAGGAATTGTGTTTTAAAATTTGTATGTGTGCATTTTGTATCTCCCCTTGTAGTATGGTATTTTTATCTATTTGTGTGCCATGGCATTTGTAGCTTATATTTTATACTCCTCACCTTTCAACTTTCAACTAAATGTGTTTTAGTAAGTTATACA
>JAGPOW010000304.1:34296999-34332759 GCA_030014935.1 Caiman crocodilus
CTTGTGGCTGCCTATAAATTCATCACAGGGGCACAGAAGGGAATTGGTGAGGTTTTATTCACCAAGGCGCCCCTGGGGGTTACAAGAAATAATGGCCACAATCTAGCAGAGAGCAGCTATAGACTGGACATTAGGAAGAACTTCTTCACAGTTGGAGTGTCCAAGGTCTGGAATGGGCTCACAAGGGACGTGGTGCTCTCCCCTACCCTGGGGGTCTTCAAGAGGAGGTTAGATAAGCATCTATCTGGGGTCATCTGGACCCAGAACACTTTCCTGCCTATGCAGGAGATTGTACTCGGTGATCTATTGAGGTCCCGTCCGACCCTAGCATCTATGAACCTTGTGTAGATAAGCCCAGTGTGTCTTAATGGGTTACTGGGTACGTTGATTATATTACCCTCCTTTTCTTTCACTTTTGTCTCTCAAATTCTTCTTTTTCAGTAGACTGTTAAGATACCCAGGACAGAAACCTTGTCGTCTTATTAGAAAATCAAGAAGGAAGTTAACAATTTGTATCTAAACTATACTTCCACACGTAAGAAATCTTCAGTGTATGAACTCACGAGTCTGATGCACACATTATCCAGCTGATGGGTTTGAAATTTCGATCTGTCTCTGAACTATCAAAAATTTCAAGAAGTTAGAGCATGGGTGAACTCTCAGATTAGCAGCCTTGATTCGGCTTTTTATAGAGATAGGTTCTAGCTATATAATTTGACTGCATGGATCCAGATGTACATTCCCAATGTATAGTTTTAGTCAAGACTAATTATTCTGTGCAAGAAGGAACAAAGCACCCTGAACACCTATTGCACTGGGAAAGCAATAGCTAATAACAATAATTGTCTTCCATCAATCAGTCACCAATTGTAGTGTGCATGGTGTCATTCAGTGCATTTCCTACAAAGCAATAAGACTCCTATCATCTGAGCTATTTAAAACACCATTGGGAAAATCAAAGCAAAATTTATTATAAGGAACGATCGTGCATTACTTAGGGATGGATTTGATAACTCGTTGGGTCTGTTCCACCTATAATTTCCATGATAGTTTCTTGAGTGACTTATGCTGCACTAATATACAACTTCACTATAGAAATGGATTGGGAGCAGACCCTTCTATCACCAGGTGTCCTTTACCAGTAATGAATTCTGCCATTCAATTATGTAATCAGAATAATTTCTACATGTTAAAAAATTCCCCCTTTACTTGACTGGCATGTAAATTACCACTGGATTAAATTAGTGGTATCTGCCATTGGTTTGAGATTTCATCAGTTGACAGGCAGTAGAGTACCAGCAGCAATGATGAGAAAACATGTCATCTCAGAGATACTTTGCTTTTGCTTTTCCCTCCCTGAAGACTGCATTTTTCTGCTTTCTATTATGGTAATGTCTGCCTCAGGTCTATTCCAAATTATTAGTCCTGAAGCTACCACAGGAGATATTTAGTGACATTGGCTTCTAAGAAGAAAAACATTTCCTTGTTGATGAATGACCGTAAGTGTGAGAGAGAGGGGAGGGAGGGGAAGGGAAGGATGGAGCAAAAAAAGGTTTTGACTTTGCAGATTCCATATAAAATATTCAGATTGAAAAATGGTAATAAACTATTGCCAAGGCTAATTCTATTGCTGAGGCTAATTGTCAGTTTGATTTACCCACCTCCATCAAAGCTACTGTTACATTAAGGAGTTTAAAAATTCAGGCAATTCTACTGAATGCCATGGGATATCATATTTTGTCTAGATTAGCATTCTCACCACTACCTACACATGTTAAACTTTTAACACTAGGTTTAGTCCCATGGCTAAGACCAAATAAAACAAACATGGCTCTGCAGGTGGCTTTCAACTACCATTTACTAGGATCACTAGATATTTACAACTCTTTATTAGTAACCCAAACTTGCATGAATAATCTCATTAAAATAAATGAAGACTGAGGGTTTCTACTCATATAAAAAGATGCTGCAAGGGACAAAATAAGCAATAATGATGATGATGATGTGAAAACAAGTAAAGAGGATAAGAGGGAACAAAAATAAGTGTGAAAAGTATAAAGAATGAAGAGAAGGGAGGGTAAGAAGAACCACATTTTCTCTGAAAGTCTCTCATCTAAGAGGTTCCTGGAATTTGTGCATAATGTTTCAGATGTTGCCATTCATCAACTGTCATTTCTAAATACCACAAGTTGAAAGGTTTTTATCATCCATTTATTTAATGCTTATTTAATGGTGCACTAGGATCTGTTCCCAGTCTGGTCTCCTGCCATGCTACGCATGCATGGCAGAAGGCGCAAACTTGGTACAGAGAATCAGATCCAAATTGCCCTGCTACTACAAGCTAGTACAAAGGAAGCCTGGGCTCTCCCTGCACCAGCAAGTTCAAAGCCTGGTGCCCATGGTGGAAGTTGATGTGGTCCCAGGGTTGACTATTGGTTCCAGCCTGGGACCACATTAAAGGTCTTATACTAGTCCTGGGACTGCACAGGAGCTAAGATCAAGAAATTGGTTCTCAGTTCCAGCTTTGGGAGTTTGAAACTGGCTCTGATGCAATCTGATACCTGAGACCCAAAATCAGCTGTTAGTCCCAGTCCTGAATTTGCACTGAGGTCTTGTAGCTGGCCTCATGTTAAGGCAATTATTGGCACACTACAAAATGTTAACCAGCCACAGAATTATTCTACAAAATATTTTAAATAATTTTGTGGCTGGTTTCAATCATGCCTTAAACTGGCCACAAACTGACAGAGAGGAGATTTAGCAGCTTCATCCCTGGAAGGTTAGCATTCTCAATCAGATCACAGACTGAGGGAGTAGATTTAGTTTGGACATCAGGAAGAACTTATTTATGGTAAGGGTTTCCAGAATCTGGAATGGGCTTCCAAGGGAAATGGTGGTCTCCCCTACCTTGGTTGTTTTTAAGAGGAAATTTGACAAGCACCTGGCTGAGGTCATATGACCCCAGCAATCTTTCCTGCCCAGAGGAGGGGTTGGACTCGATGATGTATTCAGTTGCCTTCAGACCCTAATAACTAAGAAACTAAAGATATGGCAGGATCCCCTGTCATGAAGATTGACACTGGTTGCATGATGGGGCTTGGTTGACAGCTCCCCCAGCCCCAGGATTGTAGCAGAATCTCCAGCTAGGTCTGGTGTGGGCCTGGACCTGGAATCCACAATCACTTGATTGTGGGTCCCAGCCCTAGGACCACACCAGAGCCAGTTCCAGACTCCATGTGGTCTCAAGGGTGGAAACAATCAGCTGATGAGAACCTGCAATACCAAGCATCTGACTGTTTTGTTATGCTTCTGCCAAACTGTATCTAAATTTGTGATGCAGTGCCCTGGGGCTGGTTCCTCAGCTCTGGGATGACATATCAAGCAGACTGCCTTAGGTCTGGGTGTCCAATGCTTCCAGGGGTGAAGCTCTGGTTCAGAGTCATTAAAAGGACTCCCCTAAATTCAGTATCTGTTGTTTCAAGCATCTGTGACTTGGGAAAGTCTACTAATCACATAGCCCCACAACTGGGAATGCAAAGCTTCTCAGGTTTCTTACATATTTCTTGAACATATTTTCACTACATAATGCTAATCACCTGTATGTTCTGAAATACGTCAATACAAACTTTTATCCTAGGGGACATAGGTGTAAAATAACTTCCATTCTAGATCAGACCCCTGTATTATCTTCCTGACAAGATCAGATGCTATAGGAAAACATGCAAGAAATGCTGAAGTACAAAATACCTTCCTTATAGAAGAAGCTTCTATTCTACTTCAACAGATTGGGATATGTCTTGAAGAAAAAGAACATAATAGACAGTAAAAAATTAAGTTACTGGTTTCAAGGGAAAATTACTGACCAGTTTAATCCCCAGGAAGAAGTTAAAAAATAATATTTGATTAGCAATGGGAATTATTGGTAATATTCTATTGTAGCCACAGTGTATCAATCATAATGCAACACATAGCATGGACAACTTATTGCCAAGCATTTACTTTCCAAAAAGGGTAAACGGAGCTGAAAGGGGGATGATAAATGTATAGAAATCCTGAAGTGGAGCACCTTGAATTTCTCCATGTTGAATGCCATCAGGTTTGGAGCTGCTCATCTTTCAAGCCTGTCCAGGTCTACCTGAATCACTAGCCTATTCTCTAGTATGACCACACTTCCCCATAATATGTTGTCATCAGCAAATTTATCCAGTGCACTTCTGGTATCTGAATTCAGATTGTTTATAAATATATTAAAAGAGTACTGGTCCAAATACAGAGCCCTTGGGGGTGCCACTGTTCACCATACACCATGTTGACATAGTTCCATCGACTATCACGACTCTCATTCTCTTTATCTGACCATGGAGCCAGTTCCCCAGCCATCAGATGGTAAGGTTGTCGAGGCCACAGTTCCCCAGTTTTACCATGGGGACTTCATGGGAGATCATGTCAAAGGTTTTTTTGAAGTCCAAATAAATTATATTAACCTCTTCTCCTTTGTCCAGATGATGCATAGTCTGGTCATAGAAGGAAATGAGGCTGGTTAGGCAAAACCTACCCTCAGTGAAGCCATGTTGGCTATTTTTCAGAATGTTGCATTCCGAAAGCCTGTTACTAATGGTTTCTTTGATAACTTTTTCCCAATATCTTACCAGGGATTGAGGTCAAACTGGTTGACCTGTAGTTCCCTGGATCTTCCTTTCTCACTTTCTTGAAAATAGGCATGACATTGGCCCTCTTCCAGTCTTCAGGAACCCCTCCTGAGTGCCATGAGTTCTCAAATATTCTCACCATTGGCTGCATGATAATGGCAGCCAATATCTTTAGCACTCTTGGGTGCATTCCGTCTGCACTAGACAATTTGTGGATGTCCAGCCTCTCAAGGTGTTCCCTCATGAGATCTTCACCAATGATGGGCATGTGTTTGTCCATACCTTGGTAATCTTGCATCTTGTTAGGCAGGGTGATCCCCTTGGGCTAGTGGAAGACCAATGTAAAGTAATCATTAAGGAGCTTTTTCCTGGGTGTTGTTGTCAGCTGTCTCATTTGGTTTATCAATGATCCAATGTTGCCCTTGTTTTTCTTCCAACTACTCACATATCTGAAGAAAGACTTTGTTGTTCTTGATTCCTGTAGCCAGTTTGAGTTCAGTTTCTGCCTCAGCTTTCCTAGTTTGCTCCCTATAGGTGCAGGCCAGTGCTGAATACTCCTCCTTGGTGATGTTACCTGATTTCCATCCCTTATAGGCTTCTCTTTTCAAATACAGGAAGTCCATGAGCCCCCCTATTTAGCCACAGGGGTTGCCTAGCCCTTTTGCTACCTTTCCTATGGGCTGGGATGGAATTCCCCTGTGCTTCCTTCATGTCCTTAAGGAATGACCATTCATCATGGACTCCCTTCTCTGTCAGATCATGGTTACTTATGGCCTAGCAACCAGCCTCCTAAACTTATGAAAGTTGGCTTTCCTAAAATCAAGGACTTCTTCATTGCTGACTGATTCGCCAGCTTTGCGATAGATAGGGAAAAAGTGATCGACTCATGATCAATTCAATTCTCAGGTCACTTACTAGACTATCCCCAGTTGTTCCTGCACAGTCATTTAGTACTTGTATAAAAAAGCAGCTTGTATAAACAAGCACCAATCTGGGCTGCTACTAGTAGCCCTTGAGGAACCCTGTTCACTCTGGCACATGGCAAATTGCCCCATATAAACGAGTACTAGATGACTGTGCAGTCACTGGAGTTATTGCTTAGTCGCATCAAGAAATAGCTGTTTTGTGACACTGTGCAGTACCTCATGACTACAGTGCAGTAGCATTATGTTATATTTTCTGCCACGTTATGCTACTGCATAGTAGTCATGAGCTACTATGCAGTAGTCATGAGTCAGTGTCTCAGTGTTTCATGTAGGCCAGTCTGGATAAAAATTTGCATCTTTATCCAAAAGTCTGAGTCACTTATCTAGATCTTTGAAGCTTCTCCTGTTACTTGTTAAAATATACTTTGGACAAGTTAACAGAAGTGCTTCAGTTGCCTGAATCTCTCAGTTGCCTGATTAATTGCACAGATCTTTTAAATAAAACATCCAAACATTAAAATTATTAAATAGGTGTCCAATGGCCAATAGAACATATATAAGAAATGCCATTTAAATCTCTGATGCCCATGCTCCTTAATTAATTTGTTGTCTTCATATTGTACAGTTAGTAGAAGTAACCATTTAAATTACTGTTATCATCCTCATCATAAATCACTCCTCATTAGTCATTCTTTGGACTACCTGAGCACATCTCCACAACTGCGCATGTGTATTTCCTCAGGAACATCTAGCAGCTGCACATATTTGAGCTACTCCTCGTTGTCCCCAGAAACACTGGAAACTGCTACAACTTGCTATACCCTGTGTAAATGACTTTATGGACAGTCCATAAAGCCTTACCTGGGTTCCTTGGGAAGTCTCCCAGGGCTGCAACAGTGGTGATGTGGGCATGGGGAGTCTGGCTGGCAGCTGGAGCCTGGCTCTGGCTGGCCAGGCTCCAGTGCACGCTACAGCAACATGTGCTACCGCACTTTCCCCTCTCCCCAACTTTTTTTTGATACTGAGAGTTCCTGGTATCTAATTTTGCCTCTCCACTGCATATTTGCAGTGCAGAGAACCTATTCACGTGCACAGTGTGTGTTTTGCATTGCCTGAAAAACCTTTGAGGCATTGCAAATTGCACATTTCTGCTCATGGGAATGCAGAGTTTATGAAAAAAAATTCTCCAGAAGTAACATGCAGTGTGAAACAGCTTGGTTTTGTGGAAGTGGCTTGATTTCGGTAAGGATTAAAAGAGACGGTAGGGTGTGTGTTGTTTTTTTGCAGAACTCTGAAAGTGTGATGCAGAAGAGAAGTTGATGACCTCAGAGCCGAACCCTATTGCCAACAATCTTCTAGCAATTCTATTAAGCCACGAATGCAAGTTTAGCATTCTGGAAGAGATATACCAGCAGGCTCTGCTAACTTAGTGTAAAAAGATACCTGCCATGTGATACAGGGGCTATTTAACAGAAAAATAGCTTACCCATTTTAGATGCTCATAAGTCAAGAATATGCATGCAGTTAAAGCTACAAGGGAAATGTAAATGTAGGCATGAATTATGTGTGCCTCCAGTGGCTGGGGTTGCATGGTGGCAGCAGGAGCTTGGCATTGGTGGCAGGAATGGTGGAAGCGTGGTGGTGGTAAGTGAGGGAGCCCCCACAGACACTGCCAGCACTGTCAGCAGCAAGAGAACAAGTACCAACCAAGGGTTGATAACCACCTGCAGCCATCGCCAGCAACGAGCATCACGGACTGCCTGCGGACACTGTCAGAGGCACCATTTTGAAGGGGGAGTGAACCACCACATTCAGGGAGTGAGTATGCACCCATGTGTACTCCATGCATGTCACTGCTGAATATAGGTAGCTTGAGCAGTAAGTACATCAGATAGATGGCATCAAAGACACCAAGTAATGGTGTCTACAAATAGAAATGGATCCAGGATTTACAAAGAGGCATGTGTGTTGGGGACAGGTTGCATGCAGTCACTGGCACTGCAGGCATGGCTGCACCTCCCACTCCCAGCTTCGTTCCCTGCCTCCTCTCTATCAGATCAAGCAGATGATACCTCAGGATCAGCATCCAGTGACTCCTATATGGCATGGTCAGAAAGTGGGGGAGGGGGGTGCATATATGACACACTATCCCCTCTGGACCCATCCCTGACTGCAAAGAAATGTAGCATGGGACTTAACATTCAAGGATGGAAACATTATGTAGTGGCACATGGGTAGTCTAAGGCAGGTTAGTTACCTGAAGTCCTGATTGGCTACCCAGGGGCCAGAGGGTTCTGGTATCAGAACTAGGTTTGGAATCTGTAAGCAAAGTCAGAATATGCTAGGCTCAGAAGCCAAAGCCAGAGTTAAGGTAAGATAAGGGTTCACCAGGATCAGAAGCCAAAAGTCAGAGCCAAAGTTCAAACCAGAATAACAAGCAGGAGATCTGAATCAAAGAATGTCAAGGGTCATACCAGTGTTAGAAGCCAGAGTCAGAGCCAGGAATCAAAACCAAAAGACCATCAATGAAGCTCATGGAAGGTCAGAAGTAATAGCTTCACCTTTGCCTAGACAAAAAATTCTGCGCTAGGCACAGCTTTTAAGGGCTGGAAAGAGTGAGGCCTGCTGCCAATGGCTTTTGGGATTACCTACCCTGATTGCCTCATTCAGTCAAGGTGGGACCAGGGTGCTACTCTGAGATGCTACAGGTGGCATTTGAGATGACTTGCCTGGATCTCTTGACTGAGACCATTTGGGTTCATGGTTCTGGCCTGGATTCATTATAGGTAAGAAGATACTTCTGGTGTGTGTACTAAAGAAAGTGATATAAAATTAAATATCCTCTTAGATCATCACTGCTCTTCAAAAATCTTATGTGATTGCTGCCACCCACTGCATTGATTTCAGGTGTAATTGTAGTACTGTTCTAACTGCTTCAGTAGTGTTAGACCCCGGCTCAAAAGCATAAATGCACCATTTAACTTATGCTGTGGACTCTTTAGAAACTGCCACAACTTGCTATATCCTGTGGAAATGACTATGGACAGTGAAACAGCACGTTTCCTATCTTCATTATGATTAAAATAACATATTGTATATGCTCACTTTGTCACTGTAGCCTTACAATCTCCAATTTTTTAGCTTGAAAAGACTATATCTTCAATAATTTCAAGCATATTTTGAGCCATACTCCCTACATTGTTGTTAATGGGCTAAGTAGAAATGGTTATCTTATCCACCTCAGAGCAATCACTTCAATCACCTGAAATGTCATCACTAGCAAATCTTTGAGGTCCTTCTGGCCAATCAGCTGATTGTGAGATCACAATCTGACAGGGTGACCAAAAGGAGAATAGATTGGATATGCAAAGGAATGTTAAACTGAAGTACAGTAATAGATATTCTGTATTTTGACACTGGTTTGACCAATACTAGAATATTTTGTCCAATTCTGCTGATTTCACTTACAGAGGGATGTTAAAATATAAAAGATTAGACAGGATTGAAAATGATAAAGAATTGGAAAGTGTTTCTTTATAAATTAAAGAGATGTTTAACAATATAATGCTGTTCATAAGTACACACTGACCATGTCTACATGTGCGGCAGATTGCACAGTTCTTACTGCGTAGTCATTTAGTACTTGTATAAGTACTGCAGAGTCACTTAGTACATGTGATGTTACTATGCGGTACTGTCACTGAAGTTTATTCCTGACGCTACTGTGCAGTAGCTCATTGCTACTGTGCAGTATCATTTCCACAAAGTTACTATCTGGCAACACTACTGCACCGTAGGAATGAGCTCATTGCTACAGCACCATAGCATCTCATGTACGTGGACCCATCAAATAGAGTACCCCTTAGTCTAGCAGGCAAAGATATAACAGGATTCCATGCCTTAGACAAATCTAAACTATGAATGCGACGTAAATTTTTAAATGATGATAATTATCTACTAGAATATGTTAACATTTAGTGGCTTCTCCCTCAAGACTGGGTGTTTGTTTTTTTTAAAGTATGCTGTAATTCAGGGATGGCCTCTGTTATGCAAAAAATGAGACTAGATGACCACAGTTTCCTCTCTAGGGTTTATAAGCCTTCAATCTATGGCTATAAAACCCTTTTAACTAAAACCTAGTGCTAATGGCTTGCACATCCCAGAATTTCACATTTACATTTCACCTGCTGTCTCTTATAAGCTACATCAACTATTTTTCAGCAATGGGAAGTTAACTAACATCATTGTGCTTCTCCACTATTATACGTATATGCTGCTAGGGTTCTGCTCTTTGAAGCAGATGAATGATACCCAGAAGTGGTTCACAGATTTCTGATAGGCATTCAACACAGTGAGTACATCTACACGAGAAGCTCAGTGCATAGTAGACTGATTGACTGTGCATTACAGCATCACAGCAAAAACCGTGGTATTACGTTACTGTGAGGTGGTATTAGTCTGCTGCACATTAACCATTAAACAAAAAGCATATAGTCATGCTTATGTGCAGTAGGCACTGCACATTAATGTCCACCATGTCCTAATGTAGGTTCAGACTTTGAACTTTTCCAGGTTCATGCATTAGTAGTCTGAGAATACTTGTGAAAGATGCTGGGTGCGATGGCTGCATAGTTACTATGCATTATGGATGCATAACAATTGCTGAAGTGAACTCCTACTCATGAATGCTTTTGTATTTCTGAAAGAAATGCAAAACTCTAAAACTCTTGGTTCAGAGATCATACCTTTTATTAGAACAACTAAGACACTGCAAAAAAATCCCTTATCTTTTTTTGCAAGCTTTTGGGTGCACGTACCCTTATTCAAGCTTAGGGAAAATTAAAGATGGTAAAAGTTCCTTTAAGTAGAAAATAAACTTCATTTGGCACAGAGGAAACTGAAGGTGGATGCATGTTTCTCTGGGTTCACAGGAGTTCCATTGTGTGAGCTTTCTTTGATGTGCGGATAAGGCAATTTTTCTTCCCTGGTGGTATCAGATGGCAGAAAGGCAGGGAGGTGTAGAATCTTATTTATCAATGAAGTTTATAATTCCAAAATCAGCTAAAAAACAGCATCTTCCATGTTTCAGGTTGTATTTGGTAGCCATGTTGGCTTAAGAAAAAAGAAATGCAAAACTCTAAAACTCTTGGTTCAGAGGTGATACCTTTGTTTGTATCTCTGATTCATTTAGTCCACAAGGTGTATCTCTCCCGTACTATTTTTCTAGTCTTTCATTAGTTCAATGTTATAGAAGTTCTTTCCAATTTATTTTCCATACTTCTAAATTAAATGCATCCTCCACTCCCCCTCTATGATTTTCTCCATGAATGTAAAAGGATTTAATTCTTATGAAAGGTGGCAAATTGACAGCCTTGGAGATTTAAGCTACCTACATCTCGAAAGAACAGCTTTTTGTGAGATGAGATTGTATCTCAACAGTGACACTACTGAGAGCAATGTCTTTCCTGGAGCACAAGAGAAAATGAATGCATCCCTCCCAGTTCTCTCAGTCTGCACTGTTTTTTATATGCCACACACTGAAGATAAAAACAGAAAGAAGTGTGACATATTTTAGGAGATTAGATTACTAGCACGGTTTACTGAGTAAGATACCTGACTGGGCAGCACTGGAAATAACATGGTTTTGTTTTCCTTTCTACTTTTTTTTTTTTGGGGGGGGGGGGAGGTTAGGGAGGAGCGCAGAGGGAGGTTTTGATATTTTATTGAAAGAACAAGTAGAACGTAAACAGAACGAATACAAATTACTGACTGATGTTATGTTTACCCCTGAAATGACAAGCAGACCTTCTCACAAGTGTGATCCGTGATGTAGATATTGACTGACCAACAGTATATGTAAGTATACTAAATTTCAGAGGTTGTGTATTACTATAGTTGAAGCAACTCAGCTTTTTAGCACAGATATTGATTCTTGTGTTTTTGAAACAGAGAGTCCTTGGTTCTATTCCTATAAGCAATTGTCAAGTTCAGTCAGATTGAGTTTGTGTGAAAAATGACAGCAAAGTCTGTGGTACCTTGTAAGTTATTCCTTTCCCTACACCAGCCTAGCAGCATGCCTTCTTTGGGCTCCAATTCTTAAAGTCAATGGGACTTTTCACACACAGAGACATTCTCATCTTTGCAGGAGCAGGACCTTTGTAAGGGGTAAAACTCAAAAGGTTTTGGAGTGTGGCGTTGCCTTGGAGAAGCACCATAGACTTAAAACTAAATTTTAAAAAGCCGTAAAGTTTGCCTGGATATTTTATTAGAATAGATGTCCCAGTGTTCCCTTGAAACACAGAAAAATAGCTTTTGTCATAGGTTGGCAGTCTGAATTAAAGCCCAGAAGGCAGTTCACAAATAAATTTGCTGAGCTAGAAAAGGTACATTTTCCCGGAAGTGTTTAGATAAGCCCTGCAACTGTGCATAGTTCTATCACCTTCCTTTCATTCCCTTCAATTCAGCGCTATCAAATCCTTATGTTGAACCTACTACCATGTTGTCCAGGCCTTGTAATATACTCTTTGTTTGGTTCCTAACTTCTTTCCAAATGATATTTTAATTGATTTTCTACAGCCAACCATGAACTCTCCCATACCTCCTGGAATCCCCGCCCCAACCCTACTTTCCTAGCTATTACCTTTCCCCCATGCTTTATGTAAAAAGGAAAATACTTGCTAAAATTCTTTCTTGTAATGTACAAATATGGTTATGCACTTTCATAATATTTGGCAATACAGTTTGCATTCAAGTTCTCCACTATCCCCTTTTCCTGTGTCCTTCTTTTGAATATGGTTACAACTTGTCAGTGATTTCTCGGGCTTATTTTCACTGTCAGCTGAGTTGACTTTCCACTACTCTACCTTCATGAATCTGAATTATATCATTGCTTATTTTCACCAGCGAGAATAGAATCAAGGCCTTTCTTTGAACTCCTTTATATACATGTTATTGGTCTGATTTGCAGATGCCTTGATCTCCCACTCATATAAGCAGGTGCTGCTATACTTCAGCAACCCCAAAAATCATAGTCTAAATCTTCTGTCATTCAGAATCATAATCCACATGATGCAGATGTCAATCAAACCATGGCTAAAATATAACTACCAAGAAGGCCTAACTATGTAGCTCTTACTCATGCTAGTGAACACTTATTCACGTAAATAGTGCTAGGAATTACCTATCCTAACAGAGTTAATAGCTGTGTGCATGTATGTATGTGTCCTGTAGTTCAGCAATACAGTAGCATGAGGTTGCTTTATATTATGTTTTCAACTGTTTATAGTTTTGCAGCCAGGATGGTATATATTTACCATAAATATCAGGGAGAGAAAGCAATAATCTCTATATCTGAAAGAAACAGTGCATAAAACAAAGAACAGATAGATTATTTTTGTTTTCAAACTGAAATAGGTGGCATTTCAAATATTTTTGACATTGAATCTAATGCCTTTCTCTTATAACAGGCATTACTCTTAGTCTTTCACTTTGCTGCTTTAATGAAAGTACTGTTACACTGGGAATGTTTTTCACTTTCTGTTTTCATTGTTCTTGGTGTATGTGTGTAATTTATTGGCCAAAGGAAAGCACACCTGGGCTGTATATTTTGTTTTTCCCACCTAAAAGCTGGATTCTACTCCACAAAATACCAGGCCAGTTACCACAATGGTGAAAGGCGGGTCAGGGTGCTTTAATAACCTCAGCTCCCACATCCTTGGTGGGTTGAACCAGTTCAGGGGGAGGCAGGCTTATCAGAGTCCTAAGGCAGGGCCGAGGTTGGCAGAGGGACTTGGGGCAGCGCCTAGACTCCTCGTGAGGCATGTGGCTTCAGGGACCCTGACAGGGGGCCAGGCATGGCTACAGCCACCTGAGCCTCACACGGTGTAATACCCCAGGGCAGAGAGCCAGACAGGGCTATGGCCAGCCGAGCCAGATGGGGTGGCAGACCCCAGTGAGCCCCAGTGAAGGGACAGTGTGTGGAACCCCAGTGAGGGGGCGGTGTGGGGTGTAAGGCCCTAGGGCCATCCAGGGCTGTGGCCACCTGATCCCTAAGGGGTAGAAGACCCCAGTGTAGAGCCCCCGTGAGGGGGCTGAGAGCTTGGAGCCCAGTATGTGTGTGTTTGTCTGTGTCTGTGTATGTTTTATGAAAGACCCCATGCAAACCACTGGTGAACACTGTCTGCAAGGCTTGGGCTGTGGTGTAGGGGAAGAATGGAGCTGCAGATAATGCCCCCTGGCATTGGGGTGAGAATGGGCAGCCTCCCATCTAATTAGAACTAAGTAAGAAACAACAGGGCATGGCAGGAGAGTAAGGTGGGTGGTCTGGCCTCAAGTGAGATTCTGTCACACTAAAAACACTTTCATTGCTAAGAATAAGATAAATAGTCCCTATTAGTATTACTGATGGACATTTTAAACACACATGCATTGCTTTGTAAATTTTCACACTTATAAATGAAGGGCTGTCCTGCTGAACTCAGTTTTCATTTACTTTTTTTCTAGGCTATTAAGATCAAGTCTAGATTTCTACCTTCCATAATCGTCAATTCTCTATGGTCTCTGTTTAAGGCAGGATTAGATCATGGTTGTTAAGTAATTTGAAAATGCATTGTTTACCTAAGCAGTGGATATTATCATAGAATTTGTGAAGGATGATGGTTTTGACAGCTCCTGAAGTGCATGTTCTTCTTTCCCAAGAGAGGTACAGGACCAGCACAAAATAGGAATTTCTTCCATGTTGCCTCCCACTGTGATTTGATCCTAATATGAAGGGACCACCTCCAAAGGGTGATAGTTCAGTCACTGTGACCATTCATTCTTTGTTTTTTCTGTTGATATAGCCAAAAGAAGTATTTATTATGATATTCATTTTTTTTGCAATATAATTTTCAATTTAATATTTAAGAAAATCTCATCACACAAGGAAAAACCTCATTGCTTCCTTTGGGTATACAGAAGTCCCAACTATTTAATATAATTTACAGTGGGTTTTGGCTTTAGATTTCAAACTGGATTTTGGAGAGAAATGGAAAAATAATGTATTTCAAATGTTTCTTAATTGCTAAGACCATCCTCCTCCCCCTATTTTTTAGTAAATTTTGCCATTTATACATAAGCAAAAAGGCAAAAATGACAAAAATGGCAAAAGTGATTTGTCAGTTGTATGGCAAGAAAACATTTTTTAGTAAAGGAAGAAAGAAAAGAAATCAAGGTTTTGAATTTTTTTTTTTTCTGAAACACAACACAAACCTTTTAGCATTTTTTTTTCTGAGAGAGTGGGCTGCAACAGCGGGGCAATGATTTGGACATCCAAGAGTTGATCAACTGTAAGCACAAGATCTTTTGTGCTTGGAAGAACAACGTCAACTCCTAGCAAAAGAAAATGAATAACCAACAAGCCAAGGCAGATGTCCAAAGAAGCACCCACAATATGAAGAACAGGGAGCCAGGGCAAAGGAGATTTGGCATCTTGCTGGCATCCATAATATGTATGATTTTTAGTGTTACCAAAGCCATTTATGGTCCAAGCAGTCTGAAACCAACTTTCTTGAGACCTAGGAATGGAGGAGATCTGATCAAGGAGAGGGAAGCCATTAATGCCTGCTGGAAGGAGCATTCTGAAGTCCTTCTCAATCGAAATTCTATTGTTGATGAGAGTTTTCTCAATT
This sequence comes from Caiman crocodilus, assembly GCA_030014935.1. Classification (NCBI taxonomy): domain Eukaryota; kingdom Metazoa; phylum Chordata; order Crocodylia; family Alligatoridae; genus Caiman; species Caiman crocodilus. The sequence continues at coordinate 34,312,243 of JAGPOW010000304.1, forward strand.
CTACTCCATAGCAACCAGTCAGAGATGATCTTGGAATCTCTCCAACCCTTTAAAAGGTGAGGAAAGCCATGAAGCAGATAAAGAATTGCAAGACATCTGAAGCAGATGCAATCCCTGCTGAAATCTTTAAGCAGGTGGGGAGAGAAACTTACATCAGAGTTCTATGCCTTCATCTTAAGGATCTGGAATGATGAGAAAATCCCATATGACCTCAGAGATGCCATGATTATGACAATCTTAAAGAAGGGAGACAAGTCCATATGGAAATTACAGGGGAATTGCCTTCCTGTCCAACATAGGAAATATCATTGCAAGAACCCTCTTGAATTGCCTCCTTCCACTTGCTGAACAGATTTTCCATAATCTCAGTGTGAGTTTATGGCATCAAGAGGTACAATCAACATGATCTTCACTGCTCACTAGCTTCAGGAAAAATTTGGGGAACATCATAAACCCCTATACATGGGGTCTTTGATCTCACAAAAAAACTGACTGTCAACTAAGAAACACTGTGGAGGATCCTTCTGAAGTAGATGTCCACTGAAATTTGTCACCAATCTTCACCTGCTCCATGACAATATGCAGACAGCAATTTTCAGCAACAGATCTAACAGATCCCTTTGAAGTTAAGACAGAAGTTAAGGAAGGTTGTGTACCCCAACACTCTTCTCAATATTCCTTATTTGGAGCATCTACATGTGCAAATACTCTACTATGCAGCAAATTACTCTAAAATAATTCCCCTCTCCCCCCCAACAGGCATTTATACATATCAGGATTCAGGAGCAGATTTGCTGCTCTTGGCAGCAGTCTGCTCCTGCCCCGCATCAGCCAGTGGGGGTGGGGAGGGGAGTTAGGTTCCTCCTGGGTGATAGCTCATGGGCTGGCAGAGAGGATGGCACCAAGAATCTGTGTCCTGGTAGGGACTGGGAGATTGCTCCCTGCCCCCTGGAGCTGCCTGCTGCTGGGGCAGGATCCAGTGGCAAAGCCTAGGCAGGGACAATGTCCCCCTGCCCCAGCAGAAGGCATCTCCAGGCCTCAGCTTCCTAGTTGAGGGCAGGGGGCTTGGAAAGATCTGCAGGGGAAAGGCAGGCCCCCTACTGGTGGGACAGCTAGCAGTAAGCCCAGAAAGGGGCTTGCTGCTAGTTGCCTCAATGGTGTATCAGGGCAAGGGGCTGGGACCTGCCTGTCCCCTGTACCTCTTTCCAAGCCCCCATGCCTCAATACCTCAATCAGGGCATAGGACTGGGAAAAATCTGCCGGACTAGGACCTGCCCCTGACCAGGACAGTTCCCAGCCAGTTCTAGGCTGCATGTGCAGGCTTCCCCAAACAGCCTGGAGCCTGGACAGGAACTGCCCCAGTCTGGGGCGGGTCCCAGTCAGCTTCAGGCTGGGAGGGGAAATTTCCCTCCACAGGAAGTTCCTAGCCCCCACTCTGCAATCACAGAGCCTGGAAACAAGATCCCTGCCTCTGCTCTGTGATCACGCATTCAGAAGACTAAGGTCCTCCATCCACAGGCTTTTGAGTGGTTACCAGCTCCAGTCATTCAGATTTACAGTGAGTCTCTGGATGATGTTGAGTATTTTTCATACCTTGGAAGCCATCTCTTGCAGAAGACTGATATTGACAAAAAAATCCATTTCACCTTAAATGAGCAAGTGCAGCCTTCATATGCCTGAGGAAATGGGTGTTCAAAGATTGCAGCATCAGATTTGAAGCCAAGCTCATGGTTTATGAAGCAGTTGTGATCCCCACCTTACTGTATGGAGCTGAGACATGGACAATATACAGGAAACACCTCGAGCTGCTGGAGAAATACCATCAATATTGCCTTTGGAAGATCCTTCAGATCCAGTGGGAAGACAAATAGACCAATATTAGAATCTTCTTGCAAGCAAACCCCACAAGCACTGAGGTGATTATCATTTGATATCATCTTCACTGGGCCAGCTATGTCATCCAGATGTCTGACTCCAGACACCCAAAGCAAGTTTTACTCTCCCAGCTCAGTCAAGGCATATACTCAATAGGAGCAGAGAAAGCAAGGCCATCTGCAAGAGCAGCTTGAAAAACTGCAATGTTAACATGAACTCATGGAAGACTATCATCCAGGTCTGTCAAATGGAGGAAGACTTTGCTACAAGGGCCTTGGTACTTTGAAATGTCATGACAGCAACAGAAGATGGAGAAGAGGGAGCAGCAGAAACAGTGTGTTGTGGACCAAATAGGGAATCTAAAGCCATCCACCCTACAAGAAAACATGTGCTTGTGTTGCAATAGAACCTGTCAATCCTGGATTGGCCTTGTCACCCATCTTCAGACCCACTGATAAGACTATCATAGAAGACAGTCATCCTCAACTATGAGGGATTGCTGATGAAATGCAAGGAGAACTTCTTTGATTATTTTACTTTAAGATAATCATGTCTCTCTTATACAGTTAGTACTTCCAGTTTTTGTAGTCAGTAATTTATATGTTTTATACTTATCTTTATAATCATATGATTCTCTTATAGCAAGGTAGGGTATGCACAGTTTGCGACTATAATTTTCATATAATATATTGTATAGAATAAAAAAAACCCCACTCTTTATTGTTTCTTGACACAGCATGAAAAATAAGTTTCACAATAAACTGAAATGGCTAACTACTTAAAATAGTCACTTGTGAATAATCTTTACCAATCCTCTTGGAGTGACAAATTAACTATATTTCACTATGTATTATTTGTTATTTTAAATTTAAGTAGCAGCACTGAAATGAAGGATTTGGTATTGTGATACTGTATGACTGAACACTGATAAGACATCGTTACCTCCAGATTAGGACCTGAGACCACCAACCTTGCAAATAACCCCAAACTCTTATTACAAGTGGCAGTGGTAACAAACAGATTCTACTCAACTGTTGTGGGTCTTCTAGGAATGTCAGAATTATTTGGAAGACGGAATATTTCTACTTATATTACTGTTCTTTTTATTGAACTGTGGGGAAATAAACCACATCCAAGCAAAGAAGAGTTATTCTTTGTACTAATCCCCAATAGCCTGTCACTGCTTCTGGGACCCATGCGGGGAATTTGATATAAGAAACTTGGGGTGGAAGGAGGGGGTGAGTGGGAGTTGGGAGGGCTAGTGGATTTGTAATGGAATTTGGTAAGATCACGTGAAATGTGAAGCCTATAAAAAAGCTTTCTAAAAAGCTATTCAATATCAAAAGAAATGAAACATTTGGGAAGGGTTTATCTGAGATAATCATAAATTGAACTGGCTTATAAGAAAAGATGTTTATAAGTTCAGGAATCATTTTTAGTACTTACAGCAACCTTCCAAAAACTTGAACTTTGTGTGAACTTCTTCAGTTTTTCCCTTTTCATGGCATTAATTTTGCAATCTCAATTTCCCCAACAGACTAAAATGATGAGTATTTGGAGTAGATTGTAGGCAACATTGGCTGCACAAAGTACATCCACCTCTTTTCCATATTTCTTTGGGACATAAGATTAATGGTTGGGGAATGGGAAATCCTGTTGTGGCTTCATTGATTTATTGTGGACAGAAATAATTTCATGTAAGACAAGGTTGTCACTGATCTTTTAATGGGAAGAAGTTGAAAAATACACAGGAACTAATTCAAGGACTGCTGCAATTCATGTGAATCTATTTACTTCAATGTGGTGGATTAGTCTGAAGGTGAAAAAATGTCTAAATGTGTACCATGGGTGGTGTCTTGGGTTTACTAGAGTTATGACTTTAACATGAGGGAACACTGATATAACATAAAAAAAAATGATTAATGTAGAAGTGGGAATTCCAAGAGGTTTACAGTTGCATAGCTCTATTTACAAATCACTTTGAGTAAGTGAACTTGCTAGGTCATAAGGCCATTACTTTGTCTTTAATAGGAAATATTAATCTGAAGTCTTTGGAATTCCACTAGTATGAGAGAAACAGAAGTCAAACCTAACTGAAATGTGGGTTTCTGGAAATAGTATGAAAAATGACTCTACAACTTTGGGTTTCTTTTTTGAATATAGCCAACTGCTGATGTGAACAATTTGGAATAGGAGGCCAAAAGACCAAGATTTTTCAGGTTGAAACTAGCTAGTATCCAGTACTGAAATTCAAAATTGATAGAGGGAATATAAAACAGTGTTTTGGAAATTAAAAACGTATTTAATTCCCTTCTACAGATCCATACCAAGCCGAGGAGCTCCTTGACCTATCAGTGTGATAAAAAATGGTCTTTTTCTTGTGCCTAGATTTCCAATAGAACGAAATTGAACTTTTTGTGACTGAATTCAGGGTTCTTAGCTCTTCATAAGAACATACAAGTGGTAGGCACTTCCAAAATCATCAAGTTCAGTCCCCATAGCACTCAGGAAACTGTATCATATAAATCGCTCAATGAATTGAATCCCTTTTATAAGCTGTACTTGGTTCATACTGTGATAGGACTTCATAGGACAGATACTAATAAATCTCTCAGCTTCACTTACATAGCTGATAGATATCAAAATCACTAAAGGCAATTCTATCCCACCCTGTATAACTCAGGAAGTACTCAGTAGTATATCTAGATGTTGGTCTTATGAGTATTCTCAGAGGCATTCCCCACAGGTGTCTTCTCCCACATGTGCTCTGTTGCATATGCAACTCCCTCAGTGGATTAGGATGTACTCATGAGCCTGGAAAGTGTAATTTTTCACATTAGTTGCAGGGAAGTCTAAGAGATGGAACAGGATTTGACTTCCCAAAAATATAGAGAGAGAAAAAGATAAAACACCATCTTCTCTTTGTACAAGGCAGTGTATCTGGCTCCTGAATATGCAAGCTGTACTCTTCCATAGAGTGTAGCAGTAGGTGTGCTCTGCCCACAGTCCAGGAATCATTGTCCCCATCTCAGGCGCAGTTCTACTTGACCACTGTTGTTCCCCTACTTTACAGATGGTAGGTTTGGGTGCTATGCGTTTCAACTGTGATAGGGTCAGCTGTGTAATTTTAGTAGTACATTAATCTATCCTCTCTTTCTCTGGCATCTTTTGATTCAGAGAGAGGATAGTTCAATATTACATTGTACATCCCACATCTAACCTTCTGAATACTATGAAGGATAGCGATGTAACAATATTTCTGCACCAGAATTTGTAATTGACTCCACTTGCTTCATTTCTGTGAGCCCCTCTGGGACTTACACTTTAAACTGTATGTATGTTCCACCTTTAATATGTATACCACTGGTCTGGCCTGCATTGTAAGAAAGAAAATTATAAATATATAAACAAAACAGAAAATGCCTCAGGCAATATAAAGCATATTGAAAGTAACAATTTAATTCAATTCATCAGAAAAATAAAACAAGAAGAGGGGGGAAAGGTGACAATTTCTGATGTTATTTCTCAGCAAACTGCTTTTTTTGGAGTCACATTCTTCTAAAGCTGTTGCCCAGGAAAAGACACAGTTCTGCTCCTCATCGTAAAGTCATTATAATGTAAATACATTAAGCCAGATATTCATATAAAATGAATAGACACATTCCTTGCCAATGGAACTGGTGTCCAACCTCTATAGAGAGGATATGCAGGGAACAGATAATGGCTTTGCCCCAGGCCCCAACCCAGCACTGTCACCACCTTACAATCCCAGCCCCAGGCCCAGCCCCAGCCCCAGCCCCAGCCCCACTCGCCTGTCCCACTCCCAGATGCTGCTCCATGTCCACTCATGGTCTTATCCCACCCATGCACCTTGGTGCTCACTGTCCAAAAGATTCCTGGACCAGTCTCCATGGAGACCCCACCTGCCTGCAAGCCTGCTCCATCTAGCACCCCTGGTAGTAAGTGTGGGGTGGACAGGCAGCACGGCCAGGTCCAGCATCAGCAGCAGAGACACTGGCATCAGCATTGAGAAGTGCAAGGGAAGAGTGAGCAACCACTGTAGGGGCTGCCAGAAGTCCAAATTCGCCTGCCATGTCACCCCTGCCTTGCCACTGTGCAGCTTGGCTCTGCAGACTACAGATCCCGGTATGCCCAAAAGCTGTGCACAAAGATAGATAGGGATGCTGTTTACACCAGGAAGCACTTCTATGCCCAGGGTGGTAGAATCAACTGCACGTACCATGCCCTGGACTGATCTCTGCGCTTGGGCCAGGCAGGGCTGAAGAACCCACCACAGGCTGGATAGAATCCCTTAGTGGGTCAAATCCAGCCCACACACCATATTTTGCCCACTCCTGGGCTAAGGAGTCACTTCAAAGAAGTGGTTCTTTTACCACCCACTTCTCCTCTTAGTCTATAGCAAAATCTAGTCATCTTTAAAGATTTTGTCTTTACAAATAAATTTGAAAATGAAACTAGTTTCCTCTCAGAGTTGGAATATTTTATATAGAAACACATACGGGAACAAAGGGCCATAACAGCATGTATTACAAACAAACAAAACAACCCACCCAAGAAACCCCAAACCCTTAAGACAGTAGACCTTGATTTAATTCTTGCCCTTTTTCCCTCTTTCTTCCAGATGAAATTAACAACCTAGTGGATGAAGGATATGCAATGCAGTAAATGAAATAAATCTGGTCATCAGTTAATCATCTCATAAGGTTATTCATGAAATACTGCTTCATAAATTAATTCAGATTAGCTTGGATATAAGCATTGTCAGTAGAAACGAAAATTAGCTGAAGAGTCAAATATAAAAAGCACTGGAAGATGCAATACACAACAGTGCAGTAATTGGGTTGTGAAGGAGTGGTTGCTGAGGTTGGTGTCAGATCTGGTTATCTGTAATATCTTAAGTAATGATCTGAAAGGTGGGAGATGCCATATAATTAATTATATTTGGAGGATGTATTAATATAGATCTTCAGTTTAGCATGATAATTAACCCATTGGAGTCAATTGGACCATTCATGCCTTGAAGTTACTCTTGTTAAACTACATAGTTAACTTGGAGCTTTAATGGAGTGTTGCAAATAAAATGTAGAAAAAGAACAAAATATAGGGTAGCTCCTGAAGAGATTATAAATCTGATTATCACAAAACAAATGAGATATTCCCCAGATCAGATTAATATACTGAGAAAAAGTTAACACTAAACAGTCAACTAAAGGTAACATAAGGAGATCACAGAAATATGCAGTTGGGGACAAAAACAAAATATGATATTGCAACATAAAATTGAAAGCCTGTACCCAAAAACATAATTCCAGAGTTTGGGTATGTCTATACCTGCATATGCAGGTAAACTGACCCAAGAACACCAGATTTAACCCTGGGCACTATAACAGCTGATAGAAGCTGACAGATTACAGAGAATTCTGTCCAATAAATAAGTAAAGAAAGCAGAAGGCAATCAAAGGACTTCAGGGATTAAATTACAAAATGGGGTTAAAAGGACCAAATATACATAGTCTAACTTGATCATGTGATGTTTAATGCTGTAGGCCTTCATATACTTATAAGCTTAATTCTAAGCATATCCCTTGTCTCATTGGACTTAATAGAATTATTCATGTGCATTAAGTAAAGCAAAAATGGTTCCAAAAAAAGGACTAAGAGGAAATATGGAGACAGTGGAGCTGGTCGAAAACTGCCAGTTATTTTTCATGGTATATTTTGCAAATAAAAAATTAGTTGAAATCCATTCTTGCTTCATTTTGTTACCTATACTTGAGACTAAGATAGAGGTCTATTATGAAAATTGCCATGTTACCAGGTTTTTATTGTCTTAAGCAGGGTGGAACAGGATTCCACTTAGGGCAGAATTGTGTTTTCTTTTCTAGGTCTCAGTGGCAGTTTCCTAGCCATGTAAGTGGACTTTTTTGGTACTTACACTCATGCTGCAATTCTATTTGCACTGTGGACACATAAGCCTGGGTTCATAGACTACTGAGCATGTGCAGTAGGTTACACCCTGGCTGGGAATATATGTAGCTACATAAGTGTAGTCATTGTGGAGGCAGACATCTGTCTACATCACTAAAACATAATGGGCCAGAAATCGCTAGGTATTAGATGCGGAGGAGGGAATCTTTCCCATATTTTAGCCATAGTAGCTCAGTCGGAAGGGATCTTACCCATGTAACTGGAAACTTGAGCTGGGTCTTTTCTGGGTCCTCTGCATGCAGAAAAGTTTTGAGGAGTTAGGAGAGGGTTCATAACTAACAAGGATAACCATTTAAAATTTGAGCCAAATAGGTTTTTTCTCTGGAATGATAATCTAAATACTGAATTATACTGTTCTGTTCAATTCCCTTTCTCTCTTGGATATCCCTGGTTGCAGCAGTGTCTGAGGAACTTCTCTGAGACAGAAGAAAAAAAAAGATATAATTGAAGAAGATGGAAAACATAATTTGATAGGGCTCTTCCATCTCTGATTTCTATGATTCTGGATTATGCATTTATTATAATTATTATTACAATAGTAACTTAGATGCAAACAAAATCAAGCTTCTAGTTACATATTAAGGGATGTTTCTGCTGCAAATAGATCAGATAGTTTCTTCATTGTTCTGTCTCTCACTTTCTCAAAGTCACTGTGAAAGTTGATGAACTGAACACAAATCTCCTGAGTTCCAGTCCAGTACCTCAGTATTTTAAACATAACAAGCTCTCTCTTAGCGATAATGGAGAAAATGGAGAGGGTAAAGATAAGTTCTTCTTTCTTATGGGTGTAATTTCATTCCCAATTCCATTTTACCATATAATCTTACTTCTTGACTCTACTAACATAACATGTTGAACAACTTGTCATCTGAGATCAACATTTTTCTCCAGTTTCTTTGGATTTATTTTGTTTAGATGAATTATGACATTCTTTGTTTCCCTTCCCCCAGCAAAGTCTTCCAGATCATGCACCAAAATAGGGGTATGCAAACAAGCCTTGTGATCTCTACTAAGCAAAACTAATTTTTCAAAAACTGTCGAAGATTGTGCTTAGGTATGTTTCAAAGAAGTCTCAGAAAAAAAGGAAGGAATTGTCCAAACTGTAGATAACTGCATATGTTTCTTATTCTAGAGACTAACTGTTCAGAGCGCTCTTTGCATATGTGACTGTAAGGCTCAGTCATGTAGATTTTCTTTTTCAGCGTGTGAATTAAGATTTAGGAAGGAAAACACATTCCCTAGTTTACTATATTTGCAAATTTAAAGTGAAAGGTGAATGAATATCCAGTTATGTTTGGACCAAAGCCCTGAGATAAGTGGGGAAGTGGAAAACCTGGAGAAAGAGCAAGCAAGACAGGGCAACAGGGGACCTGCTGTCATACTTCTTACATCAGATGCCTGTACACAAATGCACAGATCCTGGGGAATGAGCAGGAAGAATTGGAAGTCCTCGTGCAGTCACAGAATTATGACTGGAATAACACAGACTTGGTGGAAGCTCGCATGACTGGAGCACTCTCACGGATGAGTATAAACTGTTCAGGAAGGACAGGCAGGGGAAAAGAGGAGGAGGAGTTGTACTTTATGTGAAAGAGCTATATGATTGCTCAGAGCTCTAATATGAAGCTGGAGATAAGCCTGTTGAGAGTCTCTGGGTTAGGGTTAGAGGGGAAAGCAACAAGGATGATATCATGGTGGGGGGCTGCTATACACCACCAGACCAGGGGAAAGTGGATAAGGATTTCTTCAAACAGCTAGCAGAAGTTTCCTAATCACAGACCCTGGTTCTCATGGGGGACTTCAGTCACCCTGTTTGCTGGGAGGACAATACAGCAGTGTACAGGCAATCCAGAAAGTTTTTGACCATGAGATGATTGAGTTTAGGATCCTGAGAAAAGGAAGGATGGAAAGCAGCAGAGTAAGGACCCTGGACTTCAGAAAAGCACACTTTGGCTCAATCAGGAAAGTCATTGATCCCCAGGGAAGCCAAATGGAGGGGGAGAGGAGTCCAGGAGAGTTGGTCTGTACTTTAAAGAAGCCTCACTGAGAGTGCAGGAACAAACCACCCCAATGTGCAGGAAAACTAGCAAGTTCGGTAGAAGACCAGCTTGGCTTAGCAAGGAACTCATCAGTAAACTAAATCACAACAAAAAAAAGCTTAAAAGAAGTGGAAACTTGGACAAATAACTGGGGATGTATATAAGAACATTCCTTGGGTATGCAGGGATGAAGTCAGAAAGGCCAAAACACAATTGGACTTGCAGCTAGTAAAGGGTTGCAACAGGTAACAAAAAGTGTTTCTACATGTATGTTGGTAGCAAGAAGAGGATCAGGGAAAGTGTGGATTCCTTACTAGATGGGGGAAGCAACCTTGAGACAGAGGATGCAGAAAAGAGGCTGAAGTACTCAATGTCTTTTTTGCCTCAGTCTACGCAGGCAAGGTCAGCTCCCAGACTACTTCACCAGGCAGCACATTTTGGGGAGGAGGTGAGCAGCCAGCAGTGGTAAAAGAAGAAGTTAGGGACTACTTAGGAAAACTGGACATATTCAAGTTCATGGGGCCAGATGGGATGCACCCAAGGGTGTTGAGGGAATTGGCTGGTGAGATTGCAGAGCCATTGGCCATCATCTTTAAAAACACTTGGAGATCAGGAAAGGTCTCAGACGACTGGAAAAGGGCAGACATAGTGCCCATATTTAAGAAAGGGAAAAAGAAGGATCCAGGGTACTACAGACCAGTGAGATTTACCTTAATCCCTGGAAAAATCATAGAGCAGATCCTCAAGGAATCTATTTCTAAGCACCTGGAGGAGAAAAGGGTGATTAGAAACAGTCAGTATGGATTCACCAAGGGCAAGTCATGCCTGACCAAACTGATTTCCTTCTGTGATGAGGCTTTGTGGATATGGGGAGACCAGTGGATTTGGTGTAGCTTGATTTTAGCAAGGCTTTTGATCTGGTTTCCCACTACATTCTTTCAGGCAAGCTAAGGAAGTATAGGCTGGATGAATGGAATGTAACTGTAAGGTGAATAGAAAACTGGCTCAAGCATTGGGCTCAGAGGGTATTAATAAATGGTTCAATGCCTTGTTGGCAACTGGCATTATCTGGAGCAACCAGTCCTGTGGCCAAATGGATGGGGACAAATTGGAGAGTCCAGTAGAGGGTGACAAAAATGGTAATGGGTTGGGGGACATGATTTATGAGGAAAGACTGAGGGAACAGGGCTTATTTAGTCTGGTGAGAGGAGACTGAGGGGACTTAATAGCAGCCTTCAGCTACCTGAAGGGGGGTTCGAAAGAGGATGAAGCTAGAATGTTCTCAGTGGTGGCAGATGACAAAACAAGGAGCAATGGTCTCATGTTGCAGCAAAGTTTAGGTTAGATATTAGAAAGAGTTTTCTCACTAGGAGGGTAGTAAAACACTCAAACAGGTTACCCAGAGAAGCAGTGGAAGCATCCTTGGAGGTTTTCAAAACCCAGCTAGACAAAGCTTTGGCTGGGATGATCTAGTTGTTGCTGGTCCTGCTTTGAGCAGGGGGTTGGACTAGATGACCTCCTGAGGTCCCTTCCAATTCTAACTTTCTACAGTTCTATGATTTAACACTTTTTCCCCCCACAGTTTTATTCTGACCTTTGTTTGGAAATCATCCTGAACAGCTTCTGAAAATGGAGTTGCAAGAAGAATTTCCAGTGCCTTCAGATTAAGCTAAACATACAATACAATAATACAGTACAAAAATACAGTAAGAAATGTTCTTCTATTTTGGTACTTCCAGATGCCCTGCCAAAACTACTAATGCAGAAAAAAAAGAAAGTTAAAAATGAAACAATATTTAATAAAGTTCTATGAACTATAAAATATTCAGGTTTAATTTTTTTGACTGTTTAAATGTTCACAGTTGTCTTTTATTATTTTCAAGTTAATTAATCTACTCTTGCAGTGTTTACATCTTGTACATAAAAATTGTTTCCTTGTAGAAAATATAATTTTGTGTATATTTCATTATAAACCATTATAGGATGCATTTGGGCCTCTTTTTATTATTTACATATTGTCTACAAAAAATCTAAAAAAATCAGATTTATTATCTTAAATTATTCATATTACTTAGCATTGTTTCTTATTCCTACAAGTGATTTATACAGTTTATAGTAATAATAAACATTTTATGTCACATAAATATAAATGAATAGTATTATCCTCATTTGGGAGAAATACATATTACCTTAAAATTCACTTTATTTTCCTGAGCCTTCACCATGGTTAAGGTATTTGCTTCCTTGATTCATTTTGCCCTTCACCAAAGAGTTCAGATGATGGATTGATTAACAGATCATTGGTTTATTTTTTCTCCAGTTCTAATAACCTATAACTGGAGAAATTATATCATCCTGGTATGGTGGACAGTGGGCACATCTACATGAGACACTGACTGTGCAGTAGCTGAATAAAACTGTGCAGTAGCATGTCACAGCATCAACAGTAGTAATACACTGCTGCGCAGTAGGCCTGTGCAAAGTAGAAAGTATTTGCTTTGGATTCAGCGATTCAGAGGGACAGTTATTCACTTTGGTGATTTGAATCACTGTCCCGATTTGATTTGGCTGAATCTGAAGATATTCATCATCAAATCTTATTTGGCCATAGACTGTACTGGCAGGCAGTGCATACAGGGGTAGCTGGGGGAGCAGCCGAACGAACCCCAGCTTGAGCCAGCAGCCCCAGGAGAAACTGCAGCTCATCAGGCTACTCCCCCGCCTGTGCTTCTGCCCACACTGGGGCAAGGCAGGCACTGCTGGCAGCCCCAGGAGAAGCCACAGGGGTTGTGTGGAATGACTGGGAGCTGGGGGGAATGACTGGGGAGCTGGGGGATCAAACCAGGAACTGGGGAATCAAACTGGGAACTTGATTCTCAGTACAAGGAATGAGAGAGTACAGGGTTCTTTGAGTATCTGTATCTCGGTGCTAGTGCATGTTACCTGTCCTTGAGTGAGTACACCATAGTGTTACTGTTTCTTATCTGTTATTCAGCTTATCATAGAATCATAGATGTTAGGCTCAGAAAGGAACTCAAAAGAGCAGAGTCCGACCCCCTGCATAGGCAGGAAAGTGTGCTGAGTTCAGATGACTCCAGCCAGATGCCTATTTAATCTTCTCTTGAAGACCCGCAGGGTAGGGGAGGGCACCACCTCCCTCAGGAGCCCGTTCCAGACCTTGGCCACTCTAACTGTGAAGAAGTTCTTCCTAATGTCCAGTTTAAATCTGGTCTCTGCTAACTTGTGGCCATTATTTCTAGTAACCCCCAGGGGCACCTTGGTGAGTAGAGCCTCACCAATTTCCCTCTGTGCCCCTGTGATGAATTTATAGGCAGACACAAGGTTGCCTCTCAACCATCTCTTGAGGAGGCTGAAGGGGTCCAGGTGCCCTAGTTTCTCCTCGTAGGGCTTGGCCTGCAAGCCTTAACCATATAAGTGGCCCTTCTCTCTGGACCCTCTCCAGGTTATCCACACGCCTCTTGAACTGCGGCGCTCAAAGTTGCACGCAGTATTCCAACTGCGGTCTGACCAGCACCCGATAAAGGAGAAGTATCACCTCTTTGGTTCTGTTTGTCATGCATCTGCTGATGCTTGATAAAGTGTAGTTAGCTTTGCTGATGACTTCGTCACACTGACAATGCATGTTCATCTTGGAATCCACTAGGCCTCTGAGATCCCTTTCTGCTTCCATGCTGCTAAGCAGGTCACTTTCTAGGCAGTAGGTGTGCTGGATATTTTTCCTACCTAGTTACAGCACTTTGCATTCATTTCTCCTTGTTGAACTGCATTCTGTTGTTTTCTGCCCACTTGTCCAACCTGTCCAGGTCTGCTTGCAGCTGTTCCCTGCCCTCTGGTCTGTCCACTTCTCCCTACAGTTTTGTGTCATCTGCAAACTTGGACAGAGTTCACTTCACTCCTTCCTCCAAGTCACTGATGAATACATTGAAGAGTATCAGTCCAAGGACCGAGCCCTGCGGGACCCCACTGCCCACATCCTTCCAGGTGGATACCGACACATCCACTATGACTCTTTGGCTGTGACCTGTCTGTGCTGAGTGATTAAAAGTGCCTTGGCACAGCCGAGTTCTCAGCACAATGCGAGTGTTTGGTTGCAAGGGATTCCCCCGTAAGGCGGGAAAAAACCCTTGGTGCAATGATCAGTCCCGCCAAAGCTTGCATCTGCACTGTTTGCAGGCATGCTCTCGATTGGCTTAACGTGAATTATTCATACATGGCAGCTGGCAATTGGCTCGCTAGCCATGTAAAAGGTTTGGGAAGTTTCCGCCCAAGTTGGAGAGAGCTCGGCATGCACATCGGAAGCAACTTTCACGTGCATCTTGGAGCAGACCTGGAGGCCTGATCAACCACCAATGACTCCCCATCACTGAAATCCTGGTGTACTCCATGCCCTGCATGCCCAAACAAGATCGGTGTGCCACCCGGTTTCTGTTTTCTACTTGTTTCTGCAACGCTATGGAGCGTGCCTACACTGTATCCCAGTTGTAAGTAAAGTTTTCTTTTTGAGCTCAATCAACAAGCTTACTGTGCCTAATTCCACTCTATGAGCAGCCCCATCCACCCCCTCCAGCCTCCACATGGCGTCATAAACTGGATCAGTATCCGGGGAAGACGCAATGGAGTTGGAATTAGTTAAGAATTGCCCCTGGCGTGGTGGGAAACGCCACGTGCTGAACGCCGTTTAGTTAGGCACACACATCGCCTACCATCAAGCAGGTGGAATGGGTGGAAGACTCGTGAGCGGTTACCTCTCACTCGAAGGAGAAAAGGGAGCTGTGAAAGAGTGGGAGATACGTCTCCACCCCGGAGCATTTGGATGTGTGATGGGAAGCGAGTGGATTCTATTCAGACCCTGAGAGGAAGGGTCTGAACACTTTGCCGGACCAAAGCCGAGCGAAGAGAGCACTGCCCTCAGTTAAGAGTTTGCCCACTGCATGCTCTGCGTGAAGGAGAGCAGAGGGCCAGTGTTGATTAACTTAGACCTGGTGCGTGAGCTAAGAGAACTGGAGCTTTTTCCTGAGCTCCACAGAAAATTGGAGGCGGAGAGTCACGCCGCGATTAAAAGGACTGGCTCAGAACATGGGAAGGGGAAAATGCTGCATGTAATGTTCCGCATGGTAACAACCCTTATGCGGAAAACGCAGAGTTAGAAGCCCGACTTCTTGCTGTTCACATGGCTGAGCAGGTAGTAGCGATGGAAAAAAGCCTAGGTCTTCCTCCATTTCAAGATGAGGATGGAACAGAGGGGAGCCGCCCTGAGAATCTGGAAGAGAAGGGCGGACCTACTGGTGGGAGGGCAGAAGTAGCGACTCCACCACCCGTGATAACATCACTCCCCATGAGCCCACCTCCGGGCTACACTAAGGAGGCAACAGGAAACGTACTGCGCCTGAGTTCCCCATCGGATGCAGCGACAACTCAGATGGCCACGCACCCTATGGCAGTGTGAAGCCGAGTGATTGCTGCTGCTAACGCCTATCACGCCAAAACCTAGACTGAGTTGCAGGAGCTATGCAAGAGGTTCAAGATGAAACCTTAGCAATGTGGATGGGATGCCTGGTCGTAGAGTTTGGATCCAACCTGGTAAACCCAGAAGAGGCAAATTTTCTGACAAGGCAAGCCTTGTGGAGAAGAGGGCATGCCACCAATGCAAATATGGTGACGCGCAATCCTCACTGGCCCATTCCGCTTCTAGCGCTTGTTGCAGGTCAAGCTAGCCAGAAGTCACACACCTGGCACAGAGGCTGTCCATTGAAAGTCAATGTGGAACAGATCTTGCTAGCAGTCATAGGGATCTCGTACTGCACGTAGAACCCTAGAATGCATGCACTGGGACTGACAAGAGCCCAACAGCGAGGACCATGGCCTCATCGTTACTTGCAGGATCCTGGAGCTGTTCCAGTTACTCTCAATAGTGTAGACACCTGCATCGGAGCATATGGAGGAAAAGCTTCCATCATTTTGCAGATTCTTGCATCATTTTGCAGGACAACCCACAGGCAATCTCCTGCGACAACTCCTGTGACTGCAAAAGCTCATCAAGCCGGACATAGAAACGTCCAGTGAAGCCCCATACGAGTCTAGTTCCTAGCCACAACAGCCAACACAAAGGATGCCGGAGGAACAAGCCATGTTTGGATTTGTCCTGCATCATTCGAGGCTCACGAAAAAACAGTTGCAAATTTTGGAAGATGAGGGCCAATGGAACCTGGTGTATGAGCTAGGCTTCCAATATTCGGCCAAGTCAGATGATAGGTCATCATGCTAGAATCCAATGTATATTAATAGTATTGTAATATAAGTTAATTAATTGTTTAGAAAGTTTCTTTCTCCGCAGGTCTGAGATCCAGAGTGTGTGCCAGAGCCAGACTAGAGGGAGAGAAAGAATACTGCAAGATACCAGGACGTGATGACACCTACTGAAGTCCTGATAATTGAACTGTTCATAACAAATATAGTTATGTGTATTTGTGTGTTCCTAGGTTATTGTTTGATCCAGCTTTTAGAGGACGAGCTTGTTTCGTTGTCTACATTTGTTCATACTTATTTTACACTTATTTGCCTCATGAACCCATTGAGCAACGCGACAATTTAGCCGACTCGCATGTGCTCCAGCTTCATCTGTGCCATCAGCAAGGGGGCAAGTCTGTGCGGAGCGATTAAAAGTGCCTCGGCACAGCCGAGTTCTCAGTACAATGCGAGTGTTTGGTTGCAAGGGATTCCCCCATAAGGCGGGAAAAAACCCTTGGTGCAATGATCAGTCCCGCCAAAGCTTGCATCTGCACTGTTTGCAGGCATGCTCTCGATTGGCTTAACGTAAATTATTCATATGTGGCAGCTGGCAATTGGCTCACTAGCTGTATAAAAGGCTTGGGAAGTTTCCGCCCAAGTTGGAGAGAGCTCGGCATGCACATCGGAAGCAACTTTCACGTGCATCTTGGAGCGGACCTGGAGACCTGATCAACCACCAATGACTCCCCATTGCCAAAATCCTGGCATACCCTGTGCCCTGCATGCTCAGACAAGATCGGTGTGCCACCCAGTTTCTGTTTTCTACTTGTTTCTGCAATGCTATGGAGTGTGCCTACACTGTATCCCAGTTGTAAGTAAAGTTTTCTTTTTGAACTCAATTGACAAGTTTACTGTGCCTAATTCCACTCTATGAGCAGCCCCATCCACCCCCTCTGGCCCCACACGACCTTCTACCCAATTCGCCACCCACTGGACTGTGTAGTCATCTAAGTCACAGCCTCTCAATTTATTCACCAGTATGGGATGGTATACTGTATCGAAGGCCTTCCTGAAGTCTAAGTAAACAGTATCTACCCCGACTCCTGTGTCCAGGTGTTTTGTAATATGGTCATAAAAAGAGACTATATTAGTCAGGCATGATCTACATGCTATAATCCTGTTCTGGTGTCCCCTCAGCATAATTTTTCCTGCCGGGCTGTCACATATATGAGCCTTAATAATCTTTTCAAAGACTTTGCCAAGGATGGAGGTGAGACTGACTGGCCTGTAGTTGCCTGGATCCTCCTTCCTCCCCTTGCTCAAATATTCTTGCCAGTGGCTCTGCGATGACATCAGCCAGTACCTTCAGATGGAGTTCATCCGGGCCTGCCAAATTAAACGCATCCAGTCCTTCCAAGTGAATCTGCAACATCTCAGGGTCAATGCTTGGTGAGCTGGTGCCCTGCTGTTGTCTCTCTATGATCCCATTGTGAGACTTGCCTTGCCCCTTGTTTAGGAACACTGAGGCAAAGAACTCTTTGAAGAGTTCAGCCTTGTCCCCCTGTCTGTCACCAATTGCTTTTGCCTGTTCAGTAGTGGGCCTATACCACCCTGGGCTTTCCTTTTACTCCCTATATATCTGCAAAACAATGTTTTGTTATCTTTAACTTGGGATGCCATCCTCAGCTCCATGGTAGCTTTGGCCTTTCTAACTGCCTCCCTACAACTGCGAGCTGAGGAGGCATATTCCTCTTTAGTAATCTCTCCCTGTTTCCACTGCTAATATGCCCCCCTTTTTGCCCTTAGGCTGCTCTGGATTTCCCTAGTTAGCCAAGGAATCCTCTTAGCCCCTTTCCCCTTTTCCCCCCACATTGGTATCGTCTCCCTCTGTGGCCAAAGGATTGTTTCCTTAAGGCACAGCCACCCTTTCTGGGCTCCCATCTCACCAAATCTCTTACACTGCAGTGCATCATTGACTAAATGCTTGAGCTCACTGAAGTCAGCCTTCCTAAAATCTAGCACTTCCACCCTGTTAGTTACCTTTCCCACTCTATGCCTTATGGTGAATTCTATTATTTGGTGGTCACTGTCCCCCAGGACAGTGGGGGACCGTACCATATCATCCCCTGTTGCCAGTACCAGGTCCAGTAATGCATTCCCCCTAGTGGGACCATGTACCTGCTGCATCAGATGGAGGTTCTGCACACATGAAAGGAACCTCCGTGAGGGGTGGGAATTTACTGTCTGTGTCTCCCAGAAGATGTCAGGGTAGTTTAGGTCCCCTTTGACTACCGCCTCCCTCATCTTTATGGTCTCCGAGAGCTGCCCCAGGAGTTCCAAATCTAGTTCTTCCCCTTGGTGTGGGGGTCTGTAGCAGACCCCTACCACCAAATCCCTTTCCACTTGACCTCCATGTATCCTAACACACAATCCTTTTACTTTCTCCTCCTCCAACTCCATTTTGATAAGGGTCAATGTATAACACTCCTTTACATAGGTCACAACCCCTCCCCCTCTCCTCCCTACTGTATCTTTTCTGTACAGCTTATAGCGCTCAATGTATACCACCCAATCATGGGTAGAGTCCCACCACATTTCTGTTAACCCCATTAAGTCGTAAGTGTTTTCTGCAAGCAGTAGTGCTAGTTCATCCTGCTTGTTCCTCATGCTCCTAGCATTAGTGTATAGGTATTTGAGCCCTGTGACTGGCGCCTTTGTTGCTCTTTGCTCTGATGCCCGATGGGCCCCTTATTGCTTACCTGGTTATTGCTTACCTGTGCTGTACTGCTGGACGTCCCATGGATTTCAGGTTCCTGATGTTCTCCTTCTTCTGCTTCCCCGTCCCCCATCTCAACTAGTTTAAAGCTTGATGTAGAAGCTTCTATGTGTATGTACTTTAATGATTGTGGGTGTATCTTATGTGCACTGTACTGCAGAGTAGACTAATTAGCTCCACAGTAAAGTGTCACCATCTACACATGTTTCAGTATAAGGGCACAGTAGATTAATTAACTCCACCATAAGATAATACTGTCTAGAACAGTACTATTTTATGGTGGGCTAATTTACTGTGCTGAATGCACATGTAGACACTGACCATGGGTGTAAATAATGCCTAGTCATCCCAGCCAGCCAGAGGCCTGCTCTGCCCCAGGTCAGATTGCTGCTATCTTAGACACATGTGTAGACACTGCACCTGGGACCAGTTTACTCTGTCTTGCACTGCTCTGGAATTCATTGCATCTCATGAATTACACATGTAGATGCACCCAACATTTTCTCTTTGATTATTTTCCCTGGTCCACTGGCTTGTGACTTTAATTCCTAGCATTTTTGGTATAAAATTGGGAACCTTCCTTTTCGGCTTCCTGTGTCAGTTCCTGGGGTTGTGGGGTTTGTTATAGCAGAAACATAGTTTTCCCTAGCTGACAAGCAGAATACAGAAATGATCTGATATTGACTTATGTGGATTTTGATTGGCATTCAGGCTGGAAAGGTTTTTTTTTACCAGAGTGGGGAAATGATTACTTGACTTTTCTTAGTCAAGGATTATCAAAGAAAGAAACTGTAATCTTTCTCCTTAAAATGTGGGGTTCAGAAATTTGCTACATAACATTAATAAAGCATATGCATAACTATAACTCTGTTATTAACTGAGAAGGATTTTGATAGTTAAAACCCACAAAGAGGTATATTTTAAGGGGTTTTATTTTTCCTCTTTAAATGAACATTTGAGAAGGGGACAGCATCAAAAATATTATTTCTCTCCACATCTGACCATTCTGATAAAAGGGTGATTTTTTTTTTATTTGAACAAATAATAAACACAGAAGTGTTTATTAATTTGTAATTACTTTTCAGTATTCCACATCTAGTTTTAAAAGTTAGCATCAGCTCATTTCGATTAGATAAAATTTAATCCTTGTAGAGTTTGCTTAGATCATTAATTTAACACCTTCTACCATTTAATAGTGATTTCAGGAGCTATTGGCCAAACAAAGATATATCTATAGATCTATAGATATATATAGATTTATAGATATATAGATGTGTGTGTGTGTGTGTGTGTGTGTGTGTGTGTGTGTGTTAATATCAACCAGTCATGCCTAATTAAAGAAATGATTTTGGTAAAGCACTTAAGCCCATGATTAAGTTCACCCCTATTCAGTGCTCTAATTAAGCATCAGCTTAAGACTCATTAATCAAAGCCTTGATTCATCAAGGTTCCTTGGGTGAATTTGATATATTTTATTAGACCAACCCAAATAGTTGGAGAAAAGTTATTAAGCAAGCTTTTGGGTTCAAAAACCCTTCGTCAGGCTAAGGAAGTTTCAGCAGTTGGTGT